>CM031238.1:108698579-109283579 GCA_018340775.1 Taxus wallichiana var. yunnanensis
ACACGTTAGCATGGATGCGTTAGTGTATAGGGATACACGCCAACATAGAACTAGGCATGCTTTAGCGTGTATGCACTAGTGTCAAATTTAATGCAATAAAGCATATGAATAGGTGTGTTAGCATAGTTAGGAATATGTAGAAAATTGTGGAAGTTGATATGGAAGAAATAAGATCTAACTGTGTTGTTTTGATGTATTTTAGGAGAGATTATTAGCGTTAACTTCTACGTATGTGAGCGCCATGGATGACTGTAATCATTTGAGAGACAAATGACGCATGAGAGATTAGACAGTTATGTGTTCTGTTAGAGGTGTGCCCCTAACATATATTACTTAGCTTCCAAATATTCAATTAGATAATTGTTTGCTACTTAACCGCTCTTGTTGAGATATGACATAGTGAGAGCCGACTTTCTCGGCTTCGCATGTTGGTTGGAAATTTGGTCTTTAGACACAAGCAACAGCGATTCAGGGGACAACGGTCCCTCCTCTTTATGGGAGAGGTTCCCTTATTCACCAAAACTTGGGAATCTACTTATTTACAAATATACAACTAATTATCATTAAATGAGGATTTTGGTGTATAGAATGTCTCCATATTCTAATAATCTCAATACAAAATATGAAAATAGAGAAGGATGTCAGAGGAGGAAAACAATCGCTTATACGAATAATACGATGAAATAAGGACACAAGTTCAAGCTACTCCATCAGTCAAGAATACAAGTATTCTCATTGGTTGTGTAAGATTATTCACTATTGTTAAGAAAAGAAGTGAGGAAGGCATCACTTTCAGATATAGAAATTACAGAATAATATCCTATTGTTGCGTGCATGGAACTTCAAGAACACGTGAATTTATTTATTTGAAAAAGAATCCAAAAGACATAGATGCAATGTACACAAAGTTCTTCACACTACACAAATGGATTGAACACACAATTTCAATATTCAAATATACTAGATTCACATTTGCAATGTCAAGAGATAGAAACAGAAAGAACATAGAGAGTAGGAGAGAAAATATTCTTCTGTATCGAATTCAAAAGTTTTGTATCGTAACATTCTTGTTACACCAAAAATCTAACCCCTTTATAATGAAAAAATAGCTTTATACAAATGAGGGGTGGTTATGAATCGATTCTTCTAACTAATTGTCATTTAATTAAGTGATTAACACTTAATTAATGGATTACATGAATTAGCTCTATTTATAATTTTATATTTCAAAATGATAAAGCTAACCTTAAAATATAACAATTAGAAAGAAAGTTTCAAGAACTAGAGAGATGAGCACTTGTGGATGGCGCAATGGAGTCTTCATCTTTAGTATGTGATGCTTGAATTTGACCAAGGCACTGAAAATCTCCATTCACTTTGGAATGTTAGTGTTTGTTGTGTCATTTAACCAACTGCCAAGAGTGTATTCCATTTCTTTCCCAATGCCTTCATTCTCCAACATACCTTTGGTGGCTTTTATGATGACATTATGCAATTTTTCAAGTTCCCGCATTTTCTCTTTTAGTAATTGAGTCTTAGCCTTGAATAATTCTTCTTTGATGAATGCACTAAACTTGGCACTGAGAGCTTGAAAGTCATCCAGAATCTCATATGTGAAGGACTCTCCCTTTTTGGGCCATGCTATTTAGTTCAGTGATTACCTCCTCAAGAACTTTAATCTTCCACTCAACACAAAATACCCATTTCCTAGAAAGATTATTCTTTAGATCATTAAAGATTTTATGAGAGAGGAAAATGTTTTCATATGTTGCACTCATAATCCTTAGGTCCTAAATACATTCTAGCCAAAGTTTGAGCTCTTTCTCAGATCATGTGATCATTGTATCAAATTGACTTTGGGCCAAGGAAATGTTGTCATATACTTTGTAGGCTTCATCTATGAAATTTAAACCAGAAACCAACATTCCTTCTACCAATTCCTCAACAACTTTCCCATATGAAGCATGTTTATGAATATCCTTGATTGCTTGAACATCTTCATCAAATAGAACAATGGGAGGAGGCATTGAGGAGAGAGGAGTAGGATCAAGAACCTTGTCACTAGAAAGAAAATATTTGATAAAGTTTGAAAGAACTTGAACTTGTTCTTCCAATTGCTCCTATGTTTGTTTATCTTTTTCCACTCTCTCAATTACCATGGAAACTATTTCTTTCAAGTCATGAACCTCTACTTGAGAGTAGATTCACCCACCGGAATCCTAGCCAATTCCAAGTCTGCAATAGTTATATCTTTTTCATCTTTTTCTCCTTTTGGCTTTACAATCTCCAAGAATTGTTAACCTTTTGAATATGATATTAGCCTTGAAGTTGTTTTGGCCCTTTTTGGTGGAGGATTCGAGTTATACCCAACAAAGTAGCTACAACATCAAAACTAGGAGTAATAATCTTGGGAGTGAATTGTATTTTTCTATTATCAATCATGGGCTAAACCCATGTGAATGAACCACTTGGAGACGGGAAGAAGAAGGATTTAGTGCAAGAACATTTAAGGAACTAAGAGTTTGAGTAGAAAAGGACTCAGAGTGAGTACCTCAACAAAGGAGGAAGACACTTCTTTGTTAGTGACTTAGGTCTCGAGATACTTATCTTCCTAGTGTCGAGTTCTATGATTTCCACATCATTTTCTTCTTCTTCACTTTCTCCACTCTCTTCCTCATCATCATTCTTCTTTTTGTTCATCTCTTTATTGCTCTGTGATGACTTTCTTTGTATCATCCTTTTCTTCATCAACTGTTTTCATTTATTCTTTTAATGATTGTGACACTTGCTCAAGAGCAAAGGAAACTTCTTCATTAAATTTTGAACATTCTCCTCTCCTGCGTCTTTTCAAGAGTCTTTTCAAAATTTGTCTTGTATTTATTTGTATATGCATTGGTCAGAGAGTCCAAGGGTGAGGAGGAAGGATTTGATTGAACATGTACCTTTGAAGGAGAGATGGAAACCCCTTTTTGTGATGAAGAGGCCTCCGGGAAGAATATTGGGCCATATTCGATGATATGCCTTCATTTTCTTACCAAACCAAACCTTGGTTCTTACAAGCACAGGTTAATTATCTCAGAGAGATCATATTTCTCCTTGTGTGACCAATCAATAGTAAGGAAAGGCATGTGTTGGATAGTCTTCATGTATTCCACTAAGTACACAAATGTTCTCGTCATTCTTTTGCAAATCATATGGAACTTTGTGTACTTTGAATGCTTTGATGTGTTGCGAAATAGATTCTTCTAAAATAATTTCTTCTCATTTCATATAAATCTAAACAATTTGCCTAATAGTCTTCCAGAGTAGGAAAATGATAATAACTCATTCTGAGATAATTAGAAATGAAATTATTTATATCAAAAAATACCTTTTATGATAAGAATGGAATTTGAAATCAACAATAGTTCTCTCCACTTTCTCGGGCATCCAAAGCAATTCTCGCAAATGCAATTCCCGGAAGATAGGGAACTAAATGCCAATGATCTTCTTATCCCTACATGTTCTATGAAACATATCCAATTGTCTACATACTTCTACCAAAACTAGTTTATCATTGCAAAACATAGGTAGCTTGTTTGGTGAGCCTTCAAACCCAGCTAACCTAATGTAAGAAAATCTTTTAAATTGGATAAAGAGACTGCCATATGTGGAGATTAATTTTTTTGCCTCTCAAACACTCTCTCGGTTGTGTTTCCTTCCAACAATCTCACTATATACATGGTGAATACATCATTCACCCTTCTGAAATGGAATTTTTTGTTTTCAAAGATAAGTTGGAGGTAATACTCATAAATTGGTCCATTTTTCTTATCCTCTTGAGGAGACAATCTTATCAATACCTTATAGGTTGTAATAACATACATGAGGTAGGAGGTCATGTAGAATGTCTTTCTCTATTGCACATTGGTCAATTGTTCACCGAGATTCTCACATAGTATCTCTCCTAATCCAGCTCTGTTTTCCCTAACAAATAATTTTTATGTAAACACACATCCAAAACTGGAATTCATTGGTGGAAGGGTGACCCATTAACCTAGCTAAGAGGGTGATTGTTTCACACAATTCTTCTTTGAAATCTGATCTATATAAGACCTTGGGCAGTTTGGAGGCTCTTCTCTTTCAAGACTTAAGCCAAGATTTGGCTATCATTGCCTTGTACTTTTTATTTTCTTGCTCAAAAATATTTTGAGCTTGGGCCCTAGTCAAAGTATTTGAATCTTCAATGATGGGGATCCTTAGGGAAAATTTATACAGTTGACATCTAATTTAGCAATCACTTGGCCTTGGGGATCTCTAATCTCTTTTGTGTCTAGATCAAAACAGAGGCACAAGCTAGAACAATTTATGTACACTTGACAGAGAGGAAACCAACGACATGGGAAATTCCACTATCTTTGGTGCATTGGGCCATGGGAGTAGGAGTGGCTTTAGAAATACGAGCATATAAGTCATTGAGGTCAACATGTCATATATCACTATCCCCAATATTAGGTACTGATGTTTCTAGAGAGGATATATGTTCATAACCCATGTACTGGAACTTCATGGTGGCACATTGAGATAAAGACTTAGGAAGATATGGCTCTAACACTAGTTTTCAAGAATAACAAAACGGTAGGGCACACAATCTAATTTGACACCAAAATAAGTGCATGACACTCTAGAATGATCTACCTCTGCTCTAAAAAGAGTGGCGTTTTCCCCAGGATCCCAATGCATTTCAAATTTTTGAAAATGGTTGACAAACGAGTAAGTTACGGCTAGAAATGTCCTTGAGGGCACGAGAATGGAAGAAACACTGTGCACATTTGAAATCCTTGATCGACGATGGAAAAAAATGAGCCACTTTACCCTCTTTTATGCTCTTCTGCTTTGAAAAATGATTGGATCAAAGATCAATTTAGGGTTTCACAAAGGTATTGCGAGATAATAGAAATGTTAATGGAACAATTTAATCATTTTCCCTTTGTATTGCAAATATGATGGAGATGCAGGAAAATGAGGGCCTGGAGGAAGAAGGGTCATGAGGAGCTCAAACTTCTAAAATAATCGAAACACAAAAAAAGGCTTACAAGTGCAATAAAAGCGGATTTGAGAGGAACAAAGTGGCAAGAGGTACACAAGTCGCAAGATCTTCAAACATCTAAAAATTGTGCAATACAAAGGGAATAAGGAAGTGTGGATAAATTGGGCTTGCGAAGAACACAAGCCCCACAGAACAAAGGATAACAAGGTCACCAAGTATCCACATCTCCATAATATAAAGAAACATTGTTTACCTTAAGGCAAAGGCCTACGGGTTAGGGATTGTTGGTGAAAAAAATCGTTGGGGAAAATTGATGGGTTTCTAGCCAACACTCTAGGAATCTAGGTCCCTCTACTTGGGTGGTGCAACTCCACTTTATTATGAATGAACATAAATAAAAAAATTATTGTTGGCCAGGAGGCCAGGGATCCAATGAGCACACTCCACTGCACCCACAACAAATGCTTACAAATGCCGGAAGATAGGTGAGGGGAGTTAGATAATTTAGACAAGGAAAATTAAACCTGCAAGTAGAAAATCTGATTCTCACCAAAGCCAATTAGAAAGTTCACATCCACAAGTTGTTAGAAATAAAAAACAATATTATGATGCCAATTGCCAGAGGAAACCATGCACACAAAGTTGCACATATTCATAAGCCATGAAAAGAAACAATCCCTTTCTTTATTTCCATTTTCATCAAGTTGTACAATGCAAGAAATGGAAGAAAATGGTTCAGAAAGTGGGAAAATGTTATATCTCTTGTATTTCTCAATAGTTCTCTCTATTGAGTGCACAAAATTGACAACCCTTAAGAATGAGGGTGTCATTACATTATATAGAATCAGAAATGACCTTTTGAATCCCCCATACGACTCTTCATCAACTCATTCATCTTATGACTTTTCATTGTCCTAAGACTTAGAAAATTAAGTTTCCTTTTTATAAAACAAAGGGACTTTTGAAATTTAACTTCATAAAGTCGCTTTAATGAATGAGACAATATATCATGATTACACATAACAAAAAAATTTGAAGGGGGAGAAAAAGGTGAGAGAAGGAAAGGAAGAAGAAGAGAGAGATTACTATTCGAAGATGATCCTGCCGGTGACAGACTTTTGTGAAGTAATGCCAATGGAATCTCCATGTCCTTGAATGCCTTGTTGAATTTTGTTACCACTGGTATCACTTTCTATTCCTGAGGTAGTTGGATGAAACTGAGCGACTTGATGCAATTCTCCACAAGGGAATTGATGTTCCTACATTTCGAGTACCAAGTCAGATAGTTCTCCACAGTGACGGAGATGATTGCACATATCTTTGACAGAGATTCCAAGGTAGTTTAAGTGAATGAGAATGGATCTCTAGCCTTTGTCTTGACTCGGTCATCGAATACTTTCAAAAGGTCGTCTCTTGAAGTGTTTGGGTTCATTGTTTGCATTCAAAGCTTATGAATATGAGCATCTTCATATTTTTGTATCTTCTCAACATTTTCTTCATATGATTCCATCTCGTCGATGGCACGTTTGATCGAGTTCATGTCGAGTGAACAACACCTGGGCCCAAACTTGAGACAAATATTCTTCCGCAGATGAGAAGATGCCTTTAGTCACTAGAAGAGATGACTTGACCTTTCCCATCTCCATAACCAATGAGTATACCTGGTCCGAATGGTTCTTTTCTCGCCTCAATCACCTCCCTGGTTGTGAGCACTTTCATTATCATGTCGTCCATGTATTTGTTCAAGGTTATCATCTCCGAAAGGTGATTTTTTCCTTTCTTAAGAATCATGTTCACCCATTTGTCATTTTCCCTTCCTTGCATGGTGAATGCCCGAGTCGTTTTTATGGAATCAAGATCAATGCTTCTAATTTGAGTGACTTCCTCTACAGGGAGAGCATTGGTGGCACTAGGATCAAGAAGCACTTGGACGTAGGAATCGAGAGCGCGAATGTGATCATCTCAGCTTGATCAAATTTTTCCTTGCACTCTTTGATCCTCGTGACTAGGAAAGTGGAAGATTCCTGATATAGGTGCAAGTCACCCTCACATGTCATCGGTCCCAAAGAGATGGTGTTCATCTCATAGTCAATTGAGTCATCTCTTCAACAAGATTAACGACCTTTGGCTTAACTATCTCCACGTCATCGATTTCTCAAGCCAAAGACTCGTAGAATCTAGAAATTGCCTAAGCTAACTGTCCCTTCTTCGATTTGACCATCGAGGCGATGCTCGAGAAGTCGTGACGGATGCTTGTTGCACTGACCGTGTGGGTTCCCATTGTGACCATCTCTTGCATCAAGGGGAAGATCTCATTGACTCGCTCGAGAATGGGCATGATCGTAGCTTCTTGCTCAATCTAAGGAGGTGGACTCGGGCAAAGGCGAGACCGATGCGGTGGTAGTAGATGGAGGGCTTAGATACTTTGTTGTGAGGTGGGTGGTTCAACCGGATCACTCTCCTCTTGTTTGAGGTCCACCACAAGTGTTTCTTCCATTCTTACTCTCTTTCGCAATCTCCCGGAGCGAGGGGGTCAAGTTCTTTAGCTTTTCTCTTGAGCTCTCTCCTGAATAGATTGAGCTCATGGCCTAATCCTTGGTCTTGGAAGATGAGTGGTATGATGTTTTCCCGTGGAGGGATGGAAAGTTTCCTTATGTGAGGAGATCGACCCTCTTCTTCTCGATCCACTCTTTCGATCTTTTGATGACACCCTCTGTGTGTTCCTTAATATCACTAGATTCATGCATGCTCCACCGCACCTATAGGGAGAGGAGAAGCTTTGGATCGTAGGGTACTCGAGATCGAATATATCGAGCCATATTTGGAAACACCATCTCCATACCATTCAAACCTTAATTTCCTCATCTCGCTTCTACAATCATTCGTACTACGATGTGAGAGTAGAAATAAACTTTGGGCTAGTAAATTTGATCTTCATGGTAGAAAAAAATAGTGATATGATTCATTATGGAGATGGTACCAAATTTCTTCAATTGGAGTCAAAAACTTCTATTTTTAGAAATCATGACCAGAGGGGTCGCTATTTTGGGCGAGTGTGCTTTTTTGATTTGGTAGCTTTCACTAAAGTGTTTCCTTCACATTCTGGGTTTTCCATAGGTGTCTTGGGGTCAATTTGAAGCACTTTCCATTATTGGAAAGTTTCTTTTTATTTTTTATTTTTTGCTTTTTTGACCCACGTGCCCTAGTTTCCGATCTATATGATTTTCAGTATCTGTTTTTCTGGAAGAGTTTGCCATTTTTTGAAACTTACTAAAAATAGAAGGTGTGAAACAACAACACTTGCTATTATTAGATGTTGATCTTGTGAGTTTCAGATCTAAGAAAAATCATTGGATTCTTTCTGGGTTTTTTCTTCAAATGCTCTGTTCAATTTTTGGCTCAGTCCGCTTCACGGTTTGACGACAAATGAAGAAAAAATGTTTTGGGGCAGAAATTTTTAAATGGTTGTTGTAAAAAATTTGGACCATATCATAGATTTATGTTTTTTTATTCCCCAAGGCGTTTGGATAAGGGATATTTTCTCAAAATTTCATAGGAATTTGATGCACAATTTGAGAGATATGAGCAATTTGTGGTTTTTGTGCCCTAGGGTTTCTACCGACTCTTAATCATGGAGTTTGCTTTAAAATATTCGTTCTTCACATTAAAGTAGCGTGAAATAGTTGAAAATTGATGTTGGAGGTGGTGGAAAGGTTGTGGAAGCAGTAAAAATGGAGGAGAGGAAGAGATTTCGACAGTTGGAGAAAACTTGTGCGTGCGTGCATGAAAGAATGGAAGTAGCTAGTGACAACCCGACAATTAGAAATTTTGTAATATTTTAAAATTTTGGGGATAAATGAATTTTTTTACACCAATTTCACAAAATAATTGGTGCACTTGGTGGAAAAAGTGTGCCCCATCTCCATTGGGCCAAGTGTCGTTGCATGGATCGACATTGGGTTTGAATGGGGTTTTAAAAAGCACTTTTTTGGTCCATGTCGGGTCACATGATGAACTAGGGACTTAAGAGGGCAAAGGCACATTTTTTGCACCAGCTAAAATTTTTTTGGTGAACTTGGTACAAAAAGTGTTCCCCATGCTTCTTGGGCCATGTGGCGGAGTTTGGATGGTTGGAGCGGGGTTGGGAAATGAAACTTGGGGGGCTTAACTTGCAAGAAAGTGTTGAAATGTGGTCATCTAGTGGTCTAGGGGCTCAAATCAGAGGGGAAACTTTTTCTTGCACCTATTTGCACTAGCTATTTAGTACACTTGGTGCAAAAAAGTGTGCCATATTATATTTGGTTGGGTTTTCAACCCAAAAATGACTTGGAGCCTTTACCTTGGGGGTCAACTGCCGGGATCATATCTCGAGCTCCAAGAGGAGTTTTTGGATTAAAATTTATATTATTCCACCAATAAATAACCTTCTAAATCCAATGGTTGGGGTCTAAGCTCCTGATTCATCCATTTGGTCCATGAAATATAGGATTTTTGTTCTAGTTATGAGGATGTGCATGAAAAAAACTATGGACATAATGCGCCAAAGTGTTGTGAAAAATATAATTTTAAATCCCCTAGGGCTCATAAATACCTTTCTAAGGATTTTTTTGACTCCTAACTCTTTTTAGAGCTCTCGGAATCACTTCATGAAGCTCATGGGTTGTTTTCGCTCTATGCATTACTTAAGCCTCCAAGACCCACTTTTGTTGAACTTGCTCCAAAACTTGTGAAACTTCCCAAAACCTTTCAAAACTGATTGCACAATGGTCCTATATCTTAGATATAGCTCCATGATGTATTTGGTCCTTTCGTTCTACTCTGGGAGTGTACCAGCTTGAGAAGATCAAAACATGGCCTTTCTCAAGCTTGCTTTAAAAGGTCTGTCTTGATGAATCTTGCTTTGAAATAACTTGGGATGACTGGGTAACCTAAATAACCGATGGACATGCTTTGAAAGATGCTTCGAATAATTTAGATAGAAGGGATAGGACTGACTCGGGGATTAGGGTGATAGGAAGGAGGGCTTAGAATGACCTTTGAGTAAAATTTTCGGGTAGGGTATGGTTGTCATGCTTGAAAATTGAGAATTTTCTTGTTGCACATTTACATGACAACAATTGGCTCTAGCTTGGGGACATGTCATGGATTGAATGCAAAGTGAGGACATCACATGAGAACTCTAGAATCTCCATTCATAACATTTACCAGTGCCTTATCCATTGGGCCTTACGGAACACATACAACTGACTAGAGATAACTAGAAAGGGACAACACACACACAAACACATGACTGAAGGGAAACACACCACACAACAAGAAAAGGGGAAAACAAACCTAAATCACCTATAATATAATGTGGGGGACAACCCACTTTCACTGATGATACTATTTCAAGTATTTCCCACTACGGGGCAACTCCAATGGTGTTCCGTCTAGATATGATAAAAGGAAAGCATTTTCTCTTAACGCCTCACGAATTTGGAATGGGTGAGCCACGAGAGAATCAAACTTCCCATGGCTTCCTTTTGGTTCTCTTCTCTTTTCCCAATTAGAACAAGATCTCCAACTTTGAATTCTCTGGCCTTATCCTTCTTATCAAATATCTTCTTCACTTTCAACTGGTGTTCCTTGATGTGGTCCACCACTTTGAGCCTATTTTCTCCCAACTTCTCGAGAAATAAAATTCTCTTATCAATTAAATCCATGTATTGTTCATATTCTATTCTCTAGAGAAACTTGAGAGCTGATATCTCAACTGTAATGGGAATTTATGCCTCAATTCCATAGAGTAACCGGACGGGTGACATGTCGATTGCTTTCTTCAGGTGTTATCATGTCCATCCATAATGCATTATAAAGCTTTTTGTGCAAATTTGTCTGATTTTTATCCACAAGCTTTCAGACTATAGTTACAAGGTTCTTGTTGCTTGACTCAGCTTGACCATGCCCTTGCGGGTAATAGTCTAATGAATGAGACACGGACATACCATAACTATAGCAGAATTGATCAATTCCCTTGAAGAAAAATAGGTGGCATTATCTACCACAATCTTTTGTGGAACTCCAAAACATACTATGATGTTTTATTTGATGAAACTACATATCATTTCAATATTGGCATGCTTGATCGATATGGCTTCCACCCACTTTGTGAAATAATCTATTGTCATAAGCACGTAGGTGTGACCTGCACTTGAATGGGGATTAAAAGTGCCAATAAAGTCCAATCCCCATTGTTGAAATGGTTCTTCAAGACAACCGGCCTTGAGGGGAAGTGTTGTGAGATGTGGCCTCCCAACAAATTGTTGGCATGCCTCACACTTGGAGACCAACTCTTGAGTATCTGTGAAGAGGGTAGGCCAATAATATCTTCCCCGAAGAATCTTATGGGAAGTGACCATTACCAAAAAATGTCTGCCACAAGCTTGGTCATGATATGCTCTTAAAAACTTCTCTTGTTATTCCTTATCTACACACTGAGAAAGCATCCATCGAGACCTCTCTTGTAGAGTGCATGGTTCCAAATTACAAACTTTATAGCCTTTAGCTTGAGTGTTCTCCTTTACTTGTAGTCAAGATGGGCGGTGCATTCTCCATATGTCGGGTAATAAGCAATGTTTGCATACCACTCATCGGTAGTGTTCACAAAAAGAACTTACAACCTATATTCAAAACACTTGGTGAAAAGATAATCATTCCCACCATGTTGAGCTTTGAGAGCCCCATCTTCTCGTAGTTAGTCCGCACAAACCACTCATCGGATGTTGGGTATATCCATTGATGAGAAGCGTAAGGCTCTCATTTTTCTCAAATTCCAGAATTTTTAGTTTCAAGATATCTGATTTTTTTTGGATTTTAATGGTTGTATGTTGGGTGCAAATTATGCCAAGTCTCCTTGTGGTGGGCACTAAAAATATTAGCGAGAATTTTTTTTGGAGGAAAAATTGATGGGTTTATAGCCAATGCTCTAGAACTCTAGGTCCCTCTACTTGGGTGGTGCAGCTCCACTTTATTATGAATGAACATAAATACAAAATTCATTGTTGGGCGGGAGGCTAGAGATCCAATGAGCACACTCCACTACAATTGAATTGTAAGGGAAGAATTTGTTGGAAGATAGGGGAGGGGAGTTAGAGAATTTAGACAAGGAAAATTAACCCTATGAGTAGAAAATTATATTCTCACTAGAGCCAATTAGAAAGTTCACATCCATAATTTGTTAGAAAGAAACAACAAGATTATTATACCAATGGCCAGAGAAACCATGCACACAACACACATTCATAAGCCATGAAAAGAAACAATACCTTTCTTTATTGTCATTTTCACCAAGTTGTGCAATGCAGAAATAGAAGAAAAATGGTGGAGGAAAGTGGAAGAATGTTATATCTCTTGTATTTCTCAATAGATATCTCTCTTGAGTGCACAAAATTGACAACCCCTAAGAATGTGGGTGTCATTACATTATATAGAATCAAAAATGACCTTTCAACTCCCCATTTGACTCTTCATCACCTAATTCATCTCACAACTTTTCATCTTCCTATGACTTATGAAATTAAAAGGGAATTTTAAAATTTAACTTCACAAAGTCACTTTAATGAATGAGACAAGATATCATGATTACACATAACAAAAAATTAGAAGGTGGGAGAAAAAGTTGAGAGAAGGAAAGGAAGAAGAAGAGAGAGAGTACTATTCAAAAGATTATCATGCAGCTGATAGAATTTCGTGAAGAAATGTCGATGGAATCTCCATGCCCTTAAATGCTTTGCTGAATTTTGCTACCACTGGTATCACTTTCTGTTCCCGAGGTAGTTGGATGAAACTAAGCAACCTGATGTAATTCTCCGCAAGGGAATTGATGTTCCTACATTCTGAGTACCAAGTCAGATATTTATCTAAAGTGATGGAGATGATTCCACATATCTTTAACAAAGATTCCAAGGTATTTTCTGTGAATAAGAATGGATCTTCGTCTTTGTCTTGACTCGGTCCTCAAATGCTTTCAACAGGTCATCTCTTGAAGTGTTTGGGTTCACTGCTGACACTCCAAGATTCTAAATTTGAGCATCTGCATATTTTTGTATCTTCTCAACATTCTCTTCATATGATTCCAAATTGTCGATGGTGTGCTTTGTAATGCCCATAAAAACAACCCACTTGAGACCCAAGAACAACCTAGGATTAGTTAGGAAAATTATGGAATAATTTTTTTATTTAAGAGTGTCTACCACAAGGTTACAAGACAATAGTTGCCACAACAAGTTTCCAGGTCAATTCTAATTTACTAGATTATATTTTTCCCAAGACAACAATTATTAAAGATTACAAGGTCAAAACTTAGGGTTAGAAAGTTCACTTAGGTTAGGAGGGTAATTTCTCACTATACCACTCTCTAACAGGATTAAAAGATTCAACTTGATTTTTCTCAAAATTAATGCTCTCAAAACTTCCCTAAAACATTCTCAGTGGATAGGAAATTTCCTCACCTTTCCAGTGATATAAAGAAGTCCTCCTAACTCCTCATATTTCTCAAGTTATGGGCCGCGAACCTTGGGAGGAAATTTTTTCCAAGAGTGGGCCTACGGACCTAGGGGAGAAAATTTTCCCAAGCGTGGGCCGGCATAGCGGGGGAGAAATTTTACACATTTCCTTCTTTAGGGAAAAAGCGTGATTTTCCTCCGCGCACCCGCGAGCACAAAGAGGACACATGTCGGCGTTACAATACCCCGACAAGAAATTGGGTCGTCAGAGAAATTTAATACATTATGTCTCTTTGGCCAAAAAACACTAGGGATCAAAATGATTCACGCCTCCACCAATGCCTAAGGCTGCCACGTGTCATCCATTAATTGGCCGGCGGGCCGACGGGAAATTTTAGAAAATTTTCCAAAAAAATTCTGAAAAGCAAAAGGCAAAAAGGAACCCGCTCCTCCGCATGGTGCCTCGTGACACTACGTGGCGCCTCGATTGGTTGCGGGCAGTATGGCTATGGAGGAAAACTTAGAAAATTCTCCAAATTTTATTTTGAAAACCACTAAGGTTAAAAGGTTCCGCGCCTCCGTCGTTGCCTCGTGAGGCCACATGGTAGCATCTGATTGGCTTTGGACCGGCGGGGAGGCGGGGAAAATTAGGAAAATTTCCCCAAAAATTTAAAAGCTAAGTTTAATGTTGCGGGCCCACGGAAGACAACCAAAGGGCAAAAGTGGGGAGGAGTCATAGGAAATTTTTCCAAAATTTCTTTTTTCTAACATAAGCGATTTTTGTGAAAAAAAACTTGCGAGTTAGCGGAGTGGCGGGGAATTCGTTCCTTTGGCATTTTTGACCAAAAGTGCTAAGGAAAATTCGGGCCACAGTCCACCACCAAGGAAATTTTTCCCAAATTATATTTTTTTACAGTTAGAATTATTTTTGATGCCAAATGAAGAAAAACTTCAGAAGGCCATAACTTTTGATAGAGAGCTCGGTTTTGGGAAAATGAGGACTTTCTAGAAATCTCTCAACGTCCTCTTTGCACAAGAATCATTAATTTTTGATTTTGATAAAGTTTAAGGGGTAAATTTCATGAAAATGTTCTGTAGGCTTTTATAGTGCAAACTGGTAAATTTTAACTTATAAAATTTTTGTTCAAATTTGTCATTATTTCTCCTTCAACATGTCAAACAGACATGGAGGTTTCCATTAGGAAAGTGTTAGGATATATTGCAAGTGTAAAATTGTTGGATTGATTTGCATTTCAAAATTACAAGTTTCTTTTATAGCAAAAAGCCTGCAGATTTGCCTTGGCTCGATTGGAAGGTTTTCAAGACATTTCCTTAAGTGTTTTTAGTTTGGTTTGGGATCATTTTGGCCTCATTAAGTCCAATTGATTATTTCATTTGCCTCTTATCTATTTGCGGGTTATTTGAACATTTGATAAAGGAATTTTACAAAGTATACAGTGAATTGAAAGAAGTGTATACATTTCCAAAACAAAGATTAACTATCTCTTTTGCCATGAAATAAAGCATTGAATTCATTCCATGTTGGTCATAAATAGTTTTCTTTCCTTCAATCAAACATTAAAACAAGAATGCAGTTTCTATTCTTTCCAAAATCATATATTTTAAACAGGGTAGAATAATACATTTTCTTCTCACGTGTTTCACTTTTCCACTTTCCAAATAAGGATTTCATAGTGCATGTTAAACACAGATTTCCAATGGAAATAATATCATATGAACAAGACAAAACACTTCCATTAATTCAAATGAAACTCTTACAACTTCCTTTCCATTTGATTTCAAAATACAACATACAAAATACGTATCATTCTTTCACATTCTTTCCAAAAATAGAAAATAGAGTATAACTCTTTTACATTTTGAATTTCAACTTTCATTGTCAATACAAAGTATCTTTCCATTACAATTAATATATAGATCATCCACTTCAAAGTGGGAAAGGGCTACAATAAGATTTCATTTCACAAGGGACTGTCAAACTGTCTTTTTCTCAGCTCGAACAACAACATGCAGATTTCTCATTCTTCCAATTTGATCACAACAAGAGCAAGGGAAAGGCAACGCTCTCCACCCAACCAAGACATCCAATGAAAATGATAAGCCATCCTTCTTCATTGGCCCCCGAGCCCCAACCATAATGCAATAGAAGATGTGATCCAACTCATGGCAACAACAGGCTTCCACAAACACATAAGCAACATTTTCATAACAAAAACACAGTCTAAAATAGAATGTAGTTTACAACTACATTAAAGCATGAAAAACATTACTGAGGCTTCATTAAGCAAGCCAAAAGAGCAAGAAACTATGGGGGATGCTTCTTATGTCTCGAAAAAGGGAAATGGGTATCACCACCTGAATTACAAACCGCTAAAATATAGTATATCAAAACCCTGACATTCCTTATGCATCCCCAAGTACCCCTTATTCCTCACATTTCCTTATGCCTCCCCAACCTCTTATGGCACCCCATAACAAGTAAATAAATGCAAGCTATTTCTTTGTAAGGTGGAACCCAAATCCCAAATCCCAACTCCCTTCACCCTTATACCTCCCTAAAACACACTTGTGCCTCCCACAAAATAAACCCCATAGTCTTCTCCTACACCATTCCTAGGCCATCTACCCAACAGCCCACAAACATGCCAAAACATTCACACATTAACATTTACATTCATAAAAGAAGAGCATTTCAAGAGCCAAGCTCTTACCTCTCCATGATGGAGTTTCCTAAGTTCCAAAAATAGTTGTTTCCAAGAAAACAATCTAAAAATCAACCAAGCACAAGTATTCCACAATCTTCCAACTACTCCAAAAGCAAGAGCTCCCAAAAACAACAAAAGAATTCGCCCAAGAATGAAGTCTCCCAAGCTAAGCAACCCCAAATAAGGCAAGAAATCAAATTTTATAGAAGAGGGAAGGGAAGAGGATGAGGTGGATCCATGTAGGATGCCACATCACACATCCTCAACCCCAACACAAGGTCAACTTCATTCTCCAATGCATAATAAATAGGTGGGTGAATAATATGACAGTTTACTTACATACTCCAAAACAAACCCACACCCCAAAGGACTGAAATTACAACATGTAAGAAAAGTGCAATTAAAACTTACAATTTGTCTTCCCAAAATGCATTATAAAAGTATAATTTTAACCTCCAAACCATAGGTATGGTTGGAAAATAAATTTAAGAGGTATGGGACAAGTTTAACTTGTCCCACAAGCCTCCAAAATCAGCCTCCAAGGACAAATTCAAATTTCCAAGAAAGTGGAGTGTTTCACACTCAAAAGTTAACTTACACATCACTTACAAGGTCACTTACACATTCTTACAACACTTAAATCATGGCCAACAACTCTATTAATTACATTCTTATGACATCTTTTAATTAATTAACTTAGCAACATGATTACTCACAATATTAACACAACATTTAATAAATAATAAAAGGGGTAAATGCACCACATAAAACACATGCAAACATTAACAAAGGGACCAAATAAAATAAATACATAAAACCCTTGGTCACATTTAAAGGTGATCCTCCCCATGGGAATCCCTAACAATAATCAAACACACACAACAAAACAAGTTTCCATGGTGACCTTGTTGAATTCATCTAGAATTCCAATGTGGTTGGTCTCCAATCCCCGATGTTTGTTGTGATATTTTAGCCTGCAAAACACAAATACCTCCTTCGGCCTTGTGGCCATATCAAAACATCCAAAAATGATATAAACATAATCTCAAAATCATCTATACATATGAATCACAACAATCATCAAGGCAATCCAACAATATCATTTACAGTTTATATCAACAACTATATCATCATCAAATAATGTCCATTTTCTAGGTCTACTCACAATATCCAAATATCACATGTCCGAACAACATCCATGACATATCCATGTCAAACAATATATCATCATACACATATAAAATGTCTCTAATAATCATCATACATCATAACTGAATCAAGATCAACAATGATCCATGGTCTAACATCTAACATCATACTAAATCAAAACCATAATAATGTCCATAATATAATCAACAGTATCAAGATCAGTATCAAAAGGTGTCAAAGGGAAGTGGGCACTACATGCTTGATCAGTTCATATCGAGTGAACAACACCTGGGCCCAAACTTGAGACAAATACTCTTTCGCAGATGAGAAGACGCCTTTAGTCACTAGAGGTGATTACTTGACCTTCCCCATCTCCATAACCAATGAGTATACCTAGTCCTAATGGTTATTTTGTGCCTCAATTTCTTCCCCGATTGTGATCACTTTCATTATCGTGTCATCCATGTATTTGTTCAAGGTTATCATCTCTGAAAGTAATGTTTTTCCTTTCTCAAGAATCATGTCCACCCATTTTTCGTTCTCCCTTCCTTGCATGGTGAATGTCTGAGTCTTTTTGATGGACTCAAGATCAATGCGGCTAATTGGAGTGACTTCCTCTACAGGGAGAGCATTGGTGGCACTATTATCAAGAAGCACTTGGACGTAGGAATTGAGAGCGCGAATGTGATCATCTACTTGATTCAATTTTTCCTTGCACTCTTTGATCCTCGCAACTAGGAAAGTGGAAGATTCCTGATATAGGTGCAAGTCACCCTTGTATGTCGTCGGTCCCAAAGAGATGGTATTCATCTCATATTCAATTGGAGTCATCTCTTCAACAAGATTAATGACCTTTGGCTTAACTATCTCCACGTACTGATTTCTCAAGGTGCCACTGTAGAATCTAGAAATTGCCTAAGCTAACTTTCCCTTCTTTGATTTGACCATCGAGGCAATGCTTGAGAAGTCAGGGATGGTTTCTTGTTACACCGTGTGGGTTCCCATTGTGATCATCTCTTGCATCAAGGGGAAGATCTCATCGGACTCTGGCTCAGTAGTGGGCATGATCGTAGCTTCTTGCTCAATCTGAGGAGGTGGACTCTGGGTAGGCGAGACCGATGCAATGGTAGTAGATGGAGGGATTAGATACTATTGTGAGGTGGGTGGTTCGACTAGAACACTCTCCTCTTGTTTAAGGTCCACCACAAGTTTTTCTTCCGTTATTACTCTCCTTCGCAATCTCCTGTAGTGGGGGATCAAGTTTTTCGGCTTCTCTCTTTAAGCTCTCTCTTGAATGGATTGAGCTCGTGGCACGATACTTGGTTTTGGAATCGAGTGGTATGATTTTTACCTGTGGAGGGATGGAAAGTTTCCTGATGTGAGGAGATCAACCCTCTTCTTCTTGAACCACTCTTTCTATCTCTTGATGACAACCTCGTGTGTTTCTTTGATATCACTAGATTCATGCACGTTCCACTTTGCTGTGGGAGAGGAGAAGCTTTGATTGTAGGGTAACCGAGATAGAACATATAGGATCCATATTCGAAACACCATCTCCATACCATTCAAACCTAAATTTCCTCATTTGATCTACAATCATCCTCATATTATGTGCTCATCAACCTCATAATCGTTAATGCAATTGGCCCAAAAGTCTTTGATCTAAGGCACGTGGCGCAAGTCTTGGAAGTGGAAGGATTCGGATTTTCCCGAGATTAAAGTCTACCACGGTAATATATGAGTATATATTGATGGTTGTAAGGGAAAATTCAACATTTGCGAAATCATGATGACTCTTACACATGAAAATACTTAATGAGAGAGGGAAGGAAACTTGATTTTTCTTTCAATTCTTTAATTTGTTGTTCATGTGAACTAATTACTGCAGAGCTCCATAAACACCATTCGATCACTTGGCTAGTGGAGTAACCTCGGTGAAGCATGATCAAAGCTAGCCACCCTGAGGTAGGAGAATGTGGAGAATTGGATGAAGTTTGACCCGTACTTTATGATCAAGGTAGTGGTCCGAGATGACATTCTTAAGTGTTGATTGTCATCTAGTAGTTTGACTACAAACATTATGAACATGTTATTCACCCCGACATAGTGTTGATTGCTTTCCCTCATGTCCAATTGAGGATATCTTTCAAATGCAAGATCCTTCTAAGGAACATTCGTGCAGTGTCAAACCTCTCAATGATCTTATCCTCATCAAGGCGTACATAAGATATGAAGTCGAGAAAAATATCTTGGAGGCATAGACTTGAAGCAGCTAGAAATGCAAGCCATCATTAATGAGTTGTCCCCAATCAATCATTTGTTTTCCCTCAATGATGGTGGTAATGAAAAACTCCATCTAATCGTGAATATACTCAAGTAGTCTCTTCACCCATGACTCGACTTACCAGACGATCATATAGGAGAAGGTGTTGTGAAACTCACTGCGGAGAGAAATTTTGGGGTGCGACTAGGCTTCCTCTCGTGCTTCAGCCAAGAGCCAAGAGTAAGATCCAGGAGGTATGAATACTTCTTGAATTATTTTGATATTGTGAAATCTTTTGTGATTATGACCATCTCTTTCTCGATTGGGATCTACAAACCCTGTGATATGGCAATTGGATTGAGCACCGTCATGATTGAACTATCATTTGCCCTAATTTTTCTAGAATCGGTTCATAGTTTTGGGAAAAATCCAACACTAGATTAATGTTTTACAGGGATTGAGGATAGCCACCAACTAAGTACAAACCACTGCAAATATCTTTTATTCCATTGGTTCCCTTGCGCATTGAACATTATGTTTTTGAGTTCCTCCAGGTCCATGTGTGCGACATTGCTTTCACACACATTCGGTACTCTGATGTGAGAGATGAAACATGCTCGGGCTAGTGAATTTGATCTTCATGGTCGAAAAAAATTAGAGATATGAGTCACTACGGAGATGGTAGCAACTTTACTCAGAATGGAGCTAAAAATGCTATTTTTAGAAATCGGGACTGAGGAGCCGTTATTTTTTGGCGAGTGTGATTTTTCAATCTTGTTGCTTTTGCCGAAGTGTTTCCTTCATGTTCTAGGTTTTCCACAGGTCTCTTGGGGTAAATTTGAAGCACTTTCTATTTTTGAAAGTTGATTTTTGCTTTTTTTTTTTTTTGACCTATGTGCCCTAGTTTTTGATCTGTATGATTTTCAATATTTGTTCTTCTGGAGGAGTTTGTCATTTTTAGAAACTTACTAAAAATGGAAAGTGTGAATCAACAAGAATCACTATTTTTATAAGCTGATCTTCTAAGTGTGAGATTGATGAAAAATCAATGGATTATTTCTGGGTTTTTTCTTCAGATGCTCTGTTCAAATTTTTGGCTCAATTCACTTCATGATTTGATGACAAATGAAGAAAAAGTGTTTTAGGGCAGAAATTTTTGAATGGTTGTTATAAAAAACTAGACCGTATTAGAGATTTATATTTTTTTCTTCCCTAAGGCATTTGGATAATGGAGATTTTCTCAAAATTTCATAGGAATTTGATGCACGGTTTGGGAGATATGAGCAATTTGTGGTTTTTATGCCCTAGGGTTTCGATGACTCTTGATCATGAAGTTTGCTTTAAAATATATGTTCTTCACATTTCAGTAGTGTGTAATAGTTTAAAAATGGATTTTTGAGGTTTTGGAAATGTCATGGAAGCACCAGAAATGGAGGAGAGGAAGAGATTTCGGTAGTTGGAGAAAAGATGTGCGTGCGAAAAGAATAGAGGCAACTAGTGACATCTTGGCGGTTAGAAATTTTGTAATATTTTAATGTTTTAGGGAGAAGCACACTTGTGTGCACCACTTTCCCAAATACTTGGTGCAAAAAGTGTGCCTCATCCCCATTGGGCCAAGTGTCGTTGTGAGATTGGTGGTTGGGTTTGAGTGGGGGCCTTAAAAAATACTTTTTTGGTCCGTCGGGGTCACATGATGAAATAGGGGATTGAGAGGGAGGGGCTGCATTTTCTACACCAGATGCACCAAGGTTTGGTGCAAAAAATTGTGACCCATGTTGATTAGGCCATGTGGTGGAGTTTGGTGGTCGGAGTCGAGCGGGTGCGGGAAATGAAGCACAGGGGCTTAACTTGAGAGAAAGTGTTGAATCTGTGGTCATTTGGAGGTCCAGGGATCAAATGGGAGGGAGAACATTTTCTTACACCTATTGCAACAAATATTTTGTGCACTTGGCTCAAAAAAATTGCACCACATTCTGATTGGTTGGGTTTTCAACCCCAAAACTAACTAACTGTTGGAGCCTTTACCTTAGGGGTTGATTATTGGGATCATATCTCAAGCTCCAAGAGAGTTCTTTGATAAAATTTTATATGATTCCACCTAAAAATGACCTTCTGAATCCAATGGTGTGGTTATTAGCTCCCGATTCATCCATTTGTTCCCTAAAACATAGGTTTTTGTTCGGCTCTAAGGTCGTGCATGCAAAAAAGCTCGACTATGGACATAATGCGCCTAGGTGTCATGAAAAATATAATTTTAACATATCCTAGGTATCTAAAATACCTTTCCAAGTTTTTTTTTGAATCCTAACTCTTTCTCAAGCTCTCGGAATTGCTTCCTGATGCTCAAAGGTTGTTTTTGCAAAGTGCAATGTTTAAGCCTAAAAGACCCATTTTTGTTGAAATTTCTCTAAAACTTGTGAAACTTCCCAAAACCTTTCAAAACTAATTACACAATGTTCCTAGATCTCAGGTACACCTCCATGATTTATTTTATCTTTTCATTTTGCTTCGAGGGGTGTACCAGCTTCGAGAAGATCAGATTATGGCCTTTCTCAAGCTTGTTAAAAGGTCTATCTTGATGAATCTTGCTTTTGAACTAACTTGGGATGAATGGGTAACAATACATCACCTATGGAAATACTACCAAAATGCTTGAGAATTCTTTAAATATAAGGGATAGGACTGACTCGGGATAAGGGTGATAGGAAAAAGGGTTCGAATGACCTTTGAGTAAAATTTCTAGGTAGGGTATGGTTTTCATGCTTGAAAATTGAGAATTTTCTTGTTGTACATTTGCATGAAAACAGGGACAAATGTGGAGAACAAGAGGATGTGGGGAAAGAAGGCCCGAGAGGAACAAGGGTCGCGAGTTCCCAAAATATCTGAAATCCCCACAATATAAAGAATCATTTAGTAATATGGATAAACCGAGAATTTGGGGAACATAAGTCCCATTTGAACAAGTGGCATGAAGGGCCAAAGTTTCTAATAATGTTGCAATATAAAATGACTTAAAAATATTAGTTCCCCAAAATATTAAAACTTCCACACAAAGAAGAATTAAAATGTTGTGGGTAGAGCAAGGATGTGAGGAACTGGAGGTCCAGAGGAACTTGTTCTTCCAAAACCCAAAATCTCTGCAATACTAAGGATCTTGACCCAAATACCCAAAAATGACTAATTATTTGAATTTTTACTCTTCATGACTCTACAAAGGCAAAAAAATTGACAATGGGGTCACTTGACCAAAAATTTTGATTTTTTTAAATGCACATTTTCTAGGTAAGTGACAACACAACATGAGAGATTATTGTGACTCTCGAGGACGCGTATCAAATCATGCGAGTTTTGATGAATGGGATATTAGTACAGTGGGATGGGAGGGTAGAAACGCAGATCTAATGACACATTTGGTCACCATTTGGATTGGAGGACATACACAGGGGAGGGGATGGTTGTGCACCTATATGAGTGCATGGAAGATATGATAATGGCGCGATTATTGATTTACTTGATGAATCTTATCAATGACAATTTACTGACTGATAAGATGGGAAGTCACTTTCGATTGGGTTTGATTGGTGTAGTTGTAACTTTGATGAAGGGATTATGTTTCCATGGGGACCTTATATTTTGGATTATTTATATAGAGATTTACATTTAGTTGTGTATAAATGAGTAGAGGAGCTTGGGTCCAACGACATTGATTCGATCTGGTCATGGGATCACATTGCTATTAACCAACCATTAGGGATATTGCGTGATAGATAGCACGAGGATCCCTCGGCATTTGAACGAGAGACAATGGGGTTTAGACAACATGGGACACCAAGAGACATTGAGTTTTATAAACAAGCATTTGATTATTTATAGTTGTGTATGGTGACATGGAGACCATATAGGCGATACAAGTGTGTCACGAGATGATATAGAGTTGGTTATAGTGGAGCTTAACCATTATATTATTGATATTCGTGAGCATATCATGGAGAGATACAAAGTAGATAGGGTCAAGAGATAGTTAGGTGCGATACATGATATACTCGGAGGTGATCGATGGTATGCACGAGTTGCACGAGAGACAATGGACTTCAAAATTTGTATTAGATAAAGGGTTCTCAAGTCGAGCTTCTTTAAAGTTATACCACATGTATGGGATCCATGGGAACATACGGAGGATCCGTGGACTACAACAGTAGTATGTTATATGGTATGCGAGACATCATGCCTCGATGGCTTATTATTTCACATGTCGGTGATGATAACAATAGGGATAGTTGTAGAGCAGTAAGGGTGGATTACATAGAGATGGGGTAGAGGTGGAGGCAAATTGGGACAGTAGAGACGGAGGCGTAGTTACTAGGATAGGTGTAGGCACGGGCACCAATTGTTTAGGTTTAATTTACACATGTTCCATTACAGTGCAGACAGTTCTAGTATAGTTGTCAATACTGAGTTTCAGTCAAATTCCAAGACAGGGACATGTTCCCATACGAGATCCGTGTAGGTACATATACTATTAGAAGTTCCAGTAGAAGTCTCATTATCATCACTAAGTCCAACATGAGGACTGAGAGATGGAGATCATTTGAAGGTAGAGATGCAAGTGGTTGTAGACACTAAATCACTCACTTTGGGTAATTATCTAGTCTTGGTTGCATACTACTATTCATATGATTCTTAAGTAAGAAAAGTACTAATTAACCCATGTCTTTGGCCACCTTTCTTTGCTTTACATGTTTCTTTCAATCTCACACCCTTACTTGCTTAGTCTTCCTTTTTATACTTTGAAATTTATCATCCTGGATACTGGTGCACAGCCGGGACGCTTGACTCTAGGCGCCCTCATCCCCTCTAGACACCCCTGTCCCCTTTGTACTTTATTCACACTTTTTGGGTCCTTTCTTGCCGCTTTGAGCATCTCATCTTTTTGGTAGTCAACCTTTTCTCAATTAATTATGAAATTTAAGAAAGGGAATCATATAAATATAAAGTTATGCGATCATAATAAAGGACCAAACACTAAGCATTAGCTATCACCACCTAAGGTTACATCCATCAAGCATCTAAGAGCTCCATTACATCCATCTAACACCATTAAAGGGACATAAGGGTTGGTTATCTCTGCATACACTTCATAGGAGGGAATTTCATTCTATTCCATGCACATATATACTACATTTCTTTACATCTAGTTACTTTGCTCAATATCAAGTACGCCACGCACAAGAGTTTCTAGGGCACAATTTCCACACACACACACACATAGAACTACATTGTCTCTAAGATGTAGTGCATGGCTTAATCGTAAGTTCACCATTGTGAAAGTTGAGGATAGTTTGACCCCTCCATTTTCATCTTCATTTTTAGGATTTGATGTGTATTTGAGGGTTTTACAGGTTCATTTTCATTGTAGGTTTCAAGCAACCTCAACGATCTTGGTGCGACCTCGGAGCGATCAAAGGTGACTACCAGTGAACAACTTACAACACCTTAGAGGAAGTTTTATGATCATTT
This sequence comes from Taxus wallichiana var. yunnanensis, assembly GCA_018340775.1. Taxonomy (NCBI): domain Eukaryota; kingdom Viridiplantae; phylum Streptophyta; class Pinopsida; order Cupressales; family Taxaceae; genus Taxus; species Taxus wallichiana. The sequence continues at coordinate 108,723,750 of CM031238.1, forward strand.
CCGTGAGACCCAAGCACCCGAGAAATAGGTCTAGGGCGCTCGCGAGTGCCCCCTGTCCCTCTCAAGCACCCCAATCCAGACTATTCCTCTAGATCTACATTTTTAGGGTCTCTTTGTGACACTCCTGCCTCTCCATTCACCTGGTCAAGCACTTCGGTATAATTCGAGAATTAATTATGAATCATCTAAGTAATTTTCCTTCTACTTGCACTTAGGGTTTCATACTTTATTACTTAGTTTTTCTTGGGTGTATTTATGTACTTAATTTATCATTCATTTACTGCAATCTTGAATTCATATTAGAAATACAAATATACATTTTAGCTTAATCATCGATTATGATGATTAGGAGACAAGAGTGTGGATGATGTCTAGAGCGAGCTTACACAAATACCACCTCCAAGACCATCGCCCTCCAAGCTATCTCTAAAGGTGTAGAGAGACAAAGTCATCGAGAGAGAGATGTGATTTTCATCTTGTCACGTAAATAGATCGCAACAAGTGCATGGGTGACCATGCGGAGAGAGATCAACTTTTTGTACAGATATGACATGTTATAACTAAGAGATATGTCACTTGCCATGTGGCGAGAGGTAGGTAGGATGGGGGATGTGTTACAAGAGGCTATTGATGTATCAAAGGAGGTTGTATATTATAGAGATATATACAATGTAGAGGTTCCCGAGGGCTAGAGGACTCCGAGGTACAATTAGAGGGCATATAAACAATCAACTAAGATAACAAGATCACAAAGGTCATCTAGATCAATTAAGATGTCACCACCGAGGGCGGGGACAAGACACCGATAGTCCCAGGTGTTGGAGAGAGTCATCTATGACTCAATGGATATTTTTTTGTATGTTGGTGTGTATGCCTCGTGATGAAAGCACATATTTTTATACAAATTACCTTGATGGAACTTTGATGTACATGTAGAGGAAAATTTGAAACATAGACCTTTGGATATGGACATTGATATATGATTATGTGATGATTTATTTTTTGGTTATTTTTGACATTCTTTATATGATGAGACACATAGTGTAAATTATGACTATGATGTGTGATTGACTATGTATATATGATGACATGCTCGTAACTTAGCTTTCATTCAGAGATGTAGTCTTAGAACAACCTATTTTGTTATTGCACATGTAGAGTTAGCACCATGATTATTGAAAACCCGGGACGGAAACCCATATGCACATAGAAAACACACACAAGAGCCCAATATACAAAGTAAGATGAGATATAACAGGGTTATATAGAAACCAGGATGCTTACAAAATACTTATAATTGGTTAAAACATAACATTGAAAAGAATCAGTAAAACAAACCCAATATACACCATGGCTATGAATAAACCAATATGACAACATAATATGTGCAATTGGTCCAAAAACATGAAACAAACATTCCAAAAAAACCCAATAAACACAATAATTGATTACACCAAAGTTATATATGAACTGAGATGCTAACAATTTACCTATGATTAGTCAAAAGACGAAGATAAAAAACAAAACTAACCCTGTATACATAGTAATTGATAGACACCTTGATTATGAATAAGTCAAGATGTTTACAAAATACCTGTAATAGGTCCAAAAATGAAGACAAAATTTAAAAACAAGCCCAAAATACCAAGAAAAATGAGCCAAGATGACAATAAAAGACTAACAATTGATCAAAAATAAAAATAAGGAATGAAACACAAACCCAATATACAAGGTAAAATGATTACACCAAGACTAACAATGAGACGAGATAGTAGCAAGTTTCCTGTAATTGGTCAAAAACAAAGATGAAATTGGAAAACAAACCCAATACACAAAGCAAAATGAATACACCAAAGCTAACAAAGTGAGCCCAAATGGTAGCAAAATACCATGTAATTGGTCAAAACAAATGTGAAAATACAAAATAAACCATATGCATATAGTAATACAAACACACCAAGGTTATATATAAACCAAAATGTTAAAAATTACTTATAATATGTCAACAATTAACAACAATGCAACACACCATGGAATAACGACATCTAACTATGCCCCTAATGTGTTCCACAGTTAAGAGTGAATTAATGCAAATGCCCCACAAAGCAAGGATACATGTAAGGGGAGTGGATTGACCGAAAAGTGGAGTTAAGAAACTCCTAATGACACTCTTGTTGGATCCCATTGAAGTTTGATCTAAAATTGATTGGATCAATTTTCCAAGCAAGGATACATGCGAGGAAGAACATGAGAGTCGATATGCCCCAAGTCATAATACACGAGAGGATTTGATTGATTGTCTTGCCCCCAAGAAAGGATACATGCAAGGGGTAAGAAAAATGATGATTAGAGGAAATTTTGGAACGATCACAAGGATTGTAGTAAAAAATGTGATATTGTTGAATTGTGTTGACAATTGTTGAGAGTTGTTCGAAACATTTTTTTGTAATGTTTTTGGTATTTTGAAACATTTTTTATATTTTTGAAGATGGTGAGGATATAACAACTACAGTGTTGTTCTGGGGAGGAGTATCTTTGGGCTTAGGTAAAAGGCCTTTTGATGTACTGGATTGTTCTGGTGATTGCACATATTTGACTAGCATATTTAACTGCTCAGGAAAAGCTCTCTGGTTTTCGGCTTCTGACATTTGAACTTTAATTTTCTTGGCATGATCAATAATGTCAAAAGAAGAAATAGATTCAGATACTTGAGCCACTTTCTGTGGTTGAGATGAAGAACTCGCATTCTTATCTCTAGGAGCTAAAGAAGAAGGTAAAGGGCTGCCCCTTCTTTGTTCGTCAACTAATGCCTCAGCTTGGCGAGTTTGTGATCTTGTAAGTACTGCATATGTATGACCATGATCATCTTCATGAAGTTTCTCATCGTCATGTTCAAATTTGTAGTTCAGGTAATTAATGTTGGAGTCGCCAGCAGGAGCTACAAAATCATCATTCTCGAACTGATCAGCATCAGCTTCCTGGTCTTCTTCATTCATCTCCACATTGTTTCTGGGAGCAGCTTCAATTGCTAATCTTTGGGAACCAGCAATGCGGTTCGGTTGTTGTTGAAATTCTGAGCAGGGGCAGTATTGTTGCCTTGAGCCATTTGAGCCATTTGTTTCTTCATCTGCATCATCTCATTTGCTAACTTTTGCAGCTAGTGAATCGAAGTAGTAGCAGAGGATGAAATTTCAGCTCTAGAAGTGTTGCTCTTTATCTTTCCAGCCATGATGAGGTCATCTTCAATTTCAACCGCCATGTTTTGAGTTGCTAACAAATCAGCGGGACGTGCTCTTCGCAGATTGATAGCTTACTTCAGGAAGCAAAGCATTGATGAAGAACACCTTTTGATTCTCGTCATTCAGAGAAGCAGAAGCCGGAATTTTGTACAGTAATCTTTGGAATTTTGCAATAAAATCCCGCATGTGCTCATGTGGTTCCTTCTTCAGCTGAGTCAGTTGGGTTATCAAAGTGCTGGAATCTTCGGCTGCCTTGAATCTTTTCAGGAATGCATCCCGCATAGTAGCCCAGTTGGTTATGGTGCCAGGAGCTAGCCGGTAGAACCATTCTCCAGCCAAGTCATGCAGAGTCTCTATGAAGAGTCGGACAGATACATCTTCATGTTCGACTGCAAGCACTCCACAGGATATGAAAAATGCAGCCAAGTGGTCATCTGGATTCTGCTTGCCATCTCCAAAGAATTTCAGAAAATTCTTTCTCATCCCTTTAGGTAGATCATGCATAGGAGGAGTCAAATTCAAAGGTCCAAAGGTTGTACCCCATGGAACAGGCGCTGCAGGGGCAAGTGGGTTTCAGTTCAACATGATGAACGGGGCACGTCCTCTCCAAGAGTAGACTTGATGAATAATTCCAACTACCGGATTATGCTGAAGATGATCCGGATCTGAATGAGCGTGCACTCTCCTTCCTGGTGAGAGACTAGATCAGTGGCTTCTAACTTGAGGAGGATGATTGAAATTGAATTGCTCTTGCAATTAGAAGAAATGATCAGTCCTTCCTTGCGCCTTCACGGATCGGGTGAATGGACGTTCAGCCAGGTTGAGATTTGTATGGAAAACACTCTGATCTTCAAAAGATAAGCTTTGATCTGCAAAGATAGTTGTTCCCCAGCGGAGTCGCCAAAAACTGTTGGCTAGATTTTCTGCATAGCATCAAACCTAGGCAGTCATGAGATAAATCTCCCTCATTTAACCGGTGAGGCTCCCGTGTCAGATTTGTCAATATAAATGTGTTTTTATCTATCAGGGGTTTTACTTTAACCACTTAGTTCATGAACCATAACTAAGAAGTTCTGCAGCAAGTAAGCAGCTGTTTAAGAAAGGAAAATTATAGAAGAAGAAAGTAAAGGAATTACAGAGAAGAAATGAGGAAGATGTGCATCCCAATTAGTAGATAGCAGAGCTAATTGCATGCACATAGAAGAAACTTAATAGATTTGAACACACAGAATTATAAAAAGGCAACTCTAGATCTAGATCTAAAATAACACAAAGTTTATCAAGAGATCTAAGATTCAAAGCAAGAAACACAAGATGCCGTGACACAAAGTTCTCCTAAACCTGCTCCTTTGTATTCCTTTGCTCCAAGTTTCTCTCTCGGAGTTCAAAGACAAAGTCTAGAACTCAGGATTGCTGCTTACAAATTCTGATCTATTAACCCGAAGGTTCTTCCTCTACTTATAGAATGTAAAGGGGCAATTACAAGTTGGAAGCTTTAGTTGAACTGGCACATGTGGAAGTCGGAGAAGAAACAACTGGCAATCTCCCTCCTGGAATTCCTCTTTGCATGACATGTATGATTTGCAACTGAAAATAGAACTTTCTATTTTGCACGCTTGCCACCTATCTCCAAGTAGTTGACTTCTTCAAGTAATGGCTTTTAAACCAATCACTTAAGTTGTATAATTGAATTGATCACTCAATTACTTTGCCATAGGAAAGAAGAAGGAAGAGGAAAGTTGACTTTGTCGGATGAAAGAAGAAGGAAGAGGAAAGCTGACTTTATCCTTTTTCATGTCTGCGTCAATTTGATTCAAACTGGATCAGGCAGTGGATCTGAAACAAGTAGAATTGCAAGCGGTTGGAATTGGAAGCAAGCTGGAATTTTGCCTTCGCATTGTTTTCTCTTTTATCCTTGAAGGTTTTATAGTTCTTCTTTTGTACATGCATCAGTGCAAGGTTGGCCGTAGATAACTCATCATCCTTATTTTTAATTGCATATGAGCAATTAAAAATTCTGGAAAGCACTCAGGGTGAATGAAAATTCAATGAAGGCTTCAACTGGAAGATGAGAGCACATGCACAAGGTCTTGGAAGGAATTTCCCACGCACTGTCTTCTTCATGGGCTGCATTCGAAACAAGAGGATGAAGCCTTTGTGCCAGAAGCTTTTGCAACTATAAGATCTGGATCTGGATCTGCATATGGATTTGCATCTGCATCTGCATCTGGATATGGATCTGCACCTGCATAACAAATTAAGCAATCAAGCTATGGATGGAAAAGCTGCAGCTCGAATAATTCCACTGCTTTTAATCTGCACGCATGAGTGAAGTTTCTCCTGCACGCATGAGTGAAGTCTTTCCTGCTCTGGATCTGTCTATCAATTTAGCAAGAGGTTCCGAGCCTAGATCCGTGTTTCCAATATCTGCAAATTTAGAAGTGATGCATGACTCCGTTGTGCTTTCTTTTTCATCTTTCTTCGCCATAGCTTTGTCTATCTTTGTCTGAATGTCTTTTTCTTCTTATTTGACTGGAATTCTTCAATACTGGTGCAGATCTGGACAATTCTTCAGATTTGGAGGATATATGCAATGTATTGGACATTGATAAAAGCTCATTTTCCTTTGTAAAGCACCTGTAATGAATTCCTGCAATTTATCCAGACAAAAATGGCCACCGGAGCATGAATAGTGAATTTTAATTGTAAAAATCTGCACTTTTCAAGCCTGCTGCCCCAAAAAATGGTGTTTAATTTGCACATAAAGAGAGCATGAATCCTTTCAACAACACCTGAGCTCCTGTAACACCTGTGCAAACAATTATGTAGACAAAGATCAACCTCCTTCAAAGCATGTGCCAAATTTGGAAGCTTTTAGCCTTGTTTCCACCTTGCCTGAGCAAAATCCTTCCTTTAATGGGGGCGCACTTTTCCACTTGGTGTAAATTTTGACCTCGTGAATTAAATAATTCACCCATATGGCTGCCCATGCTTATATAACCTTCACAATTCTATAATTAATAATTGCCCTAACAATTAAAGGCAATTAATTAATTAAAAATCATGCTCTTCTCTTTTAAAAATAGCATGTTTAAGGATAGCCATCCAATAAATTAAATTAATCCAATTTAATCCTTCACACATCACTTCACTTAAGCTTCACAGTGTGCTTTGACCATAGCCACTGAAAATAGGAATTAATATAATCATTTAATACTTTAAAAAGTATTAATTCCTTCTCAAAAGGGGCTGCATTAAATAAATTAAATTTATTTAATTTTGGAATTCTATTTCCAATTGATTTATTCCCCTTTACTTTTGTTGACTTTTCCACAAGTCCTGGGTGCCAAAATTGGGTGAATAAATATTAACAAATATTTATTTAATGCATTATTATTCACCCAAGGTGGGTGGCACTTTTTTGCATAATAGAATTCTATTTTTAAGAATTTCTGACAATGGGATTTTTTACCCTGCAAGGCAGGCAATAAATTCCCGCCTGCCTGCAGCCTCTAACTTTCCCACTGCAGCTTAAGTGAATTTTATATCACGGGAAAAAGTACCCTACTAGGCAGGTATAAAATTCCCATCATGCCTGCGGCTTCTATTTTTCCCATCGCAGCTTAAATCCTTTGTTTTCCAAAAATGCGCCCATCCCCGCAGGGGCTTTTCTGTGCACGACTTCGCTTTTTCCCAGTGATCCAGACCTCCGATGGCGACTTCCTCCAGGCATAATGTGCGTATATGTTTTCCAGTGCTCAAGCCAAAATCGGGCTTACCCAAGTGAGGAATTGCTCCAGAGAATTTCACGAGAAAACGCAAACGGACACCACAAAAACACGAAAAATTGCCAAAAGTTACAAATAAAGCCCAAAACTTAATACAAGTTAAAACCCTTATGGCACATAGGAATAATAACATATTCGCTCATAATAGAGTTAAAACAGAGCACAAATAGCCTCATACGGGGCTCAAAATAATTAAATACAAATTTCCATGAGACAAATCCCGACGAGAATAAAACAATTTTGGGCATCCGGGTATTTGGCGAAAAAGGCTAATATGGCTATTTGGGATTATCTTGACACAATACACAGAAACTTTCGTGCAATAAAAACACAAAACGATCCATTATTTTAAAAGTACGAAAATTTTTCTGGATAGGGTAATCAGCAGATTTCGGGTGAAATCTGAGTGACACCAAAGTGTGACTTGCCTTGAGATGACTGATACTCAAAACGATTTAAAATCATCCAAATCTTCAACTAAACAATTCAAAACTTATTATAAATGTAAGAACACCAAAAATATAATTTTTCATATCAAGAAGAAGAGTGGAAAATTTATTAGTGTTTGAGAAATTCAACTTACAAACACGGCTGAAAAAAAATGTTTCCAAAGCCCAAAATAGATGCATCTGTTTGGGAATGACCTCTAAAAATATGGTAATGAAGATGGAGATGAGAATTGGATCCATCGTGCCTAGAATGTGTCAAACTCCACTCATAAGGGTGTATATAACCCTAGATATGGTTGGAAATGCATTCTAAAAAATCCACTACAATCTTCTTCTTCAAGCCCTAGCTTTGGATGTAACAGAAATCTACAAATTAGGACCTTCAACATTGCTAGAACTTCATAATTATCCTTGAAACTCAATGGAAATCCCTGAATAGAGATCCCTCTCATAAATGATGAAGAGTTTCCATTCTTTAATCCTCAACAATAAAGGGTTTTTAGTCCTCTAATGCAACACTTCAAAGGGTTTTCGTCCTTTGAGGTAAAAATGGAAAACAATTAGCTCAACCAAATTTCAGATATGAAAATATGATAAAAAGTGATGCCTTCTCCATGCATGGTGACTTGCTTTTATAACTTTCCCTTGGCCCTTTAGCCACACAAAGGACCAATCGATCTCTTCACTTTAACATTTTCCATCACTTTATTTAATATTTTCCCTTTGCTTTCTATCCCCATATGGGTCACCTTTTTCCACTAGGGAGAAATAAAATAAAGTGACTTTTCTTTTTCTAATTTTATTTTATCACTAATAAATTAATTTTAAGTGCTTATAATAAAGTTTTATTTTGCACTTTAAAATTAATTTATCATGACTTAGTTTCCCTTTTCTCATCCCTTAGCCTTCGGGAAACAATCAGTGGGCTAAGAGTCTTCGACCAACTATTTTCGAGAAAGGGATATTACAATCCTCCCTTGCCCAAATCACTGGTCCTCAAGCAATTATAACTCATAGGACCAATTTCCATGTGCAAGAGATAAAATATATTGTAGTGCTCCAACAATCTAGATCATGTATCTCATTAAATGAGAGAGCTCTTGCCAAAATACTTAACTCTCGTGATGCTCATAAACATGAACTTGGATCAAGGATTCCACGTACTTCATTTTGCAAACTTGATCCTCTAATTTATCATACTTCTCATGAGGAAAATAAATTTGTAATGTTCCTAATGGGATAATTTCTATCCCCAAACGGAACAATGAAATCGATCTATAAAAATAATTTATAGAGGTACACTTGATAAAAATAATGCAAATTTGAAATTCTACAAGGAAATACGACCTACCTTGGAGATGATCGTACTTAAAACTGATTAAAAATCATCCAAATCTTTAACCCAACAATTCAAGAATTATTATAGATATAGAAATGCCAAAAATATAAATTTTCGGATCAAGAAGAAGAACTGAAAATTTATTATCAGAAAACCAAATTACAGACAAGGTTAGAAAAAATGTTTCCAAATCCCAAATCATATGCATACAAGCTGGAAATGGCCTCTAAAAATATGACAATGAAGATGGAGATGAGATTCGGATCAGAAGTGTCGTAGAATGTGTCAAACTCCACTCACAAGGGTGTAGATAACCCTAAATCTGGTTGGAAATGGATGCAAAAAATCTACTACACTTTTCTTCTTCAAACCCTGGCTAGAGAAAATATAAATTTGCACCTTAAGGCCTTCACACATTGCTGGAAATCTAGAATTTATCCTTAAAACTCAATGAAACCCTTGAAAAGAGCTCCCTCTCATAAAGGATGAATAGTTTTGTTCTTGATCCACAGCGATAGAGGGTTTTCATCCTCTAATGAGGGTTTTCATCCTTAGGGGTAAAAATGGAAAGCAATTAGCCAAACCAAATTTCAGATATCAAAATATGATAAAAAGTGATCCCTTATCTATGCATTGGACTTGCTTTTATAAATTTCCCTTGCCCTTTAGCCACACAAAGGACCAATAAGCTCTCTTCACTTTATTTAATATTTTCCATCACTTTATTTAATATTTTCCCTTTTCTTTATATCCCCATATGGATCGCTTTTTTCCACTAGGGAGAAATAAAATAAAGTGAATTTTAAATTTTTCTAATTTTTTTCATGTCACTAATAAATTAATTCAAGTGATTATAATAAAGTTTTATTGTGTACTTTAAAATTAATTTATTATGAGTTAGTTTCCCTTTTCTCATCCCTTAGCCGCCAGAAATAATGAATGGGTTAATGGTCTTGACTAGCTACTTTTGAGAAGGGGATATTATAGCTCCCGAGTTGCGAATGTTGCAGAGCCATCAAAAATAAATTCTGTGAAGGAACTATGTAGAGATATAATAGCTCTTCATTAGGGAATTCAAAATGAAGTGGCTTTGAGCCAGGCAATGGTGTTGCAGCAAATTGATCTGCTAGATATTTCCCTTTAATTACTTTTTGATTGATAAATTTGATATCAAACTCACTGAGAACAACCCAACTAAACATTCATCCTTTTATAACAAGTCTTAACAACGGTACTTAAGAGGATCTACTTTAGCAATGAGCTTAGTCGTATGATTGAGAAAATAGTGGTACAACTTGTGAAAAGTGAATGCTACTTCCAAACATACTTTTTCAAAATGAGAATATTGGAGTTCGTGGGCTATAAGAGTTCTACTATGATATTAGAGGGATTTCTCATGCCCTTTATCATTGTGTTGTGCAATTAATGCCCCTATATCATGTTTTGTAGTTGAAGTATAAAGAAGCATAGGGTTATCTTGAAATAAGCGGTATTAGCATTGATGGTGTTGATATATATTCTTTCAACTTGGTGAAAGAATCTTAACATACCTAGGTCAATTTGAATTGTACATCTTTCTAAGAAGCTGATTAAAATGATGACATTTATTTGTGAGTGATATATAAAATGCCGAATAGACCAATTTTTCCCCAAAGACATCATATTTGACATAAATTCTAAGGGGGAGGCATATCCATGATTGCTTTAACTTTAGCAGGGTCAAATTTAATTCCCCTCTGTGAGACTATGAATCCTAGGAGCTTCCCTGAAGTAACACCAAAGACACATTTCTTAGGATTAAGGCATACCTTATATACTTCCACAGCCATTCAACTATGCATCGTAAAATGGATGGATGATCTACTCTAGTTTTGGATTTACCAAGGATGTCATCTACATAGTCCTCCATGATGTCATGAAGCAAGTCATGGAAGATGACAATCATTGTGCGTTGATAGGTTGACCCTGCATTCTAAAAGCCAAAAGGTGTGACCTTATAACAAAACATGTCCGAGGGTGTTGTAAATGTTGTCTTATGTTGGTCTTCTTCGATGATTTGAATCTAGTTGTAACCTAAAAACTATCCATTAGAGGTAACATTTTGTACCCTGTTGTAGAATCGACAATCATGTCAATGTTGGGTAGGGGAAAAGCATCCTTCAAAAAATCTTGTTGATATCCCTGAAGTCAATGCAAATCTTGATCCCTGGTGTCTTTCTAGCAATAAGTACCATATTATATATCATTTTGGAATAATTGATCCGATGAATTCGACCTCTAGTAATTTATGAAGTTCTACCTTGACCAACAATGCCACTTTAGGGTGTATTTTCCTAAGTTTTTGTTTGACTAGTTCCACTTTGGGAAAACCACAAGATTATGCACTACAAGAGAATGATCTAGACTGTCATGTATTTATATGACCATGCAAACACATCCTAAAACTTAGTAAGTAGTGTCATGAATGCTTTTATTTCTTATTTTGATAAACTAGTACGAAGTTGTAACAATTTAGGATTCTCGTTTGTTTCGATGTTGATATCAATAATCTCTTCTACTAACATTTTTACGTATCTTTGTTTTGAAAGGATGTTATAGGTTGATTTAAGTCACTTTTTAAATCTAGAAACGAGTCTCCTCTCTTAGGCACTTTAGAAAGGTTTTCACTAGGAGATGTGTCCTTTTTCTTTTTCTTTTTCTTTTCTTTCTTGTTTTTTTGTTTCTTAAATAATGCCTCATTGAGGTTTTTGCAATGAGATATTGTATTTTTATATTTTTTTATTGTCTTGGACTAGAGTACTTGAGTTCGTCGCCAAAATAAGTTCAAGTATCAAGGTTTATATTGAAACCATTCTTGTGATCCGATAGGGGAATAAGGTCCCAAGCCCCAAGAAACTCTTTGATGGCCTCATCATTTTGAAAGAGGTCCATGTATACAAGATTTAGTTGGTCCCAATGAATGACACTTAGGATAGACAATGTCGAAGGTGTGAATGGAAAGCTTTTCAATACACGAATTGGTTTTGGTTAGGTCTTCAAAGAGGCTATGTGTGGAACTTGTCTCAACGTCAAAGTTAGAATCCTCCTCACTAGTCGTTATATAAAATATTAATAACTTCTTTTCAAAGATTTCAAAACCTAAACCATGACAATATAGATTTTCCCCAGTATAGCCTAGGTTCGAGATGACCTTGTTCTTGTGTACCAATTCCTCTACCTTTCAATGCATGTTCTTCATCATTTTATGAGCCTTATTATCGTTAGAGGATTCATAAAAACTAGCCATCCGATAATTGTATAACCAAGATCCAAAGGAGCCATGAATGTATTCATCCTCTAAGTATCTGTACCATTCTATAGAGTATTGCCAAGGTGGTAGACAAGAGCTCCTTCTAGATGGGGAGTGTTACATATTTAAGTAATTACGCTAAGACAATAACAACTTACTAACATGAAATGCATTTTCAAGATCGTACTCACCATTACCTTTATGAGAGATTTTCAATTCAGGTGGTGGATTGGATGTAGAAGGTTGAGATTGGAAGTGTGTGTTAGGATCAATATGGTTATTAGCACTGATGAGTATGACACGTGGTGCAGTAGATATATCTACAAAGGAACAATAGTTTGTATGGTTATACCTTAATTCCAAGAGCTTACATTATTCAAGTGGCTTTGCATATGCAAGAAAGGTGAAATTGTTTCCATTATGAGGGAATTTTATACATTGGTGAAAAGTGGAAGACATGACGTGCATTGCATGTATCCAAGGCTAACCTAAAAGGATATTATATGAAGTCTCAACATCGACAACATGACAAAGGGTTTCTAGCATCTGCAAGGGCTAACTTATATGGATAAGGTGATTGTTCCGAAGATTATCATTCATTGTTGCCATAACCACAAATAGTTATAACATTAGCTCCCAAAATCTCATCGGTATGGCCAAGGCATATCATAATTTTCATAAAACAAATATTTAAGGCAACTTTGTTGTCAATAAAGACTCTTTTAATCTTATGATTAGTGATGTAGGCTTTAATGTACAAAGAGTTGTTATTTTGAAGGTTTGGGTTTAAGAGATCATGAGGACCAAATGAAAATATAGGACTATTAGGTGAAATATTGGAAATTAGTGCTTGAAATTGTTCATATTGATGTCCTTAGGAACACGTGCTTCGTGAAGAGCACAAGTAAGGATTTCTTGAAGTGTGGGTGACATTTTTAGTAACTCCATGAGGGAGATATGCATGGGCATTGTCTCTAACTATTTGACAAGGTCATAAGTACTAGATGAGGAAGATTTAACATTGGATGTTGGTTTTGGATTGTTTGTAGCTTTAGAATTTGACACGTGAGGTGTAGACGAGGTGGGTGGTTGCTTAGTTGCAGGGAACCCAAACCTTCTTTTTCGCATGACCACCGTATAGTTAGGAGCATGGAACTTGATTGACTGCAATGGAATTATGGATTTATTCAATAAATGAAATGATTGAGTTAAATTCAACATTGTTTAAGGATTGGAATTTTTAAGAGCTTTACCATTTGTACCATGCTTGGGAAAAGGATTTGAAAACACCTTTAAGTTATCGTTGGGCATTTCATTACGTGATGGATTTTCAACTGCGATGTATATGTTGTCGATGAGATCTTGAATGTAAAGGCGGAGTCTCATACAATTATTTGTACTATAGTCATCAATGCAATGAAAATCACAATAATCATTTATTTTATACCAAGACAGTTTTGGCTACCCTTCTTCAAAGGGTCTTGTGATTGGGTATGTTACCATGTTGGAACTTACTAGTTTACGTAAAATGATTGAAAGGCTTTCTCCCAATGGTGTGAATTGTCTTCATTTATAATTACAAGGGGGAGTAACTTCTTTACATAGAACAACTATCTCTTGATTTTATTTAGATTTTTTCGTTTGATTGTTTTGAATGTTATGTACATTACAATTGTCAATGACTCCATCATTGACAAAATTTTGGTTCCGATTGCTATTCTTGGATTTTTCATGTGAATGTGTTGGTGAAATAATTTGTCGTGTTGCAAATTATTGGTTTCACTAATGCTCACGGCTGCGCGCACCTCCTTCTTGTGTATGGGGAGGCTCCCATTATTGAATGCAAACAATCCTAATTTTCTAGGGTGGCCAAATAGGTCGGGACAACATAGGAACACTTCACCGCACCGGTGGAAAAGCATTTTTATGGGGTATAAGGGAGGAATTTGTAGTGATGAGGGATAAAGGAGAGAAATTAGGAAAGAGAGATTTGAATATTTGTGAGTAGACACTAGCAGAGTTCACACACACATCACCCGAGTAGTCTACATTCAATTAGATGAAAACAACAATTATAAGTAGTTAAGCAAGACTAATAAACCATGACACATAGTTCTTTCTCATTATACATGCCTCTTTCAACATTAAAAACTTAGAACAAACCACCACCAATAGGGAGTCAAGAAGTCTTCAACTAGTTGTCCAAACACATAAAAGGGGATCCAAGCAATGATCTCCGCCCAACCATTTCCAATGGGGAAGGGAGCACTTCCCAATTGGTCCTCAAGCCCCAACACATGAACCATACAAGCACCAAAACCCCTTGAGCAACATAAAAATGACCTTCTCTAATAGGCCCAAAATATCACAAACAAGCAAGCATACAACAAACAAAAAAACAACACAATGGATTGATTCAAGCCAAGTGGGAGAGGGAGGGTTGAAATTTGGTCTCTTTTTCTCTCCACATGGGTAATGAAATTAGGCCTTGAACCTCCACAAAACCATCCCTCCTTATTCCTCCACTATACCTTATACCTCCAACAACCACCCCATTTTCACTCCACCAAAGGCCTAATTCTAACTACCCCATCTCCTCCAAAAACAATCAACATAACACAACCACATTCATAAGAAATATTCCTAATTCCTTTTCCCTCCACCAAACCAACCTTTTAATATCCCCTCCAACACCCATCCTATGGTCTTCTACCCTTCCCAATCACAAACAAATTCAACAAGAAAAAATAGCCAAAAGAGGACTAAAACAACAAGATAAAAATAAACATAATAAACCAAAACACCATTTATCAAAGAATAATACAATACAAGATACAAGATAATACAATCAATAATGCACTTATCAAAGAAGGCTCAAGACCCTACCTTGGAGCCATTTCTAAATATTCACTTGTTCCTTCTCCAATTTCCCCAACTTCTCCAAGCTCTCTCCTCCAAGCCCAAAGATCTCCCAACAATGAAATTGTGTGTGTAACCCTTTTCCAAAGCACACTCCTATATTTATAGATTTTACAAAAGGGAGGGTGAGTTGGCTCCACATGGATGTCCAACTAGATGTCCTCCCTCCACCTCAACCAAGGAGTACACAACAATATCCAAGGTAATAAATTCTCCAAAAATATTAGTCAAAAAAAAAACTCAAGTTCCATCCATCACTCCTTCCAACTCCCAAAACCAATCACAAAGAACCAAGTGAAAACAAGGATCAAGAAAATGGACAATAAAAAGTCAAAATCAAGATAAGAACTCCAAAAACACACTACCCCATGATGGGTTTGGGTTTTGGGCTCATTTTAAATGGTGGGAGCAAGATTTGGTGGTCCTTTGGTTCTCCAAAATTTTTCCCAAAGCCCAAATCTGACCCCTTAGTATTTTCTTGAGTTTAGAGACCAATAAAAATGATGTCCATCTTCCCAAAAAGTGTCCTAACCTAGTACCAAATCAAGACATGTGAAAAGAGAGAATTTAAATAAATTACAATTCACAAAATTAAGGGTTAATTTCTAAATGGGGTTCACAACATAGGAAAAGTGAAATAATTCAAACAACCCATAAAAATCAAAAGACTTAGCCACTTTTCTAACCCCAAACAATGTTGCTCAAGGTGGCCATGGGTTTAGGCCCATGCATCCTTCGTGTGTTGGTCCCTTGGTCCCCCATGTGTGTTAATTTTATTTAGTCGAACATGTTCATCATTGCACACTCCACACACACATTACATCCATCTAAGAAAATATTGCAAAACCATGCATTCACACATTTAATTAACATTATAAACTCAATGTATCAATTCTATAACAACCATCATCGCAACTAACATCCATATCCATAATTAAGCACAATTTCGTTAGTATAAAAACTCACTAAGGATTTCACAAAAGGTTCAAATGTTAGAAATATCATCATCATCATATAAACACATCCACAACTAATTATAACGACGGAAATGCTAAAATCCTTGCCTCGAAATTTCAACATGATTAACACACACACACACACAACACACACACACACACACACACACACATCAATATCATCCAAAATGATCCTGTCATAGAGTGCCAAATCAATATTATCCAAATGTCAAATTACCAAGTATCATAATCTGTCACAAAATATCCTAGGAGATAGATAAAATGTCCAATGCAACTAATCTAGTGAAATGAAAATGGTCTAAGGGAAGTGAGTATTACAAGAACAATGTGTGGTTCGAGCCCTCTTTGAGTACTTGGTGATGTAGGTGTTTCACCAATAAGTTTTATGCTTTCTAGGACGAAACAAATAGAAGGTAAAATGGTTAAGGAGGAATACCTGTGAGGCGAAGGTGGAAGGTAGAATGCACGCGTTGTAGACTTTTGATCCAAGCTGATTATGTGAGCTTCCCTTTGGCTAGGAGGAACAACTCAGTATAAGAAACACAACAAGACCACCAAATAATATTAATAATATAGGTTAGTGGACTGCCTAGTGAGTGCTAGATCCGGGAAGCGAGGTGCTTCCTAGAAGGTTATCAATCCACTTTCAAATACAATTTAATGCAACAAATACCATGAAATAAGGAAATCCTACTATAGTTGAATGATTTAGGTATCTCATGTTAATACAATAAGTAAATCTAATCTAACAGGCAAGGTTACGATTAGATCCAGAGGTTTGGTAGGTTGTTTTGGGTTTTGCAGGTCTGACAGAGGTTTGGTAAGGGTCTAGGGCTCATTAGTTGAGGTCTGGGTTGGTTTTAGGTGAGTGGGAACCTTTCTAGTCTGAGAATACGGAATGACACAAATACTAATATCGATCTGGTGACCGATGCCGGTATGGGGACTAAATCGACGTCGTCGGGGAAAAAGTAATAAACTATTAAAAATGAGTTTTTAGGCTCTCTATGATTGCACAGAGAGTGAGGGTAGTATGGTTTGGGTTGTAATATGGCTGAGAAGACTCAAGAATACTAAGAAGGAGGTTTAGAAGGGTGGAAAGGCTTAGGGTGGTTGAATAGTAGGTTGATGGGAAGAAGGTGATGTACGGGTAACAAAAGAAATAAAATATTGAATGAAGAAAGAGATCTACAATGGGATAATCTCAATGACTAAAGTCACAATACTTATTTGGTGTCTTGTAGACCTTGTGAGTTAAGATGGTTGATGGTTGATTGGAGGAGAGGTGCTTGAGTCTAGTGTCACGACAATATAACTTGTGTGCTCTCGTGAGTATTCCAATGCTTTGGAAGGAGAACCAAGTGTTTGTCTTACACTGTGGTTGTGTGTGCTCATCGTCTGGATGTAGGAGGGCTTGAAGATTCACATTTGAATGTAATAAGGATCTAATAACTGAATGACCAACCCATGTAAAGAGTTGTGAAAGTGTATATAAGGTGACCAATGGCGGTTAGGTAACTCGGCACCGATCGAGGAAAAACCAACGTCGGTTAGGGTGAATTAGTCCCTTTTACCAAAAATAGGAAGATCTTCCCAGATTTGGCATGTTTTCCAAGTTGAGTCCACTTAGGGAAGTGGAGTTCTCATTAGAAAAGGTAGGAAGGTCATAGAAGAAGTCCAATTAGGTTTGAGAAGAATTCTTAGTTAGTTAGGTCAAGTGGTGACTCAACATTGAGAGTGATGACTCAGTGTTGAGAGTGATGACTTGGTCACTGTGAGTTAAATGCCCTGGAATGGGTCCAGGGTGAGGTGTAATGATGAGGTGGAGGTGTGAGGATGAAATTAACTTAATTAAAATAATTAAATCAATTAATAATGTGAGGATGAATATTAATATGGGATGAAGGGGTCATGATTAGTTAAATGTGTTACATTAATTAATTGAAGGGGACTAAAGGGCATGTGACCCAAATTTGGTGTCTACGTAGATAGTGCACAGGATTTCCCATAACCCACTTAACTTTGTTTTGTAGGAACTCTTTCTTGCACTATAAGGGTTATAGGGTTTGGACATAATTTACAAAGCCATTTTGAAGGTGAGCGATGAAGACCAATACACATCAAATTATGTTTCTAGGTACGTGAATCGCTCATGAATTTACTGACCCATATTCTAAGCAGATCCAAGACTATGCATAAGGGTTATGACCGTCATAAAATGCTTCGGACCTTGTTATATGGCTTTGACCGGGCTTAATATCATGTTCCAATTTCAACAACAAAGCATTTTCAGTCTCAAATCAACATGTTCCTGCACTTAGATCATCTAGACTCAAAGATATCCCCTTAAAATCATCTAAGTGCGATCTTTCCCTTTTTTATAGTTCTTGCTCGATCACTTTGGAAATTGTTATTCTAATTTGTGAAATTAATTTTGGAAGTTAATTAAATCTAAATATCCATGTATAACATTATTCATCCTTTTTGTATATGTTAGTTAAAATATCTAAAAACTTAAAAGGAAATGATGATTCACAATAAAAAGTGAAATCATGTACTTAAAACTAAATTCTAGAGTAAAATGGAGGAACTTAGAGTTCCAAATGAATATAGAGCAATTGTTCATAGTCTCTCTATGAGCAAGTCAAGGCCAAAACTAGAACAAGGGATGAATTGTAAGAAAGTTTTGGGAGTGACATTGGTGTTAAACTAGGATCCCCAGTTTCAACCACTTTATTTGGGCTTTACATTAATAAACTCGAGGAGTGGATAAACATAATCGATGGAGGAGGAAATCACTTAGCTAACTGTCTACTAAAATTGCTTCTCTTTGTAGATGATCTCATCCTAGTTTCAAAAACACCACATAGTTTGAGATAACACTTGAGGGCCCTTGAGCTCTTTTTTTGAAATGCAAGTAAACATAAACAAAACCAAAGTTTTGATCTTTTCTCTACAAAGAAAAGAAGCAATTTAGATTTTTTTGCTTAGGATAAACCACTATAAGTAGTGGAAGAATGTAAATATCTTGGGCTATACTTTCACAACAAGCTCAATTGGGAAACGAGGGAAAAAAAAAGAATTTAAGGAGGGTGGAAAGCTTTATATTCATTACAAAATAGGTGTAGAAATGCATAATTATGGGATTGGAAAACAAAAAACTTGTTTGGCTTACTTGTCACATTGGTGGTACTTTATGGTTGTGAAGTTTGGGGCAACAATGTGTTTGATCTTAAGTGGAGACAAATAGAGAGAATCCAAAAGCACTTAATCACAAACAACTTCAAAATTAAAATATTGATTCCATATGAGATTTTGTTAGCTAAAGTGAGAACCTTTCCTCTAGAGGCATCAATGATAACTCGAATATTAACTTATTTGAAAAAGGTACAAAGCATGAAAGTTCACAGGTGGCCTAGAATGGTTGTAGAAGAAAATATAGGTAGGAGGAAAAACATGTGGATGAAACAAAACATTAAATGAATGAATAAGTGGAACATTAACATGCAAGAGTGTCCCAACACTAACGATGAAATAAAAAATCATGTGATATACATATTTAGGATAGGCACGTGGACACAACAACTTGGGTAAAAGAAAGAAATAATCAAAGAATTTAATCTAACTCGTGACTAGGGGAAAATGCCTACCTAAGGGTAAATATCAAATGGAAAGAAAAAATGTTGATGGCCCAATTGAGGAATAGTTCCAACCATCTTAGGTGTGAACCTGAGAGATGGACATCTCCTAGAGAAGAGTGGGAAGAAGGAACATGCATGTTTTTGTAATAAAGGGATAGTGGAAACAAAATGACATTGCATCATGGAGTGCACAACATATAGTGACATTTCTATCAAGTATGAGTACAATTTGAAAGTAGATAACCTACCATCCTAACTTGAAGAAGAAAGACTTGGAAAACTGACGAATCTTTTGGTGAAGATCCACAATAAGATATGCAAGACAAGTAAGGTAATGGATTTTATGCAAAAATATTAGGGTAACTCTCAAAGTGCCTTTGTACACTCTAGTTACAACTTTGGGTCCCATACACTACTTAGTCTCGCCAACATTATTAAAATCATTCATTCGTGCATTCATATTATAAAACTTATAACAAAATACAAATATCTCTTTTATGTGGAATATATTTCATGGGAAATCATCTACGTGCACTCCCCAATAAGTCAAAAATATCAGATTGTTCAGCAAGGATCAATACAAAACCCCGTGCACATCAAAAAGGTTGTACTTCCAATGGTTTCATGAATGCTCCAAGTAGTAAGCAAGTGTAGACACAAAATCACACATTTTGGGTAATTATATAGTCTTAATCAAATACTACTATTCATATGGTTCCTAAGTAAGAAAAGTATTGATTAACCCATGTCTTTCACCATCTTTTGTTGCTTTCATTTTACTTTTGATCTTGCACATCTGCCCACTCTATCTTTTAATACTTCGCTTTACCCTTTTCTCGGACTCGGTGCTTAGCCAGGATGCCATCATCAAGCTCCCGATTCTCTTTGTACTTTACTCTCATTTTTGGTCTTTTCTAGCCATTTGAGCAACGTATCTTTTTGGTAGTTAGCCTTTTCGGGGTTAATTGTGAAATTCAAGCAAGGGAATCATATAAATATAAATTTATGTGATCATAATAAGGGACCAAACACTAAGCACTATCTATCACCACCTAAGGTTGCATCCATCAAAGCACCTATAAGTCCATTTGTATCCATCTAGCTCCATCGAAAATGACAAAGGTTGGTTCATTTGCATTACACTTCATAGGGGGAGTTTATTCTATTCCAAGCACACATTATTTACATTTTACATCTAGCTACTTTCTCGTTACTTCAAGTGTGACACATGACAAGAACAACCTAGGGCACAATTACACACACACACACACACGTAACTACATTGGAGTCCGAGATGTAGTGAAACACTAAGTTGTAAGTCCACAATTGTGGCAGAGAGGACATTCTAACACCTTCATTTGCATCTTTCTTTTTTAGGGTTTGATGATTTTTTTGGGGTTTTGTATGTGATTCATTCATTCTATATCCACAACAACATTTGGCGAAATTCAAAGAATATAGTAGCAAAAAACAATGAAGGTTTCACACCATCTCAAGACCCTGATGAAATTGGCTTCCGACCTCCTGTCAAAACTAGAGCACTCATAAACTAGACCAAAGCACCCCATTTATTCCCATCCTTCTCTAGCAACCCACCATCCATCCGCACTGTAACTTTCCAAGCTTTTGTGCGATGGTTCTCCATTTTTGTTCAACCGGTTATAACGAGACACAATCTCAAAACCACTATGAATCAGTTAAGGCTCTTCTAACCCTCTTTGTACGTAAGGTTTCATATTTTTATTACTTAGTTTCTTGGGTTAATTTTTGTATTTCATTATTCATTTATTTATTGTTGCTATAACATCTAGATTAGGCTATTATTTTACATTTTAGCATAATCATTTTGGTGAACCCGATCTTCGACCTCACCTTCTATTCGGGCTATTATCATCCTCTTATCATGGCTCACTCTTATGGCAACTTTACTGAAGAACATCTCAAATTTGTTAATCATCATATCGCTAAGCATCCCTAAGATCTCGACTTGCTCTTACATGTTGCTCGCGAGGAAGCTACTAATATAGTGGAGCTTACTACTTATGCGCCATCTCCACTTCCATCGCTACTCAACCACCTACTTCTACTCTTCCACCTATTTCTACCATCCCCGTTTATGTCACTACTCCCACTAATCACTTCACACCACCTCTTGTTTCTCACACATGACAAGTTTCTTCTGTTGGAACTCAAGACTTAGCCTCCCTCTATTAAGACCTCCAAGCACAAATTTTTCAATTACAACAGGCTACTTCTCGTGCATCTCCATCTTTGGATTCCACTTTATTATTACACACTCCATTCGCACTTGCCATCTATGCTTATTTGCTTCCTCCTAATTTTATCACCCCAAGCTTCCCATTTTCAATGGGCATGGTGACCCACAAGAGCATCTCCGAGCATTCCATATAGCTTTCCTCAATTTTGTGGATGACCAAATCCCTCTCGCTAAAATCTTCCTTGTAGCCTCCATGACTATGCAATGCATTGGTTCTATGACCTACTTGTCCATTCGGTAACATATTTCATGCATCTAGCTGATGCTTTTCTCACTCACTTTTCTATCAACATCGGCTCTAAGATCTCCTATGCCTAACTCACACAACTTAAACAAGGATCTAATGAACACTTAGTAGATTACGTTTTGCGATACAAAAACAACTTAGCTAAGATGTCAAATGTGCTTGTGGAGTCTGAGCTTTAGGATTTATTCATCCAAATTCTATTATTGCCTCTCCAAGAAAGTGTTCTCTTTAAGACCTGTCCTTCATTCAATTAACTATGTCATACAATTAAGCTTCGCAAAACCAATCTCTTATCTGTAGGCAAGCTTAAATATTAAGAGAAAAAATCATCTTCTACATGTTTTCAAAGCAATTCAACATTCAAACCGTTTGCTTTACTAAACCAACCGACACAAAAATTACGGTCAACGTGGTATTCACCACTAAAGAGCTTCAGTCACAACCACCTCAAGCGCACATTCACTAAGCTCACTTTGTCCCCCACATATTCTACTACCACAATTTTTCGATAGTAATTTTATCACACTTCCTCCTTCGCTCCAATTAGATCCATCTTAACCTAAAGGGCATAATTATAATGAAAACTCTCATTGTGACTATCATCAGTGTGTAGGGCATTCTACAGATCATTGTTTCAAGCTTCATATTCTTATTTAGGACCTAATTGACAATGGTAAAATCAAGCTTCCAGAACCTATGGTTTCTAGACCTGTCAATGAAACTCATAAGCTCAAAATATTTAACAATCTTCTACCAAAACATGACATGAAAGCAAATCAAATCCTCGGCTAATTATGTATGTCGTACAATACCTCCTCCTATAGGGGCTCTTGACTTTCTAGTTGCGCATACTCACACTTCTTCACTTATCATTTTCTTTTTTGACTATGATTACCATGCAACTTTCACTTCTAATCACTCACATATTAGTACCTCTATCGGATGTCTTTATCAATAATAATAAGGTTGATCCATTTTGTCCATCAACGCCTATTCTATTCCACTTCTCATCACTATTGGCTATCCAATCTCACAAATTTCATACCTCATGAACAATTCATATGGTGTCATGAAACTTCACGTTATAGTAAGTTCTCTCGCCATGCTTTTACCCTTCCTTGTCAGATAAGCAATTGATGGGTATAGCATGCTTCTAGGCCTCAATTAGATCGATAGATATAAATCTATCATCTCCATGAATCATTTATGTTTAAAATTTATTCACAACAATGAAGTAATTTCCATGGATGGTGTGCCTCCATCTAATCCATAGACTCTGCCTCATCTAAACAACTAAAGCCTCACCTACTACATCTAGTACACCACGACCCATAACACTCCAAGCACAATCTACTCCTAACTCACCTACTTGCACATGCTTTGTATGGCCTCATCACTATACTAGTCCAACACACCTGCTGTTATAGGCCCATTCTAGACAATTAATTTATTTAGACATAAATCACCACCTCATTTTATCCCGCTTAGAAATCCATCACCTACACACTTTGTTGCGCCAATGCGCCATCATATAATCATCCATCGTATGAACATAGACTTCACTCACTCGCACAACATTTATCTATATACCACCACTCTTAGAGCATGATCGCACGCTTTCATTACCACAATCATCGAGTACATGACCTTCATCCTTTACTTTTATCGGATAGCTCACTTACCATTAAACACTCGGGGGCATTACGTTTATCTCCCCCAATTGACAACACACATCTTGTACTAGACACACACAAGCATCCACCATTCCCGATGATGCACTCTTGTGCTTCAATTCACACTTGAATTGTGAGGGCATCCTATATACATGAACCTCACACACTACACAATAAACACTACACATCACACATTTTCACACATCTTACACTTTTATACATACACATCATCTTACATTTTACATCCTACATCCTACGTCCTACATCCTACATCCTACATCTTATATCTTACAGCTTACATGCATCTACACATCTTGCATTACATCCTATACATTACATATTACATGCTTTACATATCACACTACATCTCACTACACATTTTACTCATTTTTTTATACACCCCGCACTCACTACCCTATGACGCACTCTAGTCTCATGGTCCATACTTTGATCACATTAAGGGCATATATCTCCAAATGGACCACATCATATTCACACATTCAACTATGCCATATTTTTCTCATGTGACATTCCCAGTGATATATGTCGTAGGATAAATCATCACTTCCTCTAACATTTTGTAGTGATATATGCCACAAGCTACATCATCACTTCTTCTTTTAGTATCCTTTAGTAATATACACTTTAGGCTAAATCATGACCTCTTCTATCATCTTATGGTGGTATGCGCTTTAGGCTAAATCATCACACATTCTCGCACATTCCATCACTACACATTCCATATCTTGGTTGTATTTACTCTTGCTTGCATTTACTTGTACATGTTCACTTTATTACACATGTTAGATAGATATCTTATATGTCATTATCTTTATCATACACACATGCATGTTCACTTGCTTTCTAGTTGTGATCACATATTATACAGAGTCCATTACATGTAGCATGGATGCCTAGTGCGCTCCTAGTACCAGTCCCACAACGGCTCCTTAGGGCGTCAAATTTCATATATCACATGTGATATTGTTTCATTTTGTACTTAGCACTTTACATTATTGGATTATACACGCTTTGACATACTTTTTATCTTTCTAACATGCTAAAGGGTGCTTCATGTATGCTGCAACCTTTATTTGGCGGACTATTTGCCACTATGGTTATCTGTTAATTATTTGTACTTAATTTTCATTGTTTACCATTGTATACAATATTTTCCCTTTGTCTTGTGTGCACACTTATTTGTTTGTGGCCACTATGGCCTTGATTGTCTTGTGACATTGTGAGTGGTGTCCCATGTTTGTAACCCACTTTTCGTAGGTCTACATTGTCTTCTTGTGTGTTCTAGCTTACACATTGTCTGTTTAGCTTACACTTTCTCTTATACATGCATGCATGTCTTTTCTTGTACTAACACTTGTCTCCTAGCCACTTGTTTTCATGTGCCTTGGTTTTTACCAAGCACATCCCCTATGAGGCACCATTTTAGTTGTCGGTCCTCTTTTGGTCCGCATACTCTTACAATAACGTTGCATGCACCCGTAAAGAGGGGGCATCATTTGGGTGAATTTGTCACCCAATACAGAGAGTATACACAACACAACACAATTCCAGATTTAGTAGATTTCGGGGTTCGAATTAGACTTGGGTCCATAGACAATGATTCCTTTCCCGGAGCACCTATAAACAAGGGGCGATTCACATAGTGATTGGGTTCAACACAGTCTATAGAACTCTACACAATAGATTTTATAGGGCATATTGTCCTTAACACTTGCATTTGTACACATCATCTGCAATGGTGTTTTATTCTGGGAGCGAGCAAAGGTTAAAGGACAAGTACTTAGATGGAACGAAATTTGAAAATAACTAGGGGGAAAATGGAGCTGGATCGATTTTCAAATTTCAAAGGTTAGAACGACTACCCTTTCCCTAGTTCCTCCTCTAGTGCTCAAGGTGGGAATGCAGGGGCACGATCTCCCGCCTTATCTGGCCGAGGTGTCTGGACCTAGGGTGTGCACATTGGTTTCCCCCTACCGGTGATCACGGGTGCGAACAAGTCAAAGAGGTTTTTCTACCTAAAGAGTATGTGTCGATTTCTCTGGATGATAAGGAAGGTCTCTCTTCCCAACTCCATATTCTCGGGTCGAGAGCAATTTTTGCCAAATTTTTGGTCACCACCTATCTTCCGACGAGATTCAAGGTGGTGTGACACTCAATGGGGTAGTGGTATCATAGTTCATTTCTAGCCAAAGGCTTATTCTTGGTTATTTTCAAAAGTGAGGCTCAAAGATGAAAATACTTTAGTCGGAAAGACTTCTTATATTTCATTTTGGGACTCTATATTAGAGCGTGGAGTGTTAATTTTGATCCTGAGTAGATAGTTATGGAAGATATTCAAATTTGGTTTAGGCTATACATCCTACCTAGTGAATACTTGAACCCCAAAATCCTCTCTAAAATTTGTTCTAGTCTGGGTAGAGTTGTTCGCATCGACCCGATCCACTCTTGAAGGTTCCCTCTCATCATTCACCCAAATTTGTATTTCCATTGATACGTCTAAAAATTTGTAGGACTACATAGTTATTTCCTCCTCTTTTGGAAAATAGGTTTAAAGGGTCGAATATGAAAGGATTTTAGCCAATTGTTTCTGATGCAAACAAAAGGGTCACTTCCAAAAGTCTTGTAAGAATGGTCTCGTTCCCGAGTAATGTCATTTGGAGAAAAATTAACAAATATCGATCCACAATGAGACCTTGGTACCTTCTTCTTCCACTCTTGTCCATATGGATCATTGACTTGCCTTACAATTATTTGGCTTCCGAACCCATGTTTTTGATCTGGCTACTATTTCCCTGGTTAAGGAAACTACGTCTGCGGTCCAAGACTTTATTCATATCCTTGCCCTCTTTTAGAAGGTTTGGCCTTAGAGCATGGCGCAAATCCTACCTCCTTGGAGAAATAGGTAAGTGACAATGAAGGCGAGGCTACTCTCCGGCTTGAAGGCGAGGGCGAGGAATCTAGGAGTATGAGTCCATTCAAGAACCTAGGTGCGACAAGATCTGCACTCGAAGCTCTATCCTCCCCACCCCAACTATTATTTTCTTGATTTGGATCCTAATTATCCTTTGGGTAGGCATTCCAAAGAGTGACTCTCCTATAGGGAGATTATAGATGGTAAACAACTTCAGTTAGCTTCCTTCTTTCCGTCTTCTAGTAGGAGAGGCGAGTCCTCTCTGAAGAAAGGATGAAAATATTTTCTTGGAATGTTAGGGGTCTAAACGCCCCTAACAAACAACATCTTCTCAGGTGTTATGTTTCTGAACTAGATGTGGATCTTTGTTTAATTCAAGAGACTAAAATGTCCAATGTTGATTGCCTTTCTAGATGGTTTCATAGTTGGAAGGGTTGGAGTGGTTTTTGTTGATTCTGATGGTGCTTCAGGTGGTTTGGGTCTTATTTGGAAGGTTAGTAAATTTTCTGTTGACTTCATTTCAGATTGTCCTAGCTTTCAGTGGTTTCGGGTTCAGGTTAAGCACTCAGATGTTTCATTCCTTCTTTGTAATGTGTATGGTCCGAACAACCCTATTAAAAGAGAGAAATCAGGTCCAGATTGGATGGTGATATTCACTCTTTTGCAAATTCCAAAATCATTTTACTGGGGATTTTAATGTTACCCTCTCCGATAAAGATAAGCATGGTGGGATTCGTTGGTAACCAAATTCTCAATTGGACTTCATCACTTTTGTTGAGGATTCTCACCTGTTGGATGTTGACCCAAGAGAGAGGTTGGTTCTCTTGGAATAACAGACATCAGAGCTTTGGGAATTTGGCGGTAGATTAAACCTTTATTGGCTTCTCGAAGATTGGCTACATCAAAAATTTCTCTTTGATAACACCGTCATTCCCTTGTCCGACTCGATCACTTCCCCATTTCCCTCAATATTCAGTTTGACATTCCCCCTCGTAGATCCCCTTTCAAATTCAAACTGATGTGGATGCAGGATCCTGATCTTCCTGATCTTATCATAAAATGGTGGGCTTCCTTTTCTGTGTCAGGTACCCAAATGTTCATTCTTTCAAAAAAACTCTCTTTTCTTAAGGAACAACTACTTGCTTGGAATGCCTCTTCCTTCAAGAATATTTTTCAGGAGAAATTAAGAGTTGAAAAAGAGATCCGAGATTTGAATGAATTCGTCTTTAGGGAAGGCATGAGTCAAGTGGAATTTGGGAAAGAAAAATCTCTTCTCAGTGAACTAGGGGATCTCCTTCTGAAAGAAGAAATGTTATGGAGAGCAAATCCAAAGAAATCTGGATGAAAGATGGAGATAAGAACACCAAGTTTTTCCATGCTTCGGTAAAGGCCAGAAGAAATCAAAATTATATTTCTTCTCTCAAATTGGAAGATGGCTCATGGATCTCCTCTCAAACTCTCATTAAAGAAGAAGTTGTGTCTTTTTCCATAAGTTATTAAACGATGATTTAGTTCCTCTCTTGCCTCTCAACAATCTCTTTTGGACCAAATTCCTAAAGTAGTGCAAGAAGTTGATAATGTAAAATTACTTTCCCCTTCTCTAAAGAGGAAATTCACTCCATTATTTTTTCCATGGAAAGAGATAAAGCCCCGGGCCCTGATGGTTTCCCAACCACTTTCTTTCAAGACTTTTGGAATGTTATTAGGAATGATGTTTGGCTTACACTGAAGAATCTAGAATATCTGGGAAGATTTTAGGGGAAATGAACCATACCTTTATTTGTATGTTCCCCAAAAAATTCTTGTCAAAAGCTCGATGAATATCATCTGATTTCTCTTTGTAACACTTCATATAAAATCATTTCTAAAGCAATCACTTCTAGGTTGAGCCCTCTCTTGAATAAGTTGATCACCCAAGAGCAAAGTGACTTTATTCCTGGGAGGTCAATCACCGATGGTATTATCATTTCCCACGAGATTATCCATTCCTTGAATTTGTCCTCCCGCCCTAGGTATGATGATCAAATTGGATTTCAGCAAAGCCTATGATCGTATCAACTGGAGATTCCTTCTCAAATCCCTTCAAAAAATGGGCTTTAGCGATCACTTTTGTAATTGGATCTTCAATTATGTTTCCTCCTCTCATTTCTCCATCCTCATTAATGGTTCGGCGGAAGGTTTCTTCTCCAGTAGTTGGGGTTTAAGACAAGGTGACCCCTATCTTCCTTCCTCTTCATTCTTGTTGTTAAGGCTTTAAGCAGAGCTATCAAAACTGCTATTATGCAAGGATCCTTATTTGGCATTATCTTAACGGCTAATCTCCCTCCTCTATCTCACTAAAAGTTTGCTGACGATACCTTTCTCTTTGGTTCCGCCACTATCTCGGAGGCCCACGCTATTGACAACATTCTCACTTCCTACTCCGATGTTGTTGGTCAGGTAATCAACTTCCACAAATCTGTCATTTTATTTTTTAACGTTTCTCTTCATCTTCAACGAAGAATCAAGGAGGTTTTGGGCTTTGAATTGGGATCTCTTCCACATAAGTATCTTGGTATCCCCTTATTTTCTATGACTACCAGAGTTTCCCTCTGGGACGATTTAATTCATTTCTCTCTCTCTCTCTCAGTGATTGTAATCTTGGAAAGGGAAGTGGCTTTCTCTTGTTGGTTGAGCTCTCCTTATCAATTTGGTTCTTTGTGCTCTACCCATTTACATGCTCTCGGTGTTGTCTTTTCCCAAAGTTGTCTTAAGCAAGTTCGAAAAAATCATCAGATCCTTCCTTTGGTAGGGTAACAATGAAGAGAGGAAATTCCATTTAGTTAAATGGGATGATGTCAAACTTCCAAAATTCTTGGGTGGTTTGGGTATTGTTGATTTGGCTTTGCAAAATATTGCTCTTGGTGCTAAACTTGTTTGGAATTTTATCTCCGATCCCAAAAGGCTTGTCTTTCAAGTTCTCTCACATAAGTACTTGGAAGCTGGCAGTCCTGTTCTTTTTCTCTCCAGTGAAGATCTTCCCAAAGGTTCACACATTTGGAATTTTCTATGTAAATGCAGATACCTTATTGCAGATCATGTTTCTTGGCAAATTAACAATGGTCTTAGTGCTGATTTTTGGGAAGATAGTTGGGTGGGCTTGAGCCCCTCATCCTCAATCCTGATCTTAATCGTGTCATGAATATTTCCAAGGTTGTTTGGGTAGTAAGGCAGTGGACTTCAGATTTCCCGACCCCAATGGTTCTCCTTCTTTGTTTTGGAAGGATATCGTTCCTCTTAGCGCATCTGATCAAGAAGTTTCTCTCTTCACAGAGGCCCTCTCTTCTCACAAAGTCAACTTTAAGGATCAAGAGGATCACCTTATTTGGTTAGGCTCTCCCTTCAGGCAATTACACTGTCAAATCATGTTATTTTGGGCTCATCTCCTTATCAAGTAAAGGGGTTCCCAGTTGGATTGGTTGATGAAATCCTAGGTTCCTCCCAAAGTTGCCATTTTTGGTTGGTTGGTTTTAAAAGAAAAATCCTCATGCAACTTCGTAGAAGAACATGGGGCTTTTCCAACCCCTCTAAATGTGTCCTTTGTGGTAATGCTGAAGAAGACATCGAACACCTCCTTCTCTTCTTCCCCTTCACCATTCAAGGGTGGCATTGGATTTTAGGCAAGTTGAACTTAGCTTAGGCACCCTGCAGCAACATAGCGGCCACTCTTCATGCTTGGCCTAAGATGGGTAAAAAGAGATCCTTTAGCTCCATCTGGTCCATTGCTCCTTTCTTCCTGATTTGGCATTTATGGTGGGAACGCAATCTCCGTATTTTCAGAGATCAAGCTTCGGGCTTCCCATCCTTCTCCAATAAGTGGAAATTGCAATCTCAGAAAAATGTCAGTATTCATAGTCTCAACAATCTTAATTTCACTTCTCGTGATGCTGAAATTAGGAAAGCTTGGCCTCTCATGGTTAGAATCCAGGTTCGATTGTTCCATGGTTTGTCTCAAATTGAAAAAATCATTAGAAGGAAAAATACTAGATGGAAGCCTCCCTCCCGGGTAATCTTAAATTGAATTTTGA
Organism: Taxus wallichiana var. yunnanensis; assembly: GCA_018340775.1. Lineage (NCBI taxonomy): Eukaryota > Viridiplantae > Streptophyta > Pinopsida > Cupressales > Taxaceae > Taxus > Taxus wallichiana. Next base: position 108,754,588 of record CM031238.1, read on the forward strand.
CTGGGGCCTCTAGGGGCAACCCGGGTAAATTTGGAGCTGGTTATTTAGTGAGAAATGAGTTTGGTGTTCTCTCTCTTAGCTAGGTCCTTCCCACTTAAGGATTTCACTTGTAACTTAGCCCAAGCCCAAGCCCTCCTCGAAGGTGTCAAACTTGCGGTTCTCTTGGGGTGTGACTCCCTACAGTCGAAGGGGACTCTCAAATTATTGTTCATGCCATTACTAAAGGGTCATCCCTTTCATGGCACTTAAATTTTTACATTTCTAATATCCTCTTTTGGCTCGGCAAAATTAGAAAGTGGAGCATCAATCACACGTACCAAGAAGCCAATACCGCTGCCAATTTTCTCGCCAATTTTGCTATCGATTACCCGATCGCCATTAAAACTTCTAGTAATTTGAGAGATTGGATTGGATTTTCTGAGCTCATTTCACACGAAGATAAGACTGGTCTATTTTAGTTCACATTATGTTCTTCCATGTATTTCGGTTTTTATGTTGCCTTCGGCCTTTTCAGCTACACTTTCCTTCTTGGGTAGCTTGGTTGGTTTTAACATGGCTTTTCTAGGGTTCCCTTCCTTTCTCTGCGTGGTGAACAACTAGAGATGGCTCTCACTATAGCCATTGATCATTATCGTCTTCAGAGGTCTTTAGGTATTCATCCTCTAGGGAAGTTGAAGTAATTGAAAATATTTTGGGGGATTCATATCGATTTAATTCTCACAGAGCCCGGGTGAACTCTAATATCGAGGTGGTTTTCATCTCTTTCTACCTCCTTATTCATCATGTCCCATCTGATGTAGAGTTTGTGGCGATCGATCATATTTATCCGGTTCATCTCGATGGTCTCCATGATGAACGTATTGATTTTCACCTTCTCAACCCTCTCCTGTGGATAGAGGAAGTCACGAATTAGCCACCGGTTCTGGCGCCGTGGGATTCAATGGCTTAGTGGACATTATAGAGACCTATTGCATTACACCAAAAATATGGACTACATTTTGATTTATGGTCATCCTGATCCTAGGCTTCTCCTCCCATCGACATTGACACGGCTTTCCCTTGTTCACTCACTATTGATAATCTCAACGACTCTATGACCGAGCTAGAGCTAACTTTCGACTCTTGCTTTGGGAAGCCTCTTCTCATGTTGGTGGCCACATTGGAGGTGACATTGGTGATTAGACTGATAAACAACATTTTTGGTGTTTGTCGATGCTACTTCCTTCTCCGGTTTGTTGCTTTCTGCTTCTTCGTTCTGTTCATCTTTAGTATGTTTTTTTCCTCCACCGTGCGGTTCTCGTACTACTTTTCTTCTTCCTTCCCTCTTTCTTGTTCCTCTCTTTTGTAGTTGGTATTCCTCATTCTTCTTCCCCACTTATTTCTTTTTGTTCCTTACTTCATGTTTGTAAGGGTGGGGTCCCTAACCCTCCGGTTCATAGCTCGCTAAAAGTGTGTTTTTTAAAAAGGAGAATACTGACCTTCCTCTCTATACTACTTCTGTCATGGCATTGGATCATCCAAAAAACTAGATAATACACGAGATCTCTACGGTTTGGAAGCGAGTTATTAAAGGTTGGAGGAAAACACCTGACAATTTCTCCCTGTACTTCTTCCATTATATTGGCGTGAGATAACCCAAAAAACTCACGTGGATCGACATCATCTACATGATCCTTTCTACACACTTTCCTCATCACAAAGTAGGTGCACATGTTCCTTTTTCACATTTTCAACATTTTCTCTTACATACTTCCTTACATGCTTTTATACATATACATGTGTATTTGACTACTTGATCATATTCTCTTTTACATGTCAATCCATATGGGAAATAAGTTATCAACATCACACATATCAACATCGACAATGGGTACATCACACACATTGCCATCTACACACGCATTTCTGCCCTAGGTTTATTTTCATCACTCTTTACACTTTTGCATCTTTAGTCTCCATGCTCCATCTTTTTATCACTCCACGCTTTGTCTAGTCCCTCGACACATTTTCTACATCGATCTCCATGGAATCGTGTCACGCATCTCTATCTACTTTATGTTACCAAACATTCTTCTAACCAACGTAAAGTGGGGGCAAATGTCATCATAAAATCATGCACTTTTGGTAATTATCTAGTTTCGATTACATACTATTATTCATATGGTTCAAAAGTAAGATAAGTAATAATTAACCCATGTATTTGGCCATCTTTTGTTGCTTTGTATTGCTACTTTTGGTATTGCACCTTTACTGGCCCAATTTATCTTTTCATACTTTAGTTTTACCCTTTTTGGACTTGGGTGCCTAGCCGAGACATCAGCGCGCAAGCGTCCTCTTCCCCTCTAGCGTCCAAGTCCTCTTTGTAGTTTGCTCTCATTTTTGGGTCCTTTCTAGCCATTTGAGCATCTTATATTTTTGAAGTCACCTTTTCGGGGTTAGTTAAAAATTCAAGTAAGGGAATCATATAAATATAAAGTTATGTGATCATAATAAGGGACCAAACACTAAGCACTATTTATTACCACCTAAGGTTGCATCCATCAAAGCATCTATAGCTCCATTTGCATCCATCTAGCTCCATCACAGGGGACTAAGGTTGATTCATCTGCATCACACTTCATAGGAGGGGAGTTTATTCTATTCCATGCACACATTATTTACATTCTACATCTATCTACTTGCTCACTACTTCAAGTGTGACACACACAAGAGCAACCTAGGGCACAATTCCACACATATACACACAAAAATATATTGGGTCTAAGATGTAGTGCAACACTCAGTTGTAATTCCACCATTGTGGTGGTGAGGATAGTCCAGACCCCTTCATTTGCATCTTTCTTTTTTAGGGTTTGATGCTTTATTTGGGGTTTTACAGGTGATTCATTCATTCTAGATCCACAACGATATTTGTGAAATTCAACAACATAATAGAACAAATAACGAAGGTTTCACACCATTTGATGACCCTATGAAATTGGCTTCCGAACCTCCTGCGCGCAAACTAGTGTGCCTGGAAAATAGACCCGAGCACCCTGCATCCCCATCCTTCTCCAGTGCCCCGCCTAGCCAAATCTACCAAACCTAAATCTTTTAGGCTTCGTGCGACATTTCTCCATTTTTGTTCGATCGGTTATCACCGCCTTATAGTCCGAAAACCACTATGAATCAACTAAGGCTCTTTAATCTGTCTTTACATATAGGGTTTCATATTTTTATTGCTTAGTTGCTTAGGTTAATTTCTATATTTCCTTATTCATTCATTTACTTTACTACTATATCATCTATATTAGGCTATTATTTTACATTTAACATAATCAACAAGAGATTGAATAACAAAATGAGAATCAAGTATGAAATAATAGTTTTTCTCATTCTCATAGATCAAAAAAGGAGGTACATGTAGGAGTGTTATGTAACTCATGTGCATGACACATGGACACAACCCTAACTAACCCTAATGACCTATGATCTCACTAAGTGAGATGACTAACCATATATGGTGGACAAGACATTGAATGATGACGAAACAAGTCATATACGTCAAACCCCCTTCATTGAAGTTGAGGTAGAGGTCATGGCAAGTTAGAATAGAAATATAACTCCCTTAAACAACTAAGAAAGATGTGTTAATGGGTCCTGAAAACTAATTATGATAAGGTACTGTACGTACCCAAAATTGTAGGGTACTACACCGCCGAAAAGATGTTACACATACCCCAATGATGATACAGGTCTCCTCGCAAGGTGTTCGAGATCTAGAAAAGCTCGCCAGGTTTACTTTTGTATCCCGTATGCCTCACCCGACCTCCGTGTGCTTTATTCTACCCTCTGCCCCCCTTTATTCTTGCATTTTTGTCTTACATGATGAGACCACCACCCTACACAGGCGGTGGTCCGTGACCGCCACCCAGACGGGGTGGTAGTCTCGTAATCGCTGCCCCCGCACAAGGTGGCGGTCTGTTCGCGCTTTTCCGTAAAGTTTCGATGATTGTGTAAAACTTAAATCTTCAATTTCTATCCGCAATTTTCAGCTACTTTGCTAAATGCATTTATGTTTTAGCCGCCCTGTGAATAGTGTTTTCACTTTGTTTAATGGTAAAAGAGTTCAATTCCAAGTTACCTTATAGTGAATGCATTTATAAATAGCCAACTTGTTTTCAAACAAATGGCATCTCTCCTTCTCTGTTTAATCATTTATTCTTTTGAGTTTCTTGCTTAGAATTCCAATAGTTTCATGTTTTGCATCCATTGTTAGTTTTCCTTTGTTGTTTAGAGGTCATTCAATCTTCTTGTTTCATTCTTGCTTCATTGTTGTTCCATGCAAGTCAGTTTAAAATAAGATAGTTTCATTCTTAGATGGGAATCTATTTAGAGTTTCGTGTTTTGTTTAGCCACAAAAGATAACTTCTAAAACTCTCTCGCGCATTTGTGTTGTATTCCCATCACTTGCACTATCTCTCTTACTTGCATTGTATTCGGTCTATATCGTAAAGTTTGTCATTGTTCGAGTGCCTTATTCTACTGATGTTATCATATACATGCTTTTATGGATTCAAGAGAACACGAAGGGACGAGGAGATCACACTAAGGGGACAAAGTCACACACAACTGGATTTACCACTGTTTTGTAAACGTCCAAGTTTGAGCTATCAAAGTTCTAGTTACAACGTATCAAATAGAGTAGTAAATTAGTTTATTTCAGTCAAAGCTTTCTCTCGATATCGCCAGGGAAGCTGTGGGGATTGATAGTTTCTGAGAAACTATGATTCATTCCTCACTTCTAAGGTAGGATCGAGAGTCTTTCAATCTAAAATAATTAGTTGCTTAGATATTTAGGATAAATTCACAACTGCACAGACAAATAGCTACACTAGGCTACTTTGTTTGTTTTAATTTTGTTACTATATTAGTTGTCCATTTTCTAAATATATTAGCATAGTTGCTCTTATTAATTTCGTTAAAATGTTTCATTAAAAATACAAAAATAAAAAAATACATGCATGGTGTAGATATATCTTTCATAATTAGTTTGTGAGTTTTAGTTAAAAATTGAATTGTTTTGCATGAAAATCATGGGACCTAGAGAGCCCAGAGAATACATTTTTGAACCAATAGTGCCTTAACCGAATCTCCCCACAACACTAGGCTGATATAGATCAAGACCTTAGGATACGGGTCTTTCGAACAACAAAACCTACGAGTAATTAGTGAACAACCGAGAGGGTTAAATATTGAAGGCACAAAGCAAACACATTTTGGTCAAATCATCCTAACTATAAATTACCTTGATAGGGCATCCATATGACCATACAAGAACCCGAAAGAGAACAAATATTTGGTTGTGATCCATTAGTTCCATAGCCAGATGCAAGAGACATTCTTATCGACATAGACACGGGGTTACGTATACAAGTTTCCAGAACCCCTGTAAGGTATTCTGAGAAGATCGCACAACTCCTAGTACTAAACATAGAAGTTGAAAAGACTTATGACCATTGGATAGTCGGAAGAAGAGATTAATTCTTCACATGACAATAACAGGTCCACAACAACCACAAACTCATAGTTGTGATCCCCAGGTCCCACAACCCAACGGGCCTCAGTAAATCGGCTTAAGTATTGACACCTGGTTTACGAATGCTGGTATTTATATCCTCACCACTCCCGCCGATATCATAACACGTTCTCGTATTAAATATAAAGCCAATCAATCCAACATTTTATGGGCTAGACCGAAAAACCACCCATGGTTTATCACAAATCCACCGCACCTCTCATTACCATTTTCCATGACCTTGTCAGAAATATACACGAAGCACCTATAGGTCATTTTCCACGTATCCAATAGCCATAAACAGGATCTCGGCGGGGCTTAACATTGATAAGAGCCTCCAAACAACTATCAGATCCGAACGATCTATTACACCAATTCAAGTTAGGAGGGCCTTCTTTTCCTTAGATTCATAGATTCCATTATTGCGTATTGAGGATATAAGATTACCCAACTAGTTTGTCTGTATCCATATATATTCCACATTCACTAGCCATCTCGGCATGACCTTGGGAGGTCAAGTACGAGGAAGAGGTACTTGTAGATTCCCATGCTCGCATGTCACTTTTCCATCATACAGGTACCCATATATAAACAACAATCTTTCTGGAAAAGAAGAAGAGGAGAAGGGAAATGGGTCCCACAACAAGGTTTAATGAGGTAGCCATGTACAATAGGGATCTCAAGTAATGGAGGAAAACCACGAAAGAAAAGCATTTATTTATAAGAGATAAAATACACCCCTAAACAACCTAAGAATGATATGTCGAATGAGTTCCAAAAACTAAAGGCCTTATAGGGAACTCATATACAAATTATAATCTTTATAGAAGAAGAGGAAAAACGAAGAAACACTATCCATCCTCCCAAGATGAAGAACATATCGAATACCACCTTGTATCAAGTGAAGAAGAAGATCCACGAAGTGACAAGGTTTGGTTCCTATCCAAGGAATGATGTTCCATATGTGAGGTGGAAGTGCCAACTACTCCATGAAGGGATGATGAATTCAAAGCAAATATGAAGAAGGAAGGTGGAACATCCTCAGAATCGTATAGAAAAGTGTTCGATGTCCGATGAGTCCTGAATCAAGGTACCTGCTCCCTGAAAAGTCTATAGTGACCGAGAAGTAGGTGGATCAAGAAATAAATCCTCAATATGTGGTAGATGATAATTTGATGGTGGAGGTGGGTCCCCATCACTACGAAATTAACCAAGCTATAAGAAAGTCATCGTCATCGAAGTAAGCTCAAAATGTCATCAAGTCCAGATGAATCCGATGAAGAATCTAAAGGAGGAACAAAGTGAGAAAAGGAGTAAAGTCGAGTGTGATGATCAATTGTACCAACTACAATGATAACGTTATTGTGTAGCTCTCTAACATAAATAGAATCTGGAGTGAACTCAACCCGTATAACTTGACTAAGGTGAGTCATTTGATAAACTCAAAGGAGATTAGTTGAAAGTGAAGGAACACTAAGCACATTGTTGAAAGTTCCACCATTCACTTCAACAGACCCTCTCCCGAAAACTAGTGTAGAAGTGTCATCACCAAGCTAAATAAAAGACATGTCAATGGATCTAAGGAAGCAAACTCAATGTCTGATGAGGCCATATGATGAGATACACTGAATCAATCACCCATATAGGAGTAGGTTACAAAATGCAACAAAAGCTCTTGCCTTTGTTTTCTCCTTTGTTGATCATGAAGATGGCATGAGAGAATTAGGAACTCTTATGTTCTTCTTCTCAAGAATACTCATAAGGAGGTCAATCTTCTTCATCAAACATTTTTCTTCTTCATGCCTACCACTACAGTACCCACATTTGATTCATTTTTTAGGAGATTTAGATATAGAAGATGAAATGGAAAAGTTTGATTTGGTGGTGGATTGGTCCTTTTTATTCTCATGATCCTTGTTTTGATGTTTCTTCTCTTTTGAAACCCTCGGTTTTTCATGACCAACAATGAGATCATGGGTATTTGTGGATTTTAGAGTACCCATCTAAATTAGCTTATCATGTTCTCTAGTCAAATCAACAACAAACTCATCAAAGAGGGCATAGTCCAACTTGCACCAAGTTCTCTTTTTGTACCATGAAAGGTTGAGACAATGACAAAATAGTTGGGACCAAGTTTTGTAAGGACGAAAAGTATGAGTTGTGAGTCCTTTTTATTAATTCCATGATTTTTAAGTTATAATCTTAGAGATTTGAGTTTGGTGAAAAAGTCGTATAGAGTATCAAAACTTCTGGGGCTGAGACTAATTAACTCATATCTAGTTTAACCCTTTCATTTCATCCTATTTTCTAAAAAAATATCCAAGGAATCCCAAACTTGCTTGGGTGATTTAGTTCATTAACATAAAAGTGCATTTACGGTGATACAAAAAGACACAAAAGCCTAAAATCTTCATCACATTTGTCAAACCAATTTTCCTTTTCTACATCATCTTTAGGTTCAACTTGCAATCCCATAGTTATTCGATAATTTTTTCATTTTTTCAAAGCGAGAGACACATCATCTTTCCATTTATGATAGTTAAATGGGGTAATAAAAGGAACAACATTAAGATCTATAGCAGATAAAAGTGAGCAAAGAAAATATAGAAAAGAAAAGAACCACACAAAATGAACACCCCCTTGACTGCGACAATTTATAAGTAGTGTGTTGATTACACCCATCTGTTCATGTGACGTGATGCGGTTGGTCACTCACCTTGTAATTAGCAAAATATCACACAAGCATGGAGACCACAATATGCTCAGTTGTGCACAATGAAACAAGTGAACAAGCACAAAAGCAAGCAAGAAGGGAAGGAGGCTCTCTTGCCGAGGTTGTGGTGAACACACTCACTAACTCAGAACTAAAGAAAAATATTACAAAGCAAAACGGCTCAAAAATGAGTTCAAGGGATTTCCGGGATGCAACAAGGGCTCCTAAAAGGTGGAAAAATGCTAAGAGGGACATTACACACTCCAACAAATAGTTAGTAGTAAAAAACATCCAATAATGCTTTAAAAACACACTTTTAATTTGCCAATTAACATATTTTTAGAGATTAAAAGGTGGCAAAGAGCGGTAATAATGTTAAAAACACGATTAGAATCAAATACTAATGAGATTAAATAAGACGCTAATTCAATTAAAGGTCTTAATTAATTAATTAACTCCTAATTAAATGATTAAAGAGCCAATTTAATTAATCAACCCCTAATTTAATGATTAAAGCCCTTAATAATCTAGATAAACACATTAGCTTTAAAAAACTCCACCTTTAACATTAAACAATGCCACCTAACTTTAATACACCGAACCTTTGAATAAAAACACCCGGTTTATATATATTAAACCCACCTTATAAAAGAGCACCCTTTTAATAAAATATACACCTCTTTAAACACTTACCCCTACTTTAAACAAACACATGCTACTTTTAAAATAAGCCCCCTTAAATGAAAAAAATACACCACTTTAAACAAAAAATAAACAATTTTTAAAATTTGAAAAATGGGCAAGAGAAATTTAAGGTGGGAAAATTGAAAAACTCGGTAAACAATGTTAAACAAATTGATCAAAATCTCGACACGATAAACAAGGAGGAGGGCATGGGGAGTGCGAGTCGGGCGGGAAGAGATAAGCTCGAGGCTTAAGGGCGCATGGCGGGCGCAAGGTGGGATAAGGTTGGAATAGTGAGTCAAGTAGATGACGAGTTGAAGGCTCGGCGCGCGGGATTCACGCAACGAATGAGTTGAGTGGGTATGTAGAGAAGGGTTCCTAACGATAGCAAATGGTGCACAAGCAAGGTGAGGGTCGACCTAGTTAGTTAGGTGATTCAATAAAATCTAAATTTCACTAAGAATCTAAATGTATAGAACTACAATAAATTAAATACACTTTGAAGTATGAATGCTAACAATTTATCTTATCTTATTAATGAAAGGAAATAAGAGAGATAAGTGTATCGACCTTGATCTTGCTTACCTCTCGTGACACGACTGGGATTGAGCAAAGTGTGATGAAACAAAATAATAGACTGTCGCAAGGAACCATGGAAAATTACATCGACGTGGATTTGGCAAGATTTGGGCACCCGGAGAGGGATGGGGGTGCCTGGGGTGCCCTAGTCTTGTTTCTAGGCACCCTATTCTGTAGAAGAAATTAGAACCCGATTCGATATGGTCTCTAGGGTTTCGTACTTATTTTCCCTTTGTTGTGTGTATATCGCATTTGGGTCACCAAGGCACTTGTAAACTCGTAATGAAGGAATCACCTGCAAACACGAAAAAATCATCACAACCCTAAAAATAAAGATGCAAATGAAGGGCCTCGATCGTCCTCAATTGCCAAATGGATGGACTTATGACTAAGCATTGCACTACATCTCGACCCAATGTAATTTTGTGTGCTTGTGTGTGCAATAGTACTCCTAAGTCACCCTCGTGCTAATGATACCAAGATAGTGGGCAATAGCTAGATAAAAAAGCAAATATGTGGATGCGATAGAATAGACTCCCCTTCCTATGTAGTGTGTACGTAGAATGATCACCCATATGCGCTTCCTTGCTTGATGTAGATAGCTAGACCTTGATAAGAATACTCGCCCATATAATGGTATGTATATTGTTTTTATATAGGTATCTCTTACTTGAATTTTGACACTAATGACCCGGCATGTCAATTAGTACCTCGATAGATGAAAGAGAAACCAAAGAGACCGACCTCAAATGTCAAAAATAAGATGAAACATAAAGAAGACACGGGCACCTAGGATGGATAGGAGTGCACGGTGCTACTATCGTCCACGAGTGTTAGTGTCCAGAGACAAGTGACGAAAAATGAGTGATAATCGATGGCATGGATCCTCGTGACTGACCAATAGTGGATATATGAGTGACAAGTGTACAAGACAAACAACAATAAAGACTAAAAATACAAATGAATGGACTATGGAATGGGTCATTAGTGAATACTTTTCTTACGCAAGATCCATATATAAAACAACATACTTAGCGGTATAATAATAGTAGTAAGTGTGTGATTTTGTGTCTATATTTGCCCCCACTTTATGTTGGTGAGTGAAAGCTTGGTAACATAAAGTAGATAGAGATGCATACCTGAGAAGTCCAGAGAATCCCATGTCATTAAAGTACATGAAGATTGTAGTAGAAGTATGTGCCGAGTGAGAACATATAGCGCGATGAACCATGGATCATTGTGTTGTTCCATGTGATGTGACGAGGGACATGGGACCGTTATTATAAGCACTAAGCGAAATAGATGATGTCATAGTGAGTGATTAGAGATTGTATGATTTTGTTGCTTGACAAAGATGTGATGGGGAAGGAGTGATCAATTCTGACCAATTATGCGTGTGTATGTGTGAAAACTCGATGATTTGGGCATCCAACCGCCAAAGGAAGAGTGTAGGGGTGATAAGTGTAGTGTCCCTCCTACTTTGACTACATCCTCAAAAGATCTAGCCATTACAGGATGTACACGAGAAAATTTTGTTGATTTTTGGATCCAATATTCGATCAAACATGATAACCCTTATAGGAGCAAAGATAGGAAAGGCAATGACATCTCATTTCCCCACTCCACGGTGTCACCAAAATGTGTGTGTATTGGCTTCCATGTTAGTTCATATGGAAACATTCACGAAATATGAAATAACTTCCCATGTTAGGTCATCTAGGAAAGTGGTGATATAACTCCCGAGTTAGGTCATCCGGGAGGATAAATGTGTTATGTTAATGTCAATTGGTTGACATGATTGAATTTTGTTAAACTTTGAATGTGTATGATTGATTGGTTGGTTACTCATTGAGATATTTTATGCTTTTTGCCCACAAATTAGGTCATTAGGGGGAATTGTTAGAAGATGATGTGAAATGTCGCGTAGTGTAATGCCCACATTTTACACACATAAATACAACAATAAAAATATCAAGATAATTTTTTTGACTTACATTGCTCACTACACAACACCACAAGGGATCCAAGAAGAGAAACTCAACAATGCACAAGACACTTACATAAGTCATCGACTCACATAGACACACGACAACACCATATACATGTCAATGCCACACTTTCTCCAATGAACAAATGCTAGCAATAACTCAACCACAAGAAAAGGGACTCAAGGATTGGCAAACCCACAACACATCATTACCATGATTACATCTTCGTTACAATTAACATTCCAATAACATTATTATGTAAGTATAATTTTCTCCTTCTTCCACCTACATATTCATAAGTTCATTCCACATTCAACTTACAATTCAACCATTTAAGTTTGCTCTTTATCCCTTATGACAATCTTAATAACTTAAATTATTATTTTCCACATTTCAAATTGCATACAAGGTTCCTAATTCTCTCATTCTTATGCTAAAGGTTTGTTTCTTAAAATATGTTTAGTTGACGTTTAATCTTACCCTCATTATGCAGGGGACCAACCATAAGTTTTCAAGGGAAAAAATATAACTATTCCAAGAAGGTGAAGGTTAAAGTTTCCCTTTCCTATAAACTTACTTACATTAGAAGCACAATTGTTCTCATACTATGGTTGTTTTAGTTCCAAATTTAGTTTGATTCAATTAAGCATTTACAAGACATTATTTTATTTTATTTTATTTTTAGTGGACTCTATCTTGGCTCAAGTGCCTAGATCCGCCACGAACAATTTGTATCCATTCTTAACAAAATTCAATTCTTAAATCAACCATAAGGACCTCAAATGAATTTGTTTTCTTAATCCATTATCACATATACTCTTGTTTCTCATTTCGTTTACATTGTTTCTTAGGTCTCTTTTTGGCGTCACTTTATAACATGAAGAGTTACGAAAGTACTAGTCTAACATTTTGAAGAAGTATATCTTTTGTTTTCTCAAAGTTTTCTCTGACCAAGGAAATTCATATTCTTTTTAACATAAGGAAATGTCTAATTGAGTTATAAGGATTCCAAGAGTGACATTATTCCTAACCTCAAATATCATTTTACTCTTATATGATTTACTCTTACATTGCACTATGGTCTCATTATTAGCATCATTTTATCACATTTGTAAACAAAATAACACATACTTTTCACTAATGGATTCACTACTACAAGGAGTGTAACCTAGCATGAGACAACTCAATTCTTTGCTCTTATACACTGTAGTGTTATGCATGCTACAACCAAGACATCCACTTGTGTAATTTAATCCCACCATGAGATCAATCATAGGAATATCATAGGAAAACTACCTATGTTTGGTTTTGGGCCACTCACTAGGGTACAAAAGGGCAACTAGACACATGGGGTAACGAGACCCCCCTTTTTTTGTTTCAACACTTCTCTTAAGTCAACTTATTTTAATACAATAGCATTTTCTAAGGGTTATGTACAATTTCCACCCGCAAGGAAATTCATTCGATGACAAGAAAATTCTAGATCTACTTTGTAAGACTTGGTACTCCACTAGGATACTAAGGGAGTAATATCTCTACTTACACAAATAGTAAGGTTACACCGCATAGTCGTTACTTCGAACAAGGACTCTTAAGGTGACTCCCAAGGTGGTCTTCATCACTCAACACGGTGTCGACCTGAAGAGAAGACATTCTCCTTACCCCACGCATGGTTACCAAACTAGAAGGAAACCACATACTCCTGGATAAATTTGGACCATGTCGTTCCTAAAAGATGGGTTCACGACAATGTCACTAAACATAATGAATATGACAGTAAACCCATACTAGGGGTGTTATTTACCTAAACTAGGAGGTTCCATCGAGTGCAAAGTTTAAGTTCATTCTATGGTTTCAATCTCTTCTATGGTAAGAAGGATCACACATGAAGACATGTTATGCACAAATCTTATACTAGGGTTGAGTGTTTTGATTAAATCTCTTTATTACATTTATAAGGTAAGAATACAACATGGTAATTAATTAATTGTTTATTGAAGACTAAAATGCACTACAAGATCTAACTTCAAATTAATTTACCATATATATATATATATCAAAAAAATTTACCATACATAACTATGTATCAAATTGAACCTATGATTAGATGCACATTTCCTAAGATATCCCTAAAAATAACATCTCATACATATTAAAGATTTCAAATATAACTTTCCTATAACATGAGACTACATTATACATATATTCATTTTACAATGACCTATATAAATTACAATAATAAATAATGAATTACACATCGCCTTTTCGCCATCATTCTTGCATCCTGCAAAACCATGTGAGCATGAAATCAACGATAAATCGTTGGCATGGAATCCACCCTAATATAACATAATTGATGTCTTTAGTTTCTCATTTACATGTAATAATAATTATAATTTGCATTCGAAAGAAAAGGTTTAGAAACATGTATTCATTTCATTTCATTTCACTTCATTTCGTAACCAAGGAGAAAGAGAAAGGAAGAGAGAGAAACACCATTTTGTCAAAAGTTCTATTTCACACAACAAGTTACACTATAGAGTTTTCAAATAGTTATTTACATGTGTCAAAAGTTTCCACGGTGGTTTGGCAACCCGACAGGGGTCCTACAACTCTCTTTTTACATTTTCCTGCTAGCTACAAAAATGTTCAAATCAAGCTCGAGGCTAAGAATCCACTTTCAAACATTGTCTTCCGATGAGAAAACACACCACGGTTAAATTTCTACATGTCCACTTATATACCAACGATTCACATAGAACCGTGAGTCGGGACTAGCGAGCGGTTTACGATTGGTGGCAAGTTTTCCGAGGTCATTGGTCATAATTGGCCTAGTTGGAAATGATCAAAAATTAGCTCGAGGGCTCACAAAACCACCTCCAAAAAATGTTCATTCGACAAACGTGTAATGAGAAACTTCGACGACAAGTTTTCTGGAGCCATCGATCATAATTGGTCCATTTTGACCTAATCAAACTGTGACCAGAGGCCTATAAAATTCCTTTGTAAAACTATCAAGAAGATTGTTTTTCCCCAAACTGAAGGTTCCAGGAAATTGTCTAGTAAAAATACTAGAGGTTTGCGAAGGAGATAGGCATTTTGTTGTTGCGGGTTCAAGAGGTGGGTCAAAACGAAAGCCAATTTTTCAGTTTTGACAGCTTCCTAAAAGTGCAAAAAAATGGGATAACCGAGCTTCTAGGGGAGCGGCAAAGGGAGTACCAATAGTCGATCGAGGTTGATCTAAGGCTTAAGTCGACTCCCCACAAAGCAAGGAACAAGGACAAAACTCCACTTCTCTTTTCCGGGGTCTAGAAGGTCTTTTGTGAGTGTTGGAATATTGTATTTTTAAAAAAATTATAAGGTAGACAAAAATGGTAATTTTATAGACAAATAATCTAACACTCACCAATATTGGTGGACACAAGCATCTAATATTGATACCTTAGATAGCAACGTACAAGGTTGTGGTAACAACACATATGACGAGCAAATTGTAGGTCAGTAAGGTAAATCATCAGGAAGAGTTTTATTGTTTTGCGCTAATCACCTGAATATTATATCCAATTGTATTGTATCTAATGGTTTAATATTTTTATTCTATTGAAAAATGGATAACCAAATATTACGAAAATTATAAGAGATAAGGTAAGGAATACCATGCATGTCCATGAACGACGTGGTTAAAGAGGGGCTCCACATACGTACACCATCATTTCATTAAGCGGTTCATGAACTTTTTCAAAGCTTCCTAGGTACCCGAGCCACCAAAATCCTTTGGTTATATTGTCAAACAAATCATGTCCCAAACGAAAGCTTCTACATCTTTGGTATACTAGTCTGCCAGGTCATGAGCAACAACAACGTCTAACAATTTTTCGTGCATCCACAACCCAAACTCCATCACAATGACCTGAAAATGAATGAGTAAATTCTTCAGATGCCATATCACACAAACAAACTTTCACGTCTTTTGTTCTAGTTGTAATAAACATATGAGTTTTGGTTTTGCTTAAGGGGACCATTTGATAAAAGATACATGATTATTCTTACCCGTGATCAGTTTATTAGTCTTGAGACTTTTGATGAAGACATTCTAATAAAATGTGACCTCATAAATGATTGAGGATTTGATCAGTGACATTAAAAGTGTGAGGTTTCTACATATGCAATTCAGTCAGAAGAAATTTTAAGAGGCGTTTTTCTGACAGACAATTTTACAATGAAAATTTTATTTAAACTAAAAATAGTGCCCATCCTTTTTCTATGAATGATAAACTGACATTTGCAAAGCTATGGAAATCTTTTAATTTTTACCGTGAAATACATTGAAGATTAACAAAGATCTATTAAACTCGCTCACATGTGTTTTTTTGTGCCTACCTCCCTGTGTTGAAGTTTGGCGTTTTAAAAGTATTGATTGAGAAATCAATGCAATCACAAGAAAAATGAACCAAGCCAAGCTCTATCATGTGAAAAACTATAGATTTTTCCACTTAAATCTCAAAAATATCATGTATTGAAGTGTAGGAAACATACATAATTGGCAGAGCATTTATCACACCGAAAATGAAATAATGTTGTTGGGATCCTTATCTCTCCAAACACATTAGCTGAAGATGCAGATGTTATAATGGTTTCGAATCTCACACTGTAGTTCGCCTTATCCTACACTTTGTTGAACTCTAATGTCTCTAGCTACACGCTTATTTTCACTCTAGGTGGGCTCTTCACACTTACTCGATACAATGCAGACCTTCTGCCTTACATACATTGGCAGGTGCACAACCATGTCTTCAAAGCCCCTGATTTGGCACAGGATGGGAGGATGCGTGAGAGGTGGAGTGACCAAAATTGGAGGCAACCTACAACATCTAACAAATTTTCTTGGAATGATGGATGCCCATACCCCATTTCAGACTCCTGACAAACTTCTGCCCCACGCCTCTTCCTTCTGCCACTCCTCCTTCCACGAACTCCCAATTTATTCCTCCCTTAATGCTTTCCCATTTAAAAAAAAAACATTTTATTAATGTTGATTACAACACTACACGTAGTGTATGAGCAAATATTCGATAAAGCAAATGTAGATTGATCACATGATGGTGTAAGGGGAATTATAAGATGACCCCAATTGTATGCCCCCTTTTAGTGAAAGGGGAGTGATGATGAGAATGAATGTTGAGCCGAAAGTAATCGCGTAATGAGTATATGGTTGATATTGCAAAAAATTGTTTATATTGAGTGTAAACGATGAGGAGGGGGAATATAACATGTGTGAAATGTGTAGAATACAAAAGTAGGGGGAATTCTAAAGAGAATTCCACAAATGAGAGAAAAATCAGAGCAACATGTGCTCAAGATATAATCGAAATCATGCGATGTGAATTAATTAAGAAAATGAGTGCGAAAAGAACTATAGTAATGTGAGGAATGAAAAGTTATTATAAATAGTAATGTGATAAAGTTATTAGGCAACTCATTTATCTTTTCGAGAGTGTGATAGTGAGCTCGGGTGTGCAAGGATGCCGCAAGTTAGAGCAAAGCGACCGAGTCAATTTGAGATGTTGATAACTTGATCGTGGTGTCACACACGGCTTTACGAAGTTGGTGAGCATGATTTTTTATAAATTTGTTGATTTTAGTCATTTTTGATGAAATTTTGTGAATTTTTTTCTTTTGATTTTCTCAACATTTTTGGACCTAGACAAAAGTGGTGAAGGCACTAATGACCTTTGGAACAGGAGCGCCCAAATACGGGTGCTAGTGTCCTACTCCTAGGCACCCCAATCCCGCTTCGGGCACCCGTGTTCTAGAGGGTGTGAATTGCATCGAGAGTGATGTAAATGTGTGTCGATGTAGTTGATGAGTATGTTTTTATATGTATGATGATCTAACATTGTGTTTATTGTTTTTTTTTTGTGCAGTAGAGATATCCATCCGAGAGAGTTTCGTGGTGGTCGTCATTTGAGTACATTGCTCAAATTGGGGTTGTTTGAAAATGAGTGGGAGATTCTAGACCGTGTCCTTTCACGTGGCACATAACGAGGATGGGGGATGTGCCCCATTATATGCCTATGCTTACAACTTTGTGTGAGAGGTGGTGTGCAGACACTTGTACCTTTTGGTTACCTACGGGGAGATGATAGTTACCCTAGAGGATGTGTATTGCATCTTGTGATTACCCATTATTGGCGAGAGTGTACAAGTTATGGCAAAGTGGATGATATGCCAAACAAATGTGGGTCGTTAGGTGGTATTTTGTGGAGAATCGAGTTCTCATCAAGGCCCATATTAACATAGATACCATTTTGAGATTAGGGGTGTCACGATTGCGGAAGTTTATTCTTTGTTGTGATAGCGTCGCCAATCGCATTGGAGGGTGGTGGCATACACATCTTATATAAGATGCATTATATCTATCGTCGATAGAGGACGAGAACACTAGGTATGTTTGGGCATGATATGCATTGGCCCAACTATATAGGGATCTATATAGATTTGCACAGGAGGAACATGGTGGTGGAATTTGAGCTACGACATTGTTGTATGTATAAGCGTATGAGCATATTGTAGTGTTGAGACCAGTTGGTGGACCTCGGGAGATTGGGCATAGGCCGGACATATTTGTTGGGAGATGGGTAGGTGTGCATCGGAGGAGGATGGATACAGACACATATAGTGTGATGATATATCGGATGGGGCCAGAGGCCATATTGAGATTATGAAGGGTGGCCAGAGGGTGTAGTGGAGTGAGGATGCATACGGCACAAATGATGTGGTTAGAGGATCGGTTTCTAGGAGTGGTCGAGTTATTTCAGGTTGAGTGGGTTTCACAACAATTTGGTATGGCCCAAGGTGTGCCCCTATAGCCATATGTATGGTTGAGAGCTATTAGGGCACCGAGGAGGGCGGGAGAGCTAGGCTAGTACCTCTAGGGCCGAGGACAAGGCGAGATGCGACAAATGTAGAGCCAATAGATGTAGACAACGCGAGGAGTACATAGGCATACCAAGCATGGTGGGCCTCATACTAGAGGTGTTTTTATTTCCAGTATTAGAAGGTGAGATAAGATTACCACCAGGAGCAGGAGTGGAGGGGCAAGCATATGGCCCCGATAGTGTAGCGACGATAATAGAGCGTAAGTATTTGTATGGTGTTGTTTTGCAATTTATTATGTGGTTGATTAATTGTTATTGTTGTCGAACATGTGGATATATGGATGTAAGAAATGCATATTGGTCATTAATTGTGGACACATCAATTCACACATTGACGCAGAATGTGCCCACCGACATACTCGTGGGTGGACACATTCTAAAGCATGTAGATGACATTGTAAGCGAGCATGCCCATTTATTCGATCCAATTACAATAAGAACAACGACTTGTATAGTGCTACTAAATAAGAGAGATGAGGCATGAGAGGAGACACGATGAGATAAAGAGGTCGCTTCATGGAGGTCCTGTTATCCATATTTTTCCCTCGGGCAAAATATTGGATCGGCCATGACCTTGTGCAAGAAGAAAGAGAAGAAACAACTTTGTCAAGCCATTTCGTGTCTTAAATCTATTTTACAAGATTCAAGCAGATTCAACAATGGAGCTGAACCGAGGGTCGAGAGAAGCTCACATTCCGAAACGAGGCAAAGGAAAAAGTCACCGTTTGAACTCGAGTCAAACCAAAGTGGGGAGGTGGAGGAAAAGGTGAAATTTTAACTTTTCTCAAAATGGCATAGAGACAAAAGGTGAAGCACATCCCCCAACCAACAAAAGGGTGCCACATGTCCAAGCGGGAATCGGAAGAAAGGGAAAAAGATAAATTGCGGACCCGTAGGCCCGATTTTGTTCCAATCTGGATGCCACGTGTCTAATATCAAAAGGGGACACATTTTTCGAGCTATTTTCCTGCCCTCCTGTCATGCACCTAATACAAACTTCAAGGGCGTATCTTTCGACTCGGGCTCGAGATATTGCAAATCGATCTTTGTTTGAAAGATCTCGGCCTCACCCAGAACCACAGAGGTCTAAAACTTTAATTTTGAGGAGGTCAGGTGAAGGAAAATGGAGGAAACGTCTTTGGGCCTTCAATGCATGATCCATATGTCTCAACAACTAGATCGGATTCGATCTATTTCACCGTTTCCTCTTCCTTCAAGGCATTGAACCAAGGATTGATGCAGTAAAGATAGATTTGGGGAGAGATTTCATTAGAGGCATTAACAGCGGCGATTGAACTTCAACCTGCTTTTCCCACTTCTCTCTCTTTCCTTCTCTTAAGCTAAATCTATAAATACGAGGGCAAGATTCGTTGTAAAGGGTTGGACATTCTTTGTTTTGTAGGCTCCCTCCTCCTTCTAGAAAAGGGATCTATGGGGTTCAGGCCTTCCACTAAAATTGTAATACGTTTCTACCTCTTGGCTACTTTGTAATGGACTGTATCAATCTACAGAGCAATAAAACATGTCTGTGATCGATTTTAGATCCTCTCTTGTCTCTTTTGCTTTCATTTGGTCTCCCATTACATATCTAGCTATCTGTGCTTGTTTATTGTATGCATTTTGTTGGTTTGTGTCTATTAGCAAAACAAGTTTTCATCATTCCTTCGGTGCATCACCTAGTAGTTTAGTTATTGTTTATTTCTTGTACCCCTTTCTTATCCCTGTCTCCTTGGCAAGTTTTAGATTAGGTTTAGAGATAAATCCTCTACAAGCTCCCACACATGCACCTAAACAGAGGAATAAGGAACCAACCTTTAATCTGGAGAGCTTTTCCATTTTTGCAAGGTCCCACACCTTAGGGAAAGTTCAATGTTATGCAATCACACCAAATGAGTCTACCTTAGAAAAGTAGATTTTTAGAACTCATTTGGGGGTGCTGTGATTTTGCATTAACAATTTTGGCATGCCCAGTGGGACATGTCTAAAGCACCTTACCACTTCACTTCATCAAGTTCGATGTGCTCTTAGTGAAGATTTCAACCTTTGGAGGCACTTTCAAGCACATCTGGAGACTCCATCTAGTCAACAACCCATCCTCTGAGTTGCAGACCTTCCCATCCATTTCCACCCATTATTTCTTCCATCTCCTTCATCTTCTTCAATCCCATGAAGTTGTGCAATCATTACTTTTTCCCACCATGGAATTCTCATTTGCGTAGCAGGACAACAATGAAGTAGAGTACTTGTTTGATTTGGAGGATTGTTTTGATGAAGAAGAACCAGTTGGGTTTCTATTGTTTTCTCCTTCATCTGCCTTCCAAGCATATGAACTTGTTGTCATAGAGGAGAACATTCATTTGCAGCAGTCTACACCTTATAGTAGCCGTTTGGGATCTATTTTGGGAGATTTAAATCTTCCATGCTCTTCATGGAGGAAGAAGAGAAACCATTGAAGAGTTCCAACATTCCTTCCACGTCATTCACCCAAAGAGGTCTCTGACAAGAAGACTCCATTTTTGGAGTGGAAAATCATAGCAATGGGCATATCAAATAGATTAGACCTTGCCCAATCGTATTTGGCTTTATTGGAGCCAAAGGGGCAAAACATGACAACCACCATGCCCATTTCAGGGCATGAGGATGATATGCAAAGCACCAAGGATCAGTTGTCATACCTCTTCAATCCAAATGTAGAGCAACTAAAATAGGTATTTCATTTGTCTCCAACTGATACTTTGATGATTTGGGTGGAAGACCAACTTGTAATCAATTTTTCACTCATTCGACTAGCCATGTTTAGTGCCAAATCAATTGCATGGTTGCCATTTTTGAGGAAGGGAAGTTATTTCTCCCTGCCAGTTACAGGTTTTGTTTGAGTTCCCTTTGCTCTTGGTTAGAGTAGAGTAGGTAGGTTTGTTTTCAGCAGAAGAAGTGCTTTTTTGCACTCTGCATGTTCCATTTGGAGCATGTATGATTTCCAGTTTGTACATAGTTTTTGGTGCCATTGCTCTTGCACAGTGCCTTCAGTTTTCTTTTGGTGAAGTTCAACTTCAAGTTTTAGCAAGGTTTCCAAGTGACTCGGGGTTAAAATTTCGAGTTTAGATCGGTTTGTGTTTATCGAGTAAACTCCATGCCCAATGGATGCTTCAAGGCCACTAGTCTCTTCATCTAGCAGGAAGATGTCCCCGTGAGTCACCAAATTGTTATCCATATTTCACCCCGGGTAAAATATTGGATCGGCCATGACCACATGCAGAAGAAACAACCCTGTCAAGTTGTTTCGTGTCTTAAGTCTATTTTACAAGCTTTAGGCAGATTCAACAATGGAATTACGAGGTCGAGAAGCTCACATTCCGTAAACAAGGCAAAGGAAAAGTCGGCGTTTGAACCCGAGTCAAACCAAAGCGGGGAGGTGGAGGAAAAGGTGAAAATTTTCCTTTTCTCAAAATGGCATAGAGACAAAAGGTGAAGCGCATCCCATGGCCAATAAAAGGGTGCCACGTGTCCAAGCGGGAATCGGAAGAAAGGGCAAAAGGTAAATCATGGAACCCGTAGGCCCGATTTTGTTCCAATCTGGCTGCCACGTGTCTGATATCAAAAGGGGACCCATTTTTCGAGTTGTTTTCCCGCCCTCCTATACAGACCTGATACAAACTTCAAGGGGTGTATCTTTCGACTCGTGGCTTAAGATATTACAAATCTCATATCGTTGGAAAGATCTCGGCCTCACCCATGCCACGGAGGTCTGAAACTTTAATTTTGAGGAGGTTAGGTGAAGGAAAATGGAGGAAATGTCTTCGGGCCTTTAATGCAGGATCCATTTGTCTCAACAACCAAATCAGATTCGATCTGTTTCATTATTTCCTCTTCCTTCAAGGCACCGAACCAAGGATTGATGTAGTAAAGACAAATTTGGGGAGAGATTTCATTAGAGGCATTAACGGCGGCAATTGAACTTCAACCTCGCTTTTCCCGCTTCACTCTCTTTCCTTCTTTCAAACTGAATCTATAAATACGGTGGTAAGATTCGTTGTAAAGGGTAATTCTTTGTTTTGTAGGCTCCCTCCTCCTTCTAGCAAAGGGATCTGTGGGGTTCAGACCTTCCACTAAAATTGTAATATGTTTCTACCTCTTGGCTACTTTGTAATGGACTGTATCAATCTACAGAGCAATAAAACACATCTGTGATCGATTTTAGATCCTCTCTTGTCTCTTTTGCTTTCATCTGGTCTCCCATTACATATCTGCTATTTGTGCTTGTTTATTGTATGCATTTTGTTGGTTTGTGTCTATTAGCAAAACAAGTGTTCATCATTCCTTCTGTGCATCACCTGGTAGTTTAGTTATTGTTTATTTCTTGTACCCCTTTCTTATCCCTATCTCCTTGGCAAGTTTTAGATTAGGTTTAGAGATAAATCCTCTGCAAGCTCCCACGCATGCACCTGAACAGAGGAATAAGGAACCAACCTTTAATCTGAGAGCTTTTCCATTTTTGCAAGGTCCCACACCTTGGGGAAAGTTCAATGTTATGCAATCACACCAAATGAGTCTGCCTTAGAAAAGCAAATTTTTAGAACTCATTTGGGGGTGTTTTGATTTTGCATTAACAGGTCCTTTAGCTCAGGGATGTATTACCACTGGTGCGTGGAGTTGCATAGTCGTTTTGTGAAGCGATCTACTGAAATAATAAACTAGCATAGGGAAATAAAGAGATATAGGGGCCACAACTAATGACGTAGATTGAGTGGCGAGACTTCTATCTCTAAGGATCTTGCACCATAGATAACGATAAAGATGACGAGATATGACATGTATGGATGTATTGATGTAGGGGAGTTGCCTCCTAGTGATGATGATTTTGTAAATATGATTATGATATATATATGAATTTACTTGTGTATGATCATTGTATTTGATGTTTATTTATGTGTTGTTGCGACGATGATGTGTGTGATTGTTGTTGTTATATATGATGCTTGATGTGTTTGAGTATTGTTTGTATTTATTGAATATATTTGTAATTCCTAGTTGTCGAGTAGTGAATGTGATAATGATATAGTGTGTATGATGATAGATAATGTATGTAAGATGGTTGCAAAAAATAGTGTTATGAATGATTGATAATGTGTAAAAGTATGATGTGATTACATGTTAGTATGATGAATATGGGAAGGGTAGAACAGTGATTCCCTCTGTTAAGTTGTGAAGCTTAATTACTTCATTTTAGCATGCAATTGGAACTTGTTGGAAAATACGATAGAATCGGCATTGGTCGAGGCGGGGCATCGATATCGGTCGGTATGTATGACCGGCATCGGTCAAGTAAGTAAGGAACCGGCCACGGTTAGGCAGAACCGACATCGATTACCTATGCGATGAAGTTTTAATTAACTCTCGGGAATTATATCTATTTTTAGCATTAAAATAGATTTATTGATTGTAATTGCATGGCTAAGTGCCCTAAGTCTATAAACAACTATATAAGCATAAAAGCTAGGGTTTAGAAGTATGGATGTATCATAATTACAAGATAATTATGTGAGAGAGAATTCTTGGTGAAGAATCAAAAAGCTTGAAGGAAGAAAGTACTGAACATCTGAGAAGTGTAGAAGATTGTAAATCTTCATTGTATATCTTGTCAAAGCTTTGGATAATAGATTGGCTTGTTTCTTGGTGGACGTAGCCCACACTGGGTGAACCACGTTAAATCTGGTGTTAATTTATGTCTCTTGTTTTATATAATTATTCTGGTAGAATATCCACTTTTATTTACATGTATGCTTAGATCGATATATTATTCTTGTACAACCGGTGTGCTAACCCCAACAACTGGTATTAGAGCTTTGTTTGAGGGTTTTGTGTGTTGACGATTTTACTCATAGAGGGTTTTCTGATTTAGTGGGAGCTACAACAATGAAAGAAGATAATAAATACAAGGTAGAGAAGTTTGATGGCCGAAATTATCAATTATGGAAGATGCAGATTGAGGATTATCTGTATCAGAGAGATTTGTACTTACCATTGGATGAGAAGTCTAGACCTACGAAGATGACTAATGAAGAATGGAATATTCTTGACAGAAAGGCTTTGGGATCTATAAGATTGAGCCTGATAGCATCCGTGGCTTCCAATATTACAGAAGTGACTTCTACGGTAGACTTAATGAAATCTCTTGCTAATTTATATGAAAAACCTAGTGCTTCAAATAAAGTTTATTTGATGAAGAAACTTTTTAGTTCTAAAATGCATGAAGGTGAATATGCCTCTAGTCATTTGAATGATTTCCGATCTATTGTAAATCAGTTAAAATCGGTTTCAATACTGTTTGATGGTGAAGTAAAAACACTTTTATTCTTATGTTCTTTGTCTGATAGTTAGGACAACTTGGTAATGGTTGTTAGTAATACAACATCTGCTAATAATATTTTGAAGTTTAATGATGTGGTTAGTATAATCTTGAATGAAGAAATTCGCAAGAAAAGTATAAAGGAAACATCATCTAGAAATGCTTTGAATGTAGAAAGTAGGGCCAGGCGAAGGAGAGATCCAAGAGTAAGAGTAATGGGAAATCAAAGTTAAGGGATAACAAATCTAAATCTAGAAGTAAGGGAATTACTTGTTGGAAATGTGGAAAGAAAAGACATACAAAGAAAGATTGTTGGTGAAATAATAAAGAGAACCAACAACCAGACAAAGGTAAAGATGTGAATCTTATTGCATCGAGGTAATGCAAAATGCTCTTATTCTTTCTTTAGATAGTAGAATTGAATCATGGGTTTTAGATTCGGAGCTTCTTTCCATGCAACCCCTAATAAGGGTTATTTCGAAATTATGTCCAAGGCAATTTTTTGGGCATGTTTATTTGGGTGATGATGAACCTTGCAATATTACTTGGTAAAAGGAAGTTCATCTAAAATTACGAATGGAAATACATGGATATTGAAAGATGTGAGGCATGTGCCAAGCCTCGGGAGAAATCTTATTTCTGAAGGGCAACTAAGTGAATCAGTTACATGGTTACTTTTATAGGAGACTCTTGGAAAGTCACTAAGGGTGCTTTTGTTGTGGCTAGAGGTAAGAAGGTAGGAACACTATATTTATCTACCTTATTGCGATTCCTTTTCTGCATTATCTACTTGATTGATTCGGATGCATATGAGTCAAAAAGGAATGTAGATCTTAAACGCTAAAGGTAAGTTATCAGATTTGAAAGATTTAGATCTTGATTTCTGTGAGTATTGTATCTTTGGAAAGCAAAAGAGAGTGAGATTTCTCAAAGTTGGGGCAACTAAGGAGCAGAAATTGGAGCTTGTACACTCAGATGTGTGGGGACTAGCTCAAGTAGCTTTTCATGGTGGATCACAATATTATGTTACTTTCATTGATGATGCTACAAGAAATGTATGGGTTTATTGTATTAAATGCAAATTTAATGTTTTTGAAACTTTTAAAAGATGGAAAGTCCTTGTTGAGAATGAATCAAATTCTAAGTTAAAGTGTCTTAGATCCGATGGTGGTGAATATTGTAACAAGGCTTTCAATGATTATTGTTAAGTGAATGGGATACGTAGAGAAAGAATGGTTCCAAGAACACCACAGGAGAATGGTGTTACAAAGAGAATGAACAGGACAATCATGGAATATGCTAGAAGTATGAGGATACATTCTAGATTGCCCTTGCAGTTTTGGGCAAAAGCAGTTGATACAGTGGTTTCTTTGATTAACCATGGCACTTCAAGTTCACTAGATGGAGGAATACTAGAGGAAGCATACACTGGAAAAGAGGTAGATCTTTCTTTTCTTAAAGTTTTTGGTTCAGAAGCTTTTGTGCATGTTGATAGAGAAAATAGAAAAAAGTTGGATGCAAAATCCAAGAGGTGCACTTTCATTGGTTATGGATCTGGTGATTTCGGTTTTCATTTTTGGGATTTAGAGAATTCTAAAATTGTTAGGAGTTGTGATGTTGAATGGAATGAAAAGAGAATATATAGGGATCAAATTTTGGTACCCAAGGATGAGAAAATTGAGAAGTTTATTGATGAAAATGAACTCTCGGTTTTAAAGAAACACCTTCAAAAATACACAGTAACCATGGTCGATTAGGCCCTGACCGACATCGGTCAGATGAACTACCGACGGTTAAAGAGGATCAGAACCGGCGTCGGTTAGCCAAACCGACGCGTCGATTGAGGTGTCCAGCAGCCGATCACAGTCAGAAGTTGATACTAATGTCGAGGAGGTCCAGATTGAGCCTCCGGTACCCCAAACTCCTGTGAGAAGATCACAAAGGGTAAGTAAACTTTTAGAAAGATTTTCACCTTCTCTATTTTATCTATTATTGACTAATAGTGGTGAACGAAAAATCTTTGAAGAAGTAATGCAGGATAAAACTCACGTCCAGTGGGAGCATGGCATGGATGAGGAGATGAACTCTTTGGAACAGAACCAAACATGGGATTTGGTTAAATTACCATTAGGAAAGAGAACATTGCAGAACAAGTGGGTTTACAGAATTAAGGAAGAAGAGGGTGGACAGAAAAGGTACAAGGCAAGGCTTATAGTAAAGGGATTTGCACAAAAGGCAGGTATTGACTTTGGTGAAATATTTTCTCTTGTTGTTAAGATGACTTCTATTCGTACTTGTATTGAGTTTAGTTGCAGTAGAAGATTTGCATTTAGAGAAACTAGATGTGAAGACGGCTTTCCTTCATGGTGATTTGGATGAAGAGATTTATATGCAGTAGCCACTTGGGTATGAAGTCAAGGGTAAGGAGAAATTAGTGTGCAGGTTGAAAAAGAGCCTATATGGGCTCAAGCAAGCTCCAAGGCAATGGTACATGAGGTTTGATAGTTTTATGCATGAGCATGGTTACTTGAGATGTGAATCTAACCATTGTATTTATTTCAAGAAGCTTGAAAATGAGAGCTATATTATTTTGTTATTGTATGTGGATGATATGCTTATTGCAAGATCTAGTATGTAGGACATTGGTGAGCTTAAGAGAAAGCTAGCTCACACATTTGAAATGAAGGATTTGGGATCTATAAAAAGAATCCTTGGCATGCAAATACATAGAGACAGGAAAAACAAGAAATTATATTTGTCTCAAGAGGATTATATCTACAAGGTGTTAGAAAGGTTCAACATGCAAAATGCAAAACCTATTAGCACACCTATGGTTGAACACTTCAAATTGAGTAAAGATCAGTGTCCTTCATCACAAGAGGAGGTCAAATACATGACACGAGTGCCATATGCTTCAGCAGTTGGAAGTCTCATGTATGCTTATGGTTTGTACAAGACTAGACATTACACAGTAGTGGGAGTTGTGAGTAGATATATGGCTAATCCAGGTAAAGAGCATTGGAAAGCAGTCCAATGGATACTCAAGTATTTGAAAGGGACATCTAGCATGCAGTTATGCTATGGAGGTTTGGATATTTCATTACGTGGCTATGTTGATTCGGATATGGCTGGAGATCTAGATGGTAGGAGGAGCACTATTGGATATATTTTCATAGTAGGTGGAACAGCAGTTAGTTGGATTTCAATATTGTAGAAGGTTGTGGCTTTGTCTACTATAGAGGCAGAGTATGTTGCAGCTACAGAGGCTAGCAAGGAGATGATATGGATGAGTAGGTTCATGGAAGAGTTGGGAAAGGAGCAAAGTAATTGTAAATTGTTCAATGACAGAGAAAGTGTAATTCATTTGGCAAAGAACTCAACATTTCATTCAAGAACGAAACACATTCAATTGAGGTATCACTTCATATGATAGGTATTGGAGGATGGACAGTTGAATCTGGAAAAGATTCATATGAGCAAGAACCTTATGGATATGCTAACAAAGCCATTAGCAAAGGAGAAGTTGGAGCTACACTCCACTTTTGTTGGTCTTCGAGTTTGAGACTTGAAGAGGAAGAAACAAAGCCAAGGAAGGATCCAAGAATGATGTTGTACATGTATGGTGCAATAATTAAACTCCAAGTGGGAGATTATTGAGTTGTGAAGCTTAATTACTTCATTTTAGCATGCAATTGGAACTTGCTGGAAAATATAATAACCGACATCGGTCGGGACATACACTAAGCGGCATCGGTAAAGTAAGTAAAGAACCGGCCACGATTAGGGGGAATCCACATCGTCGATTACTGTGTGATGAAGTTTTAATTAACTCTCGGGAATTATATCTATTTTTAGCATTAAAATAGATTTATTGATTGTAATTGCATGGCTAAGTTCCCTAAGTCTATAAACAACTATATAAGCATAAAAGCTAGGGTTTAGAAGTATGACCGTATCATAATTACAAGATAATTATGTGAGACAAAATTCTTGGTGAAGAATCAAAAAGCTTGAAGGAAGAAAGTATCTTGAACATCGAGAAGTGTAGAAGATTATAAATCTTCATTGTATATCTTGTCAAAGCTTTGGACAATAGATTGGCTTGTTTCTTGGTGGACGTAGCCCACCTTTGGGTGAACCACGTTAAATATGGTGTTGATTTATGTCTCTTGTTTTGTATAATTCTTACCGGTAGAATATTCACTTTTATTTGCGTGTATGCTTAGATCGATATATTGTCTATACAATGGTGTGCTAACCCCACATATAGATGATGAGGTTCATTTAGATAAGACCCCTTAGTAGAAATAAGAATGAATCAGAAACAAGAGTGCGTCATCGAAATGATTCGATAATGTGTGGTAGATGAATCAAGGAAGCGCGTGAAGAGAGGATCTTAATTGTAATTGATCACTCAACAATAGTCATGTAAGAACTGTAAGAACACGAGTGCATCATCAGGGGGTAAGGTGATAAAAGTCACCGAAAGAAAAAGGTGGCATGGAGTGATGGAAGCAACATGAGTGTATGAGCCAAATCAAGTGTATGTAGAATGTGCAAATGATAGGTAATGTAGTGGTGGGAAGTGGAACTCGCCAATGATCAGGAAACTAATGTGTAGTAGGAGCGTGACACGATGAATGAGATGGTGCGGCGATGGATGGATGAGAGGGAGAGCGCGTATGAGCAACTTTGCGGTGGTGGACAAACAACAACGTTAGAACTAGAGGGAGGATATAAATCAATCGGAGTAACAACACATCTACATGGGAGTGGAGATATAGACCGCTTACGAGAGCGAGAACCAAAATTAATAGCGCCCTTATCTTATAATTGTTGTAGTCGATCATGAAGGGCATAACAATCATTATCACGATGGCTATTTATATGATGATAGTTGCACTAAGGTTGATCACATTGGTGTTGCAAATGATGAGGTAGATGATGTTGATTAAAAGGTAAGCAAATTAAATGTTTGTTAAGAAAGGTACACAACACATCACGAGGCCTAGCATGATGAGAAAAGTGCATTGAATCTTGTGTAACAGTGTGTCACAAGTCTCGAGGTGTATTCCGACGTGGTGAAGGAGATGAAGGATACTTATGTGGCGTAGAAGATGGAACTTGTTTGTAAGGTGGAGGAAATGGAGACCGTGTAGGATGCTCAATAGATGGGAGCAAAGAACTAAATGATGTAGCAAGATTTAATAATAAGAGGATTTATAGCATGTTTTGTAATGAGACCTTGTTCTAGATTAATGACCCTATAACATAAAAGCATGAATGATTCACATGTATCATATTGTAATAGTTATTTTAATGATGGAATCAAACTGTGACGAAGATAAGTTGTTTCTCCAAGTCAATAGGCTAAAATACTAGCTAGTGCATGCAAGAATTGAAGCATAAAATGTAATCAATGGTAGGTTTTGTTTTGCCCCAATGTAAACTAGGTAGATGATCATATGTGACTTGAGGACTATTGTTGCCTATAAATTAACAAAAGAAAAGCTTCTTCTATTTCGCAATAGTACTAATAAATCCGAAGGGTAGATGCGTCTATCATTGGAAAGCGGTATATGTGAGACTATGATGAAAGGCTTTAAGTAGTAATCGGTCATTAAAATAGGAAGCCATAGCCATACGATAATGCATGAGATGTAAGTACGGATTTCTAGTCCCATTAAAACATGAAAATGTAGGCATAACAAAATCCTTGGGAAATGTAGAGTTGTGAATCTTTTTGGGAATAGGATTGCCATGTAATGAATTATTATCAATGGAAGCATAATAGGCCTTGATTTCTAATGTGAGAGATTGGACCTAAGATTGTAAGTGACCAACAACATGCATGAGGGACAAGATATCTTGTGAAGGAATAATGGAGGATGGCAATAATTTATTAAGCGGTTATAATTTGCCATCATGGGTAATCATAGGAGTATAAAGAGGAGATATATGAGATTCTGATGCTAAGGGCACACTAGATGTTGGTGTCGAAGAAGAACACTACGTGGTGAAGGACATGGAACATCCATAGAAATAGTAGGAATAACATCACAAACATCCTAGAAGATGAAGTGATAGAAGGAGATGCAATGATAGGAGGAGATGAAGTGATGGATGGGGATGTAATTGATGAAGGTGAGGTGATAAGAGGAGATGAACTAATAGACGAAGATGAAATAATAGGAGGGATAAAGTAGTAGAAGGATATGAATTATGCATGTTATTAGATACAATCTCAGAAGAAGATGATAATGGAGCGGGAGATTCACACTCAACAATATGCAAAGAATTGGAGTCATCACTATCAAGTGTGTCATCAAAATCAAACAAAGATTTAGATAGAAGGATATCGTTATTTAAAATAATCGTCATAAAATGAATGAGTAGGAGAACTAGTATGTGATGCATTATGAGAAGTATTTTCAAAAAGATGAGAAGTATGAGATGTAGCTATAATATCATCGTGAAGAGAATGAGAAACATCGGGGACATGTTTATTATCATCAAGACCAAACATGAAATTAACGATAAAATCATCTAAGTTTTCATTATAAATTTCGGATGAGGGGTGTGACTAAGCTGTATAACATGGTGTGCAATGAGTAAAGGCGGCCGGATCCGCAACGATGCTAATAGTAGAATTATCAAAAGTAGTGGGCACATTGCATTCGTTACCTAAGAGTTGTTGAGTATGATCCGAAAGAGTAGCATCATGATATAGGACAGTGAGTTCAATGATGTTTGCTTCATCATAGATGGGATTAACACTCACATGAGGCATGACTAGCCAAGAGGGAGAAGAACTATCCTTAGCCATCAGGGGTTTTAGTGAATCCTAGGGCAAATAGTTCTAAGCTATGGGTTCACCAAAATGATTCAATAAAATCTAAATTTTATAAAGAATCTAAATGTATAGAACTATAGTAAATGAAATACATTGAAGTATGAATGCTAACAATTTATCTAATCTTATTAATGAAAGGAAATAAGAGAGAAATGAAGGTACTAACCTTGATCTTGTTTACCTCAAATGACCAAAGTATAGTCACAAAATCATGCACTTTAAACATTTATTTATCCCGGTCTCATACTACTATTTAGAAGGTTCTTGAGTAAAAAAAGTACTAATTAACCCCCCATTTTGGCCATCTTGTTTATTTTATTTCATAATCTGTGACCTATTGCACCCATATGCCCGACCACTTTCTAACATTCTATGTAATTTTAGCCTCACTGGGGTGCCCAAATTTAGTATTCTGGTCATTAGGCCCATAGGTGCCCTAGTCCCACCTAGGGGCACCCCGATCCTTCTAGCACTTTCTCGCCACTTTTTGGGCCTCTTTTAGCCATTTTCATCTTTATCTTTCTTGTGGTAGGCCTTTTAGGGGTTAATTACGAAATTAAACTAAGAGAACCCTATAAATATAAAGTTATGAGACCATGATGAGGGACCTAACATCATCTACTACTATCACTCTATCTAGAGTTGCATCCATCTATTGCATTGGCATCCACATAGCTCCATCATGAAGGCACAAGCTAGGACATTTGCATCACACTTCATAAGGGGAGGGATTATATTCTATTCCATGCACACATTCTATTACATTTTCTACATTTAGCTATTTCTTGCTATTTCACAAAGTACAACTGGCACAAGAGCACCTAGGGCACGACATGCACACACACACACCAGAATTACATCCGAGTTCAAAATATAGTGCAATGCTCGGTTAGTAAGCCCAATGTTGTGGCAACTAAGGTCGATTAAACTCATTCATTTGTATCTTTTTTTTTTAGGGTTTTGATATTTCCTTTTGGTCTTTTGCATGTCATTTCTTCCTCTTGGAATATTTGAAGCATTCGGTGTAGTACATAGAAATTAATGCGACAAGTAGCGAAGGTTATCAGTCATCTCCAAGACTCGGCGAAGATCAATTCTGACCATTTTTCCATACCAAGGCGCCTGTTTTGCTTACCAAAGTGCCTGTGGATGCCCTAGTCCTCTCCCGGCCTACTACATTTTCTGGCCATATCACCCATATCTCTCCTCTATAGGACCCTGACACATTCATTCTTACTTTCTAATTTTATGTTCATCGTTGTGACACACTCCCACATACTTCTATTATTCAACCGAGTTCTTTCCTCTTCTCTCTTTGCACATTAGGGCTTAGTATTTCATTTTACATATTTACTTATACCCTTAAAATATTTCTTTACTACATTTATTTACTTTAGTACAATTATTCATAGCTTAGATTAACCATCTTCATACTACCTAGTTTAGTCAATTTTAGTTAATCATTTTGGTGAACCCAACTTTTAGAATACCTTTCCCTAAGACCCACTACCTTTGACAATGTCATCTCCCTCTCGTGTTATGGCTCAATCCTCTTATCCCACCTTTGCACCAACTAAAGTCACGAGCATAGTTACTATTGCTGTTGATTTCATGCATGTGCGTACTCAACATCCTCCTCATTTCGTCACACATGGGGTTGACCCATCCATTAATATCGTTACTACTCATTGTACTCGTCCTAATCCATCTATGGCTACACCCACGTCTATTCCTCCCCCATTACTTCAAGCACTCTATCTTAACACTTCTAAGGGATATGATATCATTGAGCAACTTAAAAATGTCCGCTAAGATCTCTCTTTATGACTTATTGCATAATGCACTAGATTGTCACAACACACTAGAGTTGCCCTTCGTGCCATTCATATTGAAACTGATAATTATGCGGTAGCCTTTGCACATCTCATACAATCCCTTCGTAATCTACCACGTGCCATATCTTTCACCGATGAGGATATCTCGCCTTTTGTTGAAAACAATCCATGTGCTCCTTTTCTCATTACTGTCGTTATTAGCACTACTTGCATTAAATGGGTCCTCATTGATAATGGATTAGTCATTTAATCTATGTGCACATTCCCTTTTAAAGCAACTTAGGAATTAGTGATAATTTCATTTCTAAAAATTCTACCCTCATTCACGATTATGACTCTACCACTCGCACTTTCGCTTAGAACTATCTCTTTACATATCCGGGTTGGACCTAAGACCATTCTCACCAAGTTCTATGTTATTGACGGATCCTTCTAGTTTAATCTCTTGTTAGGTAGGCCTTGGATTCACGCAATGCATGTCGTACCATCTACTATCCACCAATGTGTCAAGTTCTTGCATGATGGCTATGAACACACTATCACTGTTGACCCAAAACCCTTCAAATATTGTCGCATAGACCCCACTACCTCTATGCCCATACCACCTTCACAACGCATTCCATACAACAGCCTTGATACATATGACATTGGTCAATCTAGCGCTTCGTCATCTTCCTCTACCGCTCTTAGTACCCCAACTATTTCAACTCACACAACAAATATTATTTCACCTATAGTATCAACTCCTATTATTTTCCCTTCTTCGCCCATCATGACACCTTCTATTATTCCACCTACAATGTCAGTTCCTCCTAGTGTTCCTCCTCCACCAGTTGTGACACCCTCTACTACTCCACCTACGGTGCCCCCTACCAACATTCTTGATAATGCCATACCACATGATGATGTTCACACTGATGACTCTGAGGATTCTGATGACAAAGTTGACGCTATTGAACTTACAGATGAAGCATTAAGACAACTTGACTTTACCCCTCTAGGTGTAGACGATTCTTATTTCAAAGAAACCTTTGTGGCCGATGGCCCTAGAGAATATAGGTTTAAGACCCCTCCATCTACTAATGTTATGGTATTGTATAAGGGATTTGTTCACAATGTCGATACTATCTCCTCTTCTCCTCCACGAATTTCTACTCCACTGCCTCCTTTTACATGCACATTGTTCATCAATAGGACCTTTTGGCAACATATCCCCATTGACTCTACGTGCTTAGAAACTATTTTTACACACAACAGTTTGGCTAGGTTTGGCATAACACTCAATGACATTTTACCACCTCTTCATTCACCACATCTCTATCATGGTTATTTTCACACTATGACATCTTATGGATTACGTGTTTTTCATTTGATATTTTTGTTACATGCTCCCCTCATGACTCTCCCCTCACACTTGGACAATCTTGGCTTGATTATATTGGCGGTACAATAAACGCTCATCACTCCTTGCTCACATTTCCCATGCCTTTTGGAAATGTCTCTATCCTTAGTGATTCTTCTCCTGCTTATGTTCCAAATATCTCTTGTTGGCACGCTCATGGTTGCCCACCGATCACCTTTACTGATGAAGAATATGCAATGAATGTCTACACACTCCGCCGCAATGGGTCCCTTTATAACCCTCCTCACTCTATAGCTTATCAGGTTTTCGATGTTGCCTTGGTAGGTTTCGATCATGATAATGATGATCTTCTTGATAATGGTTCATTGTCATATTTTTTATCACGCACTTAGGGGCATGAAACTACAAATTCCCCATACCCATGTCTTAACATAGTCACAATCATCATCTTTTATATTCTTTTACATTCTATCCTCACATTTGGTATATTCATCATACAGTCTAACATCATTACCCAATGACACACTATTGTGCTTCGATTCACACTTGATTGTTGAGGGATTACTACTACATTGAACCCCACACATTGCACCATAGGAATTACACATTGCACTTCATCATATATTATGCGTCATTCACCCTACATTCTACTACAACATTTCGGAATTCACATATTGACACATTCTATATTATGATAGCCACCATTAAGCATACACCACCTGTCTATGCGCCTTACATCCTACACTACTTATCCTACATATTACATTATTTGTTTTTCTACATACCATACATATTACAGTGCACATCTTCACACGTATTCTGCATATTATACTAGTCTTCATTATACAAGAGTCTAGCATTACATTACCATTATGTCTGCACATACATTGCATGTCGCTCTATGCATTACACCTTACACATTCTAAATGTCTACCTTTACATTTTACATACTACATGCTTTTAGCCACACTACAAATATTGTACACTACACTATACATTCCATTACTATACATCACACATAGCCACATGTTATATTCACCTTACATTTGTACATCTTACATTGACATATTTACACATTCCACTCATAATATGGTTGATTGTTGTCATTACATATACCACTTTGTCTTCTACACGCTACACTCACCACCCAATGACACACTTTATTTCCTCGGTTCGTACTCGACTCATTGTCGAGGGTTTACAAATCAAATGGACATTACAAAATTACTACTCAAACTTTCACCATGCGACATTCCTATCCTAGTGACATATGATTTAGGCTAAATTGTGACCTATTCTATCATCCTCTAGTGGTCTACACCTTAGGTTACATCACCACTCCCTTATTACTCATCTCATCATGACATATACTTTAGGCTAAATTGTCACCTATTACATCATCCTCTAGTGGTCTAAACCTTAGGTTACATCACCACACTCCTTTATTACTTACCTCGTCATGATATACGCTTTAGGCTAAATCACCACCTATTCTATCATTTTCTAGTGGTCTACACCTTAGGTTACATCAGTACACCCTCCTTACATTTTGTAGTGATATACGTTGAGTGCTCAATCATCACTCATTCATTTATCCTATAATGATATATAGTTAGGATAAATCATCACTTCACATTTTATCTCATCATGGTATATGCGTAGGCTATAAGGTCCACGCACATCTCTTCTACATGTCACATATCATCACCACTACGCATATACACATTTATCACAACACACTAGACATGATACACACACTACTCGACCATTTCCCAATGACGCACTCTTGTTTACAGTTCATTCTTGACTGTTGAGGGGGAAAATAAAATGAACCTCATTGCATACATTTCCATCCACTCGGGGGCATGTGGCTCCTATCATTCCATATTGCATTCCATTTTATCCCTCCACAACATGTTGCATATTATGGTTGCTTATACTCTTGCTTACTTTTGTTGTTCATGATCACTTTATTACACATGTTAGCTTGATTACTTGTATGTCATTTATTTATACCATCCACACATGCGTATTCACGCCTTTTTCTAGTTGTGATCACACGTACAAGTGTCTTACACGTAGCATGGATGCTCACCTTCTACCCTTCCTACACTGGTCGCTGGGGCATCCACATTCACCTCTTCCAGGTGCTATTGTTTCATATTGGACTTACCACTCTGCATTACTTGCTTATACATGCTTTTTATATACTAGTCATCTTTCTAACATGCTAATGGGTGCTTCATGTGTAACATTTGTTATGCAGGGATATTGGTTTCCATACTTGTTTAATTACATTGTTTGTCATTGTCTGTTATTGTTTGCTTTATTGTTTGTGGGCCTCGCCCTATGTTTGGTGTGCACACTTGTTTGTTGTTTGCGGCCATGATGGCCTTACATGTCTTACGACATCATGAGTGATGTCTCATGTTTGCAGCCCACTTTGTGTGGCTTACTTTGTCTTCTTGCGTGTTTACATTTTTGCTTTGCTTGGTAGTTTTTACATTGTTTACGTAGCTTACACATTGTTTTCTACATGCATGCAAGTTTACACTTCTTTTTGGATAGCCTTCTTGTTTGTGTGTGCCTTGGTTTCTACCAAGCACTTTCAGGGTTACAACATACATGTGGTTGGTCTTCTTTTGGGGCCACATGTCTCCTATCAACAACATCACATGCGCCCCCAAAGAGGGGGCCATCATTTAGGGAGTTTCTACATACTAACACATAGATTATGCACTAGTTTGGTTGATTTACATACAACGAGGGGTTTGACCAGTTTACAAACCCCATACATAACAACTTTTACAGGACATGGTGTCCTTAGCATTTCGGGAAGTAATTTTAGGCTTGGAGGTTACGGTGGGTGTTCCTCTCTACACTATTTCGGCCAATGATGTCATATCGCTAAAAACTAGGATAGTACGAGAGGTATCTACACACACACAGTTCGGAAGTAGTTAGATCTTAGAGGATATAATGCATTTCATCCCTACACTTCTTTGGCCTATGGCGTGAGATCACCCAAAAACTTGCAATACAGGATATCCTTCTACACTCTCTCTTGACATGGATCAGGTGCACATGTTCCATTTACATTTTCACTTTTTTCATTAGCGTATTTTACATTTACATAAGTCTTTTACAAAGCGTTTTTACACTTACATACATAAATATTTGACTACTTGATCGTTTTCTCCTTACAAGTCCGGTCGTATGAGAAATAAGTAGTCAAATGGGGGCAACAACAACAACAACATTTCACGATAACACACATGATTTACTAACCATGCAAGTACACTACACACTACAACAACTACACACACGCGTTCCGCCCTAGATTCACTCTTATTACTTTTTCTTTGCGCATTTTTCATCTTTAATTTCCACCCTCCTCCATATTTTTATCATTCCACGCTTTTTCTAGTCATTTGGCATGTTATCACTACACTCTTCATTGACATCATGTACGCATCTCTATTTATTTTATGTTACTGAGCTTTTCACTCACCAACATAAAGTGGGGGCAAAATGTAGTCACAAAATCATGCACTTTAGACATTTATTTATCTCGGTCTCATACTACTATTTAGAAGGTTCTTGAGTGAAAAAAGTACTAATTAACCCCCGTCCTTTTGGCCATCTTGTTTATTTTATTTCATAATTTGCGACCTATTGCACCCATATGCCCATCCATTTTTTGACATTCCGCATAATTTTAGCCTCGGTTTGGGCGCTTTATGGGTGCCTAGTCTCACCTAGGGGCACCTCGATCCTATAGCACTTTTGGGCATCTTTTAGCCATTTTTCATCTTTATCTTTCTTGTGGTCGGCCTTTTCGGGGTTAATTACGAAATTAGACAAAGAGAACCCTAAAAATATAAAGTTATGAGACCATAATGAGGGACCTAACATCATGTACTACTATCACTCCATCTAGAGTTGCATCCATTTATTACGTTGGCATCCACATAGCTCCATCATCAAGGCACAAGCTAGGACATCCTGATCACACTTCGTAGGGGGATTCTATTATATTCCATGCACACATTCTATTACATTTTATACATTTAGCTATTGCTTGTTATTTCACAAAGTGTGACTGACACAAGAACACCTAGAGCACGACATGCACACACACACCAGAACTACATCCGGGTTTGAAATTTAGTGTAGTAGTAAGCCCACTGTTATGGTAGATGAGGTTAGTCCAACTCATTTATTTGCATCTTTCTTTTTTTAGGGTTTTGATACTTCCTTTTGGTCTTTTACAAGTTATTTCTTCCTCTTGGAATATTTGAAGCATAAGACGTAGTACGAGAGAAATTTATGCGACAAACAACAAAGGTTATCAGAGTCATCTCCAAGCCTGTGAAAATTAGTTATGGACCTTTTTCCCATACCAAGGCACGTGTTTTGCTTACTTAGAGAACACCCCGGGCGCTCTAGTCTAGCCATATCATCCAGATCTATCCTTTGCGGGACCCCGACACGGTCATTTCCCGCTTTCTAATTTTTGTTCATTATTTCGACACATTCGACAGCGATTACGTTATTTAGTTGAGTTCTTTCCTCTTCTCTCTTACACATTAGGGCTTAGTGTTTCATTTTACATATTTACTTGACCGTTAAAAATTTTATTTACTACATTTATTTACTTTAGTATAACTCTTCATAACTTAGATTAATTATCTTCATACTACATGGTTTAGTCAATTTTAG
This sequence comes from Taxus wallichiana var. yunnanensis, assembly GCA_018340775.1. Classification (NCBI taxonomy): domain Eukaryota; kingdom Viridiplantae; phylum Streptophyta; class Pinopsida; order Cupressales; family Taxaceae; genus Taxus; species Taxus wallichiana. The sequence continues at coordinate 108,794,166 of CM031238.1, forward strand.
TTAATCACCCGGATTGAGTAGTGTGATGAAACAAAATAACAGATCGTCACAACAAACCACATAAAGTTCTGACAGCAGAGGTGGACCTCGATGGATTGGGACACTGGAGAGGGATGGGGGTGCGTGGGCCTCCCCAGTCTTGTTTAAGGAACCCCGGTCTCCGAAGAGGCCGAACACTGCTTTTGATATGGTTGTCGGGGTTTCGTACTTTTTCACCCTTTGTCGCGTGTATGTTGCATTTGGGTCGTCCAAAGCACTTGTAAACTTGGAATGAAGGAAGCACATCAAAACCATAAAAATAAAGATGCAAATGAAGGGGTCAAGTTGTCGTTTGCTTCCAAATGGACGGAATTATGATGAGCGTTGTACTACATCTCAAACCCAATGTAGTTTTGTTTTTGTGTGTGTGCAATATTGCTCCTAGTTCACCCTCGCGCCAATGACGCCAAGATAACAACCAATAACTAGATAAAAATGCATATTTGTGGATGGAATAGGATAGACTCCCCTTCCTATGTAGTGTGTATGTAGAATAATGTCCCAAATGTAGTCCCTTGCTCTATGTAGATAGCTAGCCCTTTATAAGAATAGTTCGCCCATATAATGGTATGTATGTTGTGTTTATATAGGGATCTCTTGCTTTAATTTTGATACCAATGACCCAAAATGCCGACTAGTACCTCGGAGATGAGAGGGAAAACCGAAGAGACCGACCTTAAATGTCAAAAATAAGATGAAACATAAAGAGGACAGGGGCGCCTAGGATGGACAAGAGTGCACGACATTGGTGTCCAGAGACAAGTGACAACAAATGAGTGATAACTCACGGGAAAATATACTTATGACTCGACCAATAGTGAATCTATGAGTGACAAGTGTGTAAGAACATAACAATAATGACTAAAAATATAAACAAATTGACTATGGAATGCGTCATCGGTGAATACTTTTCTTACATGAAGATCCATATATAAAACAACATACTTATCGGTATAATAATAGTAGTAGCGTGTGATTTTGTGTCTACAATAGGGGAACAAAAATGGCTCATGCATAGAGAGACTAGGGGACTAAGCCACACTATATAGGGCAAAAATGTAGACCTTGGCGTGAAGTTCACTGGACGAGCATGAATGTAGGGTAGGGCCGAGGTTGGATGGAGGGGAAAAACAAAACAAGCTCAACTAAAACACCTGACTAACAAACACACACAACTAGTTCATAGTACAAACAACTCAATGCAATACCAAACTAAAGCTCACAATGTAAATTGATAACTCGTCGAATAATGAAACAATGTAAAACAAGGCAAAGATAAATTAATTCAAACAATGTCTCGACGAGTTGTGCCTGACCTAAAATTCGACCCACAAAGCTAACTTGCTACACAATTCAACGCCTGAGATGACTTGACTTAATGTGTAAAAAAGAAGCTCGCCAATAATAAAGTAAACTCAACCCAACACAAACAAAGCTAAGCATAACTCCTAACTTTCGACTTGGAGGCAAAAAAATGATGCACACCAAAGACGACTCGATAGGGTCAATAAACAATGCAAAAAGCGAAACAACCACCTCGGTGCAAAAGAGACCCAACTCTGCTAAGGATAGATGACTTGCACAGGAGCTCACCAAGCTCTACGGGAGAGCTTGGCCGAGGTTGGTAGGGAGGAGAGTTGGCATGATAGGGTTCAAAACAAAAAAGCAAACCAATAGGGAAGAGACTCAAAAGGTCTAGAAACAAAATTTTTTTGTTACACTTTTAATTAAAAATTATATGATATGACCAAAAATGCAAAACCTACCACGATTTAGATTTTCCTCCAAACTTAGTTAAACTAGTTGGATTTAGATGAGAAACACTTAAAACCTGCACATGCACAACCAAAAAATCAACACAAAAGCCAATAAATGGGATTGTTAAACCTATTAACAAGATTCTAAAGGATGATCGAAAACTTGCACAAGAAGCACAAAACCAAAAATGAAGTAATTAACAAGTGGAATCAAACGAGGGCACATTTACCAAACAATAACTTTAATACCATATCAGATTATTTTGCGAGGATCAATACGAAACCTCGTGCACATCGAAAAGGTTGCACTTCTAATGGTGTAGTGAACGCTCTGCGTAGTAAGTAAGAGATCGAATCACAAAATGAGAATCGGGTATGAAAGAATAAGTCTGCCCATTCTTATAGATAAAAAGGGGGTACATATATGAGTGATGTGTAACTCCTATGCATGACATGTGGAAACAACCCTAACTAACCCTAATGACCTATGATCTCACTAAGTGAGAGGACTAACCATCTATGGTGGACAAGATTTGAATGACGAAGAAGCAAGTCGAGATACACCAACAACAAAAATCCATGTGGGGTAAACTAGTGGGACTGTTGGTGCTCCAATTTATCTCGCCCCCCACTTGTCATCAAAATTCTTGATTAAGGCCTCTATTATGTTTTCTGTCTCCACAGGCTCAAATGGTGGTTGTCCTACATTTTACGGTTTGACGGTGTAATTTCCCGGTCAAAATTACTTCTTGCATCATTGAAAGTGGCCCTTTCGGTTAGATGCGCTCTGCGGGGCACTTTAAAAATTCCAAGGCTCATTTCAAACCAAAACGTGTCCACATGGAGGCTTTTGCCGGGCTTTCCCATACTTAGACTTGTCACGCAACTTCCTAAAGGGGCCTGGGACATGTGGAGGGACCGCACATGTTTGGGGTCTCTACTTTTTGGGACCATCTCAAAGTGCGCCATTGAGACACGTAGCAGGTGGGGAAATGGAGAGACGGAGCTTCGGGGTCATTTAAGGTTTTTGGCCTTTTGTTAAAAAAGGGATAAAATTGTAAGTTGAAGTGCGGCCCCGACAGAAAAGTAATGCCAATGTGAATAGTCAAAAATGGAGGTGCGGGCCCATGGGGAAAATGTGGAACTTTTTCCTTTTTGGAAAATAAGTAAAAATGAAGCGCAGGTCCGTTGGGACCCACATCAGAGGCTAAAGGCGGAAGGGCGGAGTTGCGGGAAAATTTGGAAATTTTTCCTTTTTCCAAAAGTTATAAAATGTCAAAAAGGTGCCCCCAGACCCGTTTCTAATTGCATTTTTCCATGTGGAGGGCTTAGATTAAAAGTTGAAACGCAGGATCGACAAAGAAATGTGGTGTGCATTTCATCCGATTTTGCCACCATTAAAGCTCCGGATGTTTGGAAACGCATCTTTACATCATTCTTCATCATTTTTTTGGCAAATTTGTGTCGTTTTGGCCTACGAGGTTCAATTGAATTAATTTGGGAGCTCAATTTGTCAATCTGAAGTACTTTTGAGGAGGATTTTTGCTCGGGCTCGTGCAAGGAAGCAAAATGCCAGATCCAGAAGTTACAGAATAAAATTTCAGAGGAAAAGGAAGGACAAGGGACGAAATGATGAAAGTGCAAGCACGAAAGGTGAAAAAGGCATTGCCCCGAGAGCAAAAATGGATGACCTGTCAAGACCAGCTACGCAGAGGCTCCGAGAAATGATTAAAAAGGGGATTTCTCGCATGACAGAATCAAAATGATTAAAGGGACTCCCGAGAAGTTGTGGCATGACATCCTAGTCAGTAGTCGAGGGCCCAAAAAACGTGATTTGTTCAAAGTTGGTCCACCTAGCAGATTTTGGATCTGAATTTGTTAAATGCCTGTCTGAAACAAATTAGTAGTAGGCAAAGGTCCCTTGAATATTCCTCTTTTTTGAGGGAAAAGGTGTTGCATGCGCCAAGGATGAAGAATATGCCTCCAGTTAGAGAAATGATGCAAATATTTGCAATGATTCACCTTTTTGGAAACACCTAACAACCTTTTTGCGAGTCTGTTGAATGTCATTTTCTGCAAATCATGATCCGATATGTGCAACAAAGGTGCTTCGAATATTCCTCTTTTGGGGGGAAAATTGGATGTAAAGGGTGTATTATAAATGCAATGAGATTACTCTTGCAAAAGGTCGGGAGTTCATTTTCATGAGAAAAATTTGAGAAAAGCTCATCTTCTGAGAAAACTTTATGAGAAACCAGGTTAACTTCCATTGTGTTAGATTTTCATTCATGTCGAGTTGGTTACGCGTGTATAACCATCAACAAGCTCGAGATTATTTATATAACTCTCCTATTGATGAATTTGATAAACTTTGAGTTAATTCGTGTTAAATCTTTGGCAAATTTTGTGTTTATTTCACTTTCTGAATGTTTGCAAGTAGTTTTCTTGTTCTATTGCAATCTTGTATCAAAATATGTTTGAATCACACAGATCTCAATCCTTGTGATAGTTTAGTGGCATCTGCGATTTCATTTTTCGAAGAGCTTTCATCCGGGAATGAAATAAACGATTTAAAATCACTTTTCTTTCATCAGTTGACAGAGATTGTTTGTAAGCCTCTGGGCGTACCTCAGGCATGACTGATCTTAGATTTTGATTTTTTATTGGGTCTTCTAACTCGAGCCTTCGTGCCCGAATTTCAAAGATTGTGTGAAAAAGTGCATGTCCAGGCCTCCATTGATGCACACCTTCATACGTTGAAGGAATGTTTTAAATATTCTGAAGCTTTACTATTGAATTCTCCATTTGTTGTGAAGTTTCTCAAGGATTTGGCAAAGTCCAATCTATCTCATTGATCTCCCACCAAAAATTATTTCAACTAACCAATCCTACCCCAAACTACCCATGTCTTTCTCGTATATCCACAAAAGAACAAAATCCATTTCTTTATAGTATGTAGAAACGAGATCGGGGTTCCAAATGTCTTCATAACCTTAGCCTTGTGTTGAAAATATCTCCTTATTCTGCGAAGTGACAACTCGTGAGAGTTAGATTTGGGGTGTTGAGCATATTTTCCCAAGGTCTTCCATATAAACTTTGTGCAAAAGTAAGGTATTTGTGTCTCCTTCATTAACGAGGTTACAAAATAGGTTCTCTTACCTTGGTTAAAAGGCACAACCTAAAATAGTTAGGATAAGATCACATCCTTTTAAGGTCTTTACACACTTCTTGAAGGCTCGAGTGCTAAAAATTCGGATAAATTGCTTCCTTGGCTCAAAACGACATACATAATCAATTATCTCGCTTTTAAGTGTCTGTTAAATCCATGATGCCGCTTGGTTTGTGAAGAAGAGTAAATCCAGTACCAACAAGACCCAAGAAAGCATATCCTTAACTCCGACGAGGACATTAAGTGAGACCTATCTCAAGAGGTGGTCAACCTAAGGGATCGACCATGAGACCTCCTACTTAGAGTATTAAGCTCTCATCCATTTGAGCTAGCTTTGTTAGGCTTCGCATAATACAAGTACCAATACCCCACTCATTACATTAAGAGGTAGTAACCCATATATCAATGTAATACTCATTACATTAAGATGGAGTAACCCTTATGATCCTTGTTATGTCGGAAGGCGTCCTCTATAGAGTTGCCTTTGTTGGAAAATGTTTATTTTTGGCCACATTTTTGGGCAACCTTTTCTTGACCGAGAATTTTCCAATATTCGCTACTTTTTTTCAACATGTGGTACACACTATTCTCATTATTTTGTTGTTGCCCTCCCTCTATATGTACTTTGCTCGCCCTTTACAATCTTTGCCATCCTTCACAAACTATTACTACCATTATTATTACTTCTCGACGAATGGACCACCGTCTACGCTTGTCCTCTCCATCTTTTCCTTTCAAAATAAGCTCGCATTTATGCTTTTTTTTTATAATTAGTGGCTTGCTTATAATTTCAATTTTTAATTTTTATAAGCCACAATGGTTGACGATTTTTGATTAATAACCAAATCTATAGGGTTTTGGCTATTTTTTAGGGCAAAATATTCCTCTGTACATCGTGGAATCAAATTCGGGACATGGTAATGGTTTTGTTGTGGTAAAACATTGTCTCTATGACTGTGCTAGAAAAATATCACATTAAAACACTCTCTTGAGTTAAAGTCACTTGTGTATACATTTGTGATTACATAATAAATGATTCACTTGCAAAGCATACGATTGATTAGGTGCGTTCTTGCAGAGACAAGGTGTGGACATTTGCGAAGCACTACGAAACAACAAATTTTGACAAATGTTTAGTTTGCACATGCCTGGAAGATATGCACTGCAAAATGTGAAAGTAGGTGAGCTACTTGACAAAATTCTGAAATATATGGTCTTTTGACTGTATTGAATGTGAGATATGCAAAATATTGGGTATATAAAGTTGTAAACATAGTCTTGTTTCATTAAATTAAAAATGTGCATTAAAATTCAAACCTCACATCAAAAATTTTACACTTGGATATGGATTATCTTTGGTAGTATGAGCTCTAGGATTTGTTTTGAATTTTGGATGCCTTTGAAATATCATTTTGATGGATGAGATTGAAGTATAAACAAAGTTTTGAGTTGGGAAAAAGCATTTTATCTGTTTCCATCTGAAACGTGTCTTCTAAAATGGAAAATTAGGAATTATTTGAAAATTTTCCTCTGTTTATGTCGAATAAGGTGCACGAGATGTCAATGGAGTGTTATGGCACATTACATCCAATGGGGAATTAATCTAGTCAATGTTTTTGTTTTTGTTTTTCCAATGTTTTATGTTATTTTTTTTAATTACTCAATCATAATAAGATGTATTTGTATTGTTTTGGATTGGGGTTTACTAAAGGTTAAATAAATTTGTGGAATATTATTGGTGGTGGTACATTTGTTAATGTCCCTACCCCGTTGGTGGGAGATTTCATGACTTTTTGGATTGCTCGTTTGATATGTTCAAAGTGAGGGAGACTTTGTGCTCACCTCTCCATCCCATATTTAACATTGAGGACCATTTACAAGTGTTTATGTGTTTTTAACCATCAATAATTAATAATTTCATAGCCTTCTTTATAAGTTTTTTATCGATTGGTGAAAAATGGTGTTGGGAAGATTTAGACATGGTCATCCTCAAGAGCCATTAAGACTATTTAATCAAATGCTACAAACAAATAGACAACCCGATCAACTCACCTTTCTTAACATACTTATGAGCCATGACAAAATAAGAGCTTTCCAATAGGGTATGGACATCCATCAAAATAAAATATGAAGTGTGTTTTGTTGGCTATTGTAGTTGTACTTCACACAACCTTAAAATTATTCAAGCTAACAAACGTTTCACCACAAATTACAACTCTAACAAACATACCATTGTTATTCTCTCTTGTGTGGTTTACTTAAATACTGAGGAATTTAGCAATGAAATACCACCTTTGGAAGCTTGGGCATGCAAAAGTGAGTACACCAAAAAATTTTCTACATACTTTGCTCAAGATTTGAAACAATCAGATTTTATATGTGTGCTTAACCAATCATTGGTTGAAGTGCAGTAACTCTAAAGAAGTTTAGGATAAACATATGTTAAACTAGATTTTGCTCAAAAAAATCGAGCTATTGCAACTTACGAAGAAGACGGGTCATACTTAAGAGCTATTGAAACTATTTTATTGAATGCGACATACATATATTCAACCCCATCAATCCACCTTTACCAACATCCTCACGAGTGTGAAAAAATAAGAGCTTTGTAACACAATATGAGACTATTTAACCAAATGTAATGAACAAACATTTATCGAGGCACAATAAAATGTATTTTGACCAAATATTAAAATTGTACTAGGTTATTCACTCCTCCCATTACACAAACTTTAAACAATTTAAACTAGTATAAACTAAGGTCAAAATTAGAACTCCAACAAACTTAACATTATTATCCTATGTGACATAATTTGCAACTATATACAATTGCTAGGTAGTCATTATCTTAGTCCCATACGCTACTAAATATCAAGGACGTTATTAACATCATTTCCAGTGCCACGATTGATCACTACGCCGTTCTTCTTTCGTTAACCACAAAAGTTACCGTCATAATAACAACAATGGTAAAACAAAACCATCTCCTTTTTCTTCTCTCAGGGGCATCGGATGCCCGAATCACGTACACGTGGCCGTTTCTAGCGAAACCGAACTGGCCACCGCCCGCGACGGTTTAGCTCCTCGGGTCCCACTGTCCCCACCTGAATGACGCGGCAGTAGCCGGTGGTCGTCCTCATCTTACACGTGTGGCGTGCACACTGAATTCCCTCTAACTGCACGTGCGAGAGGAAAGCCTGAAAAATATTTACCCCAATATCAAATACAAAACAGGTAACAGAAACAATAATAATTTCACGCAGGGGTTTTTTGTTTCGTACATCGAGTTACGAGGGTTTGAAGCCTCCGATCTAGTAGCAGATTAGTCACAGTTGTCTGTTGTGTATAATATCCTATGTTTGAGGGCACCCTTTTTTCGCTGTTAGCTTCTAACTCACGACGTGGAGAAGCCGCGGAGGATCCTGTGAGAACGAACTTTTTGGGTTTTTTTGCGCCATTGTCTGAAAAGGGCCGTGAATTTTTCTTCCTCTTTGGTCCCGAGGCCGTGCTCTTTCAGGCCATATTCGTATCTGATCTAGACATTGGGGATTTTAGGGTTTCAGCAAGCCATATTGGAGCAGTTTTATAAGTTTATTTGCACGTGGCAGCAGCAGCAGGAGGCAGGATGACACGGATCTGGAATGATCGTGATCCAGCAATGAACCCCATAACTGCTGCCGAAGTCCCAAGAATAGTAGCGGTAAGTAGATGTAACTAACGCCATTGTTGCTTTGCTTTCAGTTAATGCCTAGTTAAATATTAAGGTAATTGGGGCTTATGTGAGGCTTACGGAAGGCGTTCGTTCATTGCTTATCCAATATTGGCGTCAACTGGGGCCAATTTGAGGTTACGTAGAAGAAGTTCGTCAGTACTGGTTAACATTTGGGAAGAATAGGGGCAACTGGGGCTTACAGCAGGGAAAAAGTTGTTCATTGCTGCTTTACTTTCAGCTAGTGTCTGATATAATATTGAGGGTAAATACGCGTAATTTAAGGCACACACAAGGCGTCCGTCATTGCTGCTTTGTGTTTGGCTAGCGTCTGATTAAAATTTGGGGTAAACAGGGGCAGTTGCGGCTAACTTGCCGTACACAGAAGAAGTTCACCATTGCTACCTTGTTTTCCTCTAGCGTCTGATTTAATATTGGCGTAAATAGGGGCAACTGAGGTTAATTTGAGATACGCAGAAGAAATTAGGCCGTTTGCTTGAATCTAAATACGGGCAATTGGGGCTGGGCTTATCTGTGATATACAGAACAAGTTCGTCGTTGCTGCTTTGCTTTAATCTAATGTCTGCTTAAATATTGAGATAAATAGGGGCAATTGGTGCTAAATAAACGCACAACATCATTGCTGCTTTGCTTTCTGCCGATATCTGATTAGACATACATCCTACATAATTGCAATTGCGGCTCATTGTATGCGCACTGAAGAAGTTCATCTTTGCTGCTTTTTCTTGGCTAAAGCGTTTTGGGCTGAATAGAGGTATTTCGAGAGACTGAGAAGTAGTTCTGAAGGACACTTTGATCAAATAGTGTTGTAAATAGGAACTATTAGGACAAAGGTACCGCTGTGTCATTGCTGCGTTGCTTTGTGTTTATAACTAATTAAATAATGGATCAAATAGGGGCATCTGGGGGTGATTTGGGATATCAGGAAGAAGTTCCAAGGCACAGACCTTATTAAATATTGAGGTAGATAGGGTTACTGTGGACTAATTTGAGCAGAAGAATTTTGAGGGTGTGCTTTGCTTTTAATAAATAGTAAGAGTTGAGGCTAATATGAGATACTCGAAGGAATTTCTGAAGATGTGCTTTGTTTTCAGGGATTATTGAATTAAGCATTGAAATTGAGGTAAGCAGTGCAATCGTGGCTAATTTGAGATACTGCTGAGAAGAAGTTGTGAAGATGAAGCCCCGTCATGTTCGGTCTGTCAGATGACCTACAATGAGGAAGACAGGGTTCCGATGATGCTTCAGTGCGGGCACAGCTTCTGCAAGGAATGTTTGACACACATGTTTTCTGTGAGCATAGATAATACGCTTCCATGTCCGAGATGCAGGCAGCCTTCGAAGGTAGGCAATAGTGTGGAAGGCCTGCGTAAGAATTTCGCAATGATTTCACTGCTTCACCATGCTAATGAAAGTTGCACGCCTGAGGATGAGTCAGATGAAGATGGCGAGCTTAATGCTGATTATGGATCCAACTGCAACAATTTGAGCAATAATGGGTTGGGATGGCCTTCGACCTGTGGCAGCAGTATGCTGATGGATGTGGGTTCACACTCGATGCGACTGGTTCGACAATTGGGGAAGGGCCCTCGACCTGGGCAGGACACCTGGTCTGTGCTGATGACTGGGCAAAGTGGGTGTCGGCACAAGGTGGCAGTGAAGAGGATTAAGGTCTCAGAAGGGATGGATTTGGTTTGGGTTCAGAGCAGGCTTGAGAACTTGCGGAGGGCATCCTTGTGGTGTCAGAATGTCTGCACCTTCTATGGGGCATGTGAAAAGGAAGGCAAGCTCTGTATGGTCATGGAAAAATACATGAGCTCTGTGCAGTCAGAGATGCAACATAACGAGGGTCGTCTTACATTGGAGCAGATCTTGAGGTATATATTATATTCTTTACTACTCCCATTGTTAGCTGCCAAATAATATACTAGATTAATTAATTTATATTGTTTTCTATTTAGCGAACTACCCTTATGACCATAAAAGAATGCTTTAAAGTTCCTTTAATATTGTGGGTGCATTTTCAATGATGCCTACCTGCTCCAACAAGATGGACATGATGTGCAGGCTTCTACTTTCTACTAGTTTCACTTTTTAAGAGACCAATGCACTAGTTTCATGAATGTACATTGTTTTGTATTGAAATAATTTTCCTTTGTCACCAAAAAGAGTAATTTTGGAGCTCCTATAATCTCCAATGATGCTCACCCACTGTCTTCAGAAAGACTCGCATCATTTGCAGCTCACTGCATTGTACTATCCTCAGTGTTGCGTGACCAATTGAACTAGTTTAAATGAATTAATGTTGTTTTGAATGGAGAGATTTATCCTTTTTGTCTCCGAAAATAATATTTTGAAGATGTTATAATTTGCAGTGATGAAAATTCTCTCCAGTTATAAGAACATGAAGTGCAGGTGTCTACCTTCTACTGCCGTCACTTTTCCTGACCAATTACACTGGTTTAATGAATACATATTGTCTTTGTATTGAGAAAATTATCCTTTTGTCATTGAGAAGAATATTTTTGAAGATGTTTTAATTTCCAGTGATACCCAATGTCTCCACTAAAATGTGCTGAAATGCAGGCCTTCAATTTTTCCTTTCACCTCTATAATCTATTAGATTAGTAACATACTATGGACTCTGGAGATATGTGATACTTTGGATACTGGTTACAAAGCTCTTCATTACATGTTTGTCTTAATAATTAGTATAATTATCTGGATGTATAAGTCACTAAATACACGTATTTGATGCTTAAAAGAAATTCAAATGACTCATTTTAAGGCTTTGTTTTCCTCTAAATTCATGGGTTTACAAGACTCAGACTTGGCAAAAGAGCTCAGTGAAAACTCAGCTACTCCAAATAAGGCCTTTGACCTGCAAATGAGGGCGTTTATTCTATTCTTTTCAGCCAACTGAGTCTCATGCTTGTCTCAGAGAGTGTTGTCAAAACTTGGAGTCTCACCTGAACTCAGTTTCAGAAAGTGATGTATTTGACTTGTTTTGTTTCATTAACACTTGAACTCGGGAATTTTATGACTGAATCAGATAGTCTCACAACTATAGGTAAGCCAAGGAATCCGATGTCAGAAAGTCCTAAAAATCCATATACTTGTAGAAAATATGAGTAATATAACTATATCATAACTCACATCCAGCTGCTGCAAAATGATGGAGTGGAGTTTCAATTCATTCATGCATTAGTCAAGATTACAAGGGTTACTGTGTGCAGTATTATATATGGATTTGGACTTGGGATTTGAATTCATTTTCATGTTCTTGGTTTGTAGGCTAGTGGGTGCAGCAAAACATACATTAAAAATTATATGTTTTCCTAACCAACAAATATACCAAAAGCATGGCTCTGGTTGTGGCAGATTTAGAATAAGTATTTGGGAATTTGATAAAATAAAATATAGACATTAAAGCAAAATATGTTTGCAATCCTTGGGAATCATAATGATGTAATGAAAAACATATACTGATGGGTTAGTTATTAAATGTCGAGTCCCTGTCCGAGTTAAATTTAATAGGTAAAATGTAAGGAGGGAATTATTATTACTCTACGGATGAATGGACGCATCCCCATTAAAACCATACATATAACAGTCCCCTAGATACTATTATATTCTTGTCTAGAAGGTAAATATTTAAAACAATAGGGAAACTTTGGGGATCTGTGCTTTTCATACCTTCATTGTAATTTTTATAATATTAAAAAGGGGAGAAGTACAAAAAAGAGTATTTAAAAGAGTAAGGTACTAAAAGAAAAAGCAAAGAAGTGTCTTTTCGTTGTCTTTTTTATTTGAAATTAAACCAATTGCCATGGATCCTTTTGGACTCAAGGTCCCCCAGGTTTGATGCATAACTTTGTCCTGGTCCAACTCCTTGCATGAGAGCACATGACCGGCAAAAAGAACAAAATGAATTTCATTCCAACTTATGGAGCAAATAATTAGCATTTTTAACTTCCAAGTATTGATCTAGAAACCGGCACAATGAATGACAACAAGAACAAAACAAATTTCATTCCAACTTATGGAGCAAATAATTAGCATTTCTACCTTCCAACTATTGACTTAGAAACGGAATGATACAACATCTCTGCAATGAATCCTTTTCAACCAATACAACTTGAGTCGTGTGGATTTGGCAATTCTAAGGCACATGCAGATGCAGGTGGGACATTTGCTCCATCTATGCTACAAAGCATGCTGCTTTTACTTCCCCAAGTTGTCAAGAAATTTGATGATTCTTCTTCTCTACCACCCTTGCATTATCATTGTCATCTACCAAATAGGCAACATGCATACCTTAGATGGTTAGCCACATGACCTGCAATGAAGATATTGTTTTGGAGATTACAACTCTACAGTGGGTTCCACTTGTTACCGAGTCTTTTGACCAATGTTTCAGCACCTTGCTTCCCCCTTCGGGTGGTTTTATGCATGGGATGTGAGCTTCATCACCATGTTGAGCCTGTGCCGATATCTTCTACTTTATTGCAATTGTCTTGTTTAGGAATCAACAATTGCAAAGACCAATAATGAACCCTGTGTGTCCCTTTCTCAATAGACAAGGATTCTTGTTTTGTAGCGAGCTTTCTTACAACTCCGGATGGACTTTTAAGTTTTTAATGGCTTCAGTGCTGGCATATTCTCCTTTTCCTTCAGTATTTACCATTGCTTTTGTCCTTGAGCAGAGAGGACACCATGCACTTTTAATTCCTCATCTGACAGTGTAATGCCTTGGACCCGACACTCATGCTACTACAATACAATCTCTTCAGTGCAAAGATATTTTTCCGTTCAAATTGTAAGTTACTGGAACTTGTATCTTCACATGAGGATACTTTTGGGCCTTTGGCATGAACAATTTATAGCAGTTTCCATCATGCTTCATTCCCAAACGTTTTATGTCCCAGCCTTTGATATTTATATTCTATTCCATCTTGGGACTCTATCACGGCTTGTGGCATGCGGCATGCATGCACTTCATACACTGTTAAATAACATTTTCTCTTGGCTCATCTTGAAAGATATGAGGTGGTTCTGATTCATACATAGAAATTGGGAACAATTTCATATTAAGAAAGGAGGAAATAATCAGATTCACTGTTGTAGATATTTTTGCTTTTTCTTGTCCTAGGTGTTATCCAGCTAACATGCATCCTCATTGTACAGCTTTTCAATTTACAGGGATGATGAGCGTAAACATAACAGTTTTTGTGGCATATATCTTGTGTTCTTGGTGGTTCATGAGTTTTACTTAGTCTCTGCTATGTATTCTAAATGAATTATATCAATCTTAGTGGGACTGATGAAGGCACGACCGACTAAACTCAACTATCATAGAATTGTAGTCACACAATGGACTCATTTACTATTATTGACAATTTATTAATAATCATGCTCAAGCGACTACAATGTGGATTGCCTTGTTAGGAAAAATATTCTGTCAAATAGAATGAGACAGTCGAGTGCGCTTCTAAAGCTAAAAGAGGCTATGCCTGGAATGTCAGAATTGTAGGCATAGAATTGTAGTCACACAATGGCCTCATTTGCCTTATTGACAATTTATTAATAATCATGCTTAAGCGACCACAGTGTGGATTGTCTTGTTAGGAAAAATATTCTTTCAAATAGAATGAGACAGTCGAGGTATGCTTCTAAAGCTAAAAGAGGCTATGCCTGGAATATCAGAATTGTAGGCATGTGAATAAACTCAAGATGATTAATCTGCACCATCATGGTCTTTGGACTACCAAAGCTATACATCATTTGAATTGGGAACAAGAAAAAATTGTCAAGTTCAAACTCGGTGCAAACATTGGATAAAGAAACATTGAGAGAGCAATTACAATCAAATTGTAGAGTCATGTAAGTAAATCTAACAACATTTTTATTGATATAAATTACAATCAATGTGTCCCTAATGTCATTCGTGACGTCACGATCTTTGGACTTACCAAACCTATACATCATTTGAATTGAGAACAAGAAAAAATTGTCAAGTTCAAAGTTAGTGCAAACATTGGATAAAGAAGCATTGAGAGAGAAAACACAATCAAATCATAGAATCATGCAAGTAAATCTAACAACTTTTTATATTGATATAAGTTATAATCAATGTGGGTACATAGAGTAATTGGCTGGTTGTTGATAGCGGTGTGATGTTCATATAATTCCATGTAATTATCCCTAATGTCATTCGTGACATCATTTTTCAAGTCGGGAGTAACTGCACACCATGTATATTCCTCATTGTAATCAAATTATATACTATGAGTATTTTCATTACATTGCCGATTACATTATACTAGTGAAAATGGAGGGCACACAAAAATGTCGTTTTTTGTTTAACTCATCTACTCGAATAAAATGAGCATATTTCAGGGTGCCAGAAATTCAAAGCAGTATCTAAACTACATGAAATGAATAAAGAAAGTTTAATATATGACATGCTTTACTTGTAAAATTTACAGTAGTACCACAAACTTCATAGGATATTGACCAGAGGCCTCTACTTCCTTGAAAACAAAATCTATGTTGTCCATTTTTCTTGTTTTCTTCACTTTTTTCACGTGAATGTGTTTTGTGTCTTTTCAGCCTCTTGTTTCCCTTTTTTCCACAAACATGGCTACTATGCTTACATATTAACATTGACATATATATTGCACTATGATTTAATTCACTTATGATATGTATGGAGCGATGGTCTTCATTGCAAAATTAATGGCTTTGATTATGGAACTGTAAGGAAAAGGTATCATAAATGTGTAGGGATGAGATATGCCATTCCCTCTAAAATCTTGACCACACTGCTTAAAGATTGTAGCCTGACCGGGCTTGTTGTAGAACTCTTCTTGTTGGGTCTGCTTGTTGTGCTCTTGTTCTTATATGATGCTGATGCTGAAGTTGAAATGGGTGCTAAAACTACTGTCACATTCTTGAAAAAGTCATTGATAACGAATCTATGATTCCTACATAAATGCCTTTGGTGATGATTTCTTCATTGATAAATTCTTTTATGATTGTGTCCTTATCTTTAGTGATGTGCTCCTGCCTGTTTTTAAGATGTCTTTCATCCATGTGTGCAGGTGTGCTCACAGGATATCCTGTTCCAATTTTTCTAGATATACTAAGAGGATATCTCAAGCCCCCTACCTTGGATGTCCTTGCAGGACTTCCTACATTATCCTTTTCAGAGGTCGTGATAAAAAACTTGATTGTTAATATCTTGGTGTTCAAGCAGAATTTCAAGTATACTCCATATTTAGGTGTCGAATTATGAGCAAGCCACCTATTTTTCTTCTACTTTTCGTCCCATTATAATTCTTTATGATAAACATAATTTTTCAATTCTCGAAACTTTGGGTGTATGTAATAATTTACTTTTTGGGAGGTTTCTTGCTATAAGCAATCAACCCTTATAACCAGGGTTGCACAATTTTTAGAAAGCATCGGACTTACAGCACATTAATGTTTGTGAAAGATCTTAACAGCTGCGCTAAATGGGGTTTCTAATATTGCATTGTGAAAATATTGCACGTTCTTATACAATGAGATTGACATTTTAGTGTCAAGAGATCTTAACATAACGAATTTATATAGAAGATTTGGAAAATGTTTTTCTGGTAGGCACAAAACAACTTTAGATATAAGTAGAGATACCACAGTTATGCTTATTATGAAATCCAAATTATGCCACAAACATTCCTAAACAGAGACTGCGAGTCTAAATCCAGCAGTGCAAGTCTGTGACTAGATATCCAACTTCCAACTAATTTGAGTTTGGCTACCAAGTTCGGCAAGATCTAAGGAGCTAGAAGATACATCCATTTCGGTTTTCTTTCTTTTAGGAGGTGGTTTTGGGCTATTGGTTTTTACTTTGTTCCCCAGAGAACAAGTATTGCTGTCCTCTGTCTTCTTTTTCTGTATCCTTTCCCACACTTCCTCATTCTCCTCACTAATTTAAATGGCTGCTCCTACATTTGTCGGTTATTGTGGATGTCCTACTCCTTTGATTTGTCTTGCTCCATAGACTGGCGAGGTTGATTGAAAGAGCCAAAATTCATACTCTTTGCTTTGTTCCAGGACAAGATGTGGTCTCAATGTCCTCTGCAGTTACCTCCTTCAGTGTTGCTTTGTTTTTAACTGCTTATATTTGGACTTGGGCTTTCTATCTTCTTTATCTGTCCTGCTTTCCCGTTTGTTTCTTGTTCCTTTTATGCTTCCTGTTTCTGATCCTTTAACCACTTGCGACAAAGGCCCTCCAGATGCTCAAGTTCAAATTTCCTAAATTGGGATGGAGAATTCTCATAGTCCGCTTCTTGCTTCTACATGTAATTGAACAGCTTCAGTTTGATTGTTGAAGTTATTCAGGCGTTTGTTTAATATGTTTCAAATGTATGTCAGTGTGGCAGCATACAGCTGCCTTAAAAGCTACAATGTTGGACCAAAACATTTTGGTGAGTATTCAAATTTGCTAAATTGGGACAGTGCATTCTCATTCTCGCTTATTGCTTCTACATGTAATTGAATAGCTTCAGTCTGATTGTTGAAGTTATTCAGACATTTGTCAAATATATTTCATGTGTATGTCCCTTAAAAAGCCATAATGTAGGACCAAAACATTTCACTGACTGCCTCAGCAGCCATCATAGAGCATCAACCACGGAAATAAAGCCCTAAGAACCAAAAACACATATGCCTTCTGACAAGAGCGAAACTACTACTTATACTTCTGAGGCACTGCAAGCTTCTATTAGTAGAGGCTGCTTGCCATTATGTCAGGCTGTAGGTGTGCATCCTCCTTCATTTGCAGAGTCCATGGGCCTTCTGAGCTATTTTTGCTCTAGGAATATTTGGAAAGTTAAATTGAGATAAAGTAATTAATATTATTGGAATCATATAAATATTTATTCGAAGGGTGGAAAAAACAACTAAACAAGGTCAAAATAAAAAATGTCAAGAAAGTGTTTAGCAAGAGGCTCTTTATGGGAAATTTATCTTCTGGAATAGGCATATCACTGTAGCTATGTTCTTAACACATTTTAATTCAATATGTATGCTAAGGCTTCAAATAGCTTTCAGTTTCCATAGATCAACAATATAAGTTCTTATCCTCACTTTGTTTGAGTTGTAAGAGGCTCCAAATATTGCCTATTAGTTTGTGCCCATAGATTAAATTGTGTAATTCTATGCTCGTGAAACATTTAAGAGAGGGCAGGATTCTTTTGCCATTTTCTTAATGCTTGGGAGTTTCATATCACTTCTTTTAGTTGACAAGAAAATAAATAAATTATATTAATGTCCACAAATGACCAAACTAGGTCAATGGAACTTGAGAATACAACCAATTACAATAGAGAGCGCCGGGGTAAAAGGACTCTAGAAACAAGGAGAAGAACAAAAGTATTGAATTTAGATGACGGATAAACCTAATGTAGTAAAGTCCCCAACCCATGTGGTTAGGGTGCCAATATAAATAACCTTGGGGGAGAAAGAACAAGAAACCTCAAAGATCATGGATTGATGAAGGTTGAAAGGACTGGATGGTAGCTCCATCGAACTTCTTTGATCATGTCCAAGACAAAAGAATCACTTGTGTCATTGTTTATCACTATGAAAGGGCCAATGTAGGATTAAGAATACTCATTCGAGGAGTGTCTTAGGCCATTTGGGTAGGGTGGGTAATCACAGGGGAAGAAAATCATCTCCTTTAGAAACACCTCTAACATCTAAGGTTGTAAAAACTCATGTGGTAATGAAGAAAGTTGTGATGTGTGCTTGTCCTTGTGGCCCAAGTGGTTGTGAAGGAGCGAATCCATGACATCGAGGAGTAGATAAGGTGTTGAGTAGGGGTGGATTCCCATCATCAATAACTAGTTTGTTGGAGCACAAATCCATGGTGTTGATAAGATAAGATAAATATATTAATGTCCAACGAATGACCACAAAAGTAGGTCAATGGGACTGCAGCCCAAACAATATACAAAGTGCGAGCGGGGACAACTCAAAACGAGGTCCCAAAAACAGAAAAGAAGAGAAGACAGCTAGAAAGGAAACCCGAAGCCAATACCCCCACAGGCGGGGGCAATGGGGCAAGCGGGGAATGAGATGGAGGGGAAAACGAGGACCAAGGTCTAATCAGGAACGGTAGCCACACCCCTCCTAACATTAGAGGCCGACGAAAAGAAGCTCTTGATGGGCCGCGACCCGAGAGGGGGCGAAAACCTCCTTTGCTTGAGATTTGAGGCCGAGATTGACGCCGACGGGCGGGGGGCGAATGGAGTTGGGCGCCCTGCGAGTACGTGTGTGTATCCGATTCTGCTGGCGGTGATCGAGGGAAGTGTGAGGGTCCAATCGGGGACGAACTGATCTATGCACTGTATCTGGGTCAGAAAGGCTCTGTCGTTTAGTTCCTCCACTAGTGTGTAGAACCGGAAAGAAGGTTGTAATTCGTCTCGTGGGGATGACTCTCGGAGGGGGATGAAGAATCTGGTCTCGGAACAACAAAGACTCACGGATGTAGAGGGCAAGACACCGTTGGTCGATATATCTGAAGAAGTCCGGAGAGTCTGAATCCCTCTGAAGAGACAGTGAAATCATCCTCTGATCTCATAGTATATGGGGTAGCGGAAGATGAAATGAGTCTCTGTCTCCACCTCATGAAGGCTACAAAGCCTACAAAGTCTATCCTCCCGATCAATGTGGTGATTAGTCTCGCACCGAAGTCTGTGTGGAGCCGACTCAAAGCCCGACCCAGAGGTATACGAGAGGGCATGCATCCGGTTGTGAGAGGTGTGCGGAGGTCGGATGATGAGTCCATCTTTGATTTCAAGAAAGTGCTATGCATAAAAAGACATCTTAGGGCGCAAACCCCGGGGGTTCACCCAAGTAGTATGAATGAAGCTCCTGTAGATATCCTCCCGGATGGACTGTTCAACACTTGCTTGGTGGGCAAGAGATGACCCAGGGAGCATTCGAGAATCTTTGGAAGGGAGGGAGGCGATCAATTTGGATACCAATTGAGTCCAACAAGGCATAAGTCTCGACAAACCAACAACGGCCCACGGCTGGGCAATACTCTCGGAACAATAGGCGAGATATGGATACTGGCCTACTCACTGGGAGATCACCAAACTTTCTGATATGGTGAAGAAAGGATGATATGTCAAATATAGTCTCCAAACGGAAAGGTTGGGCTCAGACTCGCAAAATAATACGCTGGGGGACCGTCTGTTTGCATCTGATGAAACAATGAAGGAGGAGAGTCTGAATCCTCTCAGCAGAAGCCCAATTTGTGTCCAAAAGGGAGGGCCCCTAGACAACAGACCCATAGAGAACAGTGGGGCGGATGAGGGAGGTCATAAGAAACATCTTGGAGGAGACGTCCTGGAAGTGGTGCCGAAAACACTGTCTCTCGAGAATGGCAAGAGACCCATACCCTTTGTTCATTCTTGGCTGAAGAGCATGCCTCATACTGAATCTAGGCCCTGAGAACTGGACTCCTAGGTAGGTGTATGTATTAGTAATTTCAACCTCATGCCCCTTGAAGAAGAAATGGAGGTGTGATGTCCGCAGCCCATTGAAGACCATGACCTTGGTCTTACCTAGATTGACCGTCAAATGCCGAAGATCACAGAATAAGGCAAGTGCATCAAGCTGTCTCTGAAGTCCCTCAGGAGAAGAGGCGAGTAAAACAGTATCGTCGGCAAATAGGAGAATAGAAATCAAGACGTGGTGAAGAAGGCAACCGTCCCCTTCCTGAATGTGATCCGGAAGAAAAGATTCCAGCTCATCAATGTAAATGCGAAAGAGGGTAGGAAACAAGGGGCACCCTTGTTTAACCCCAATGGTGCTCCTGATGGGATCAAACAATCCATGTGCAGTACGAAGACGCTCGAGGATGGACTCATAGAGGCGCATGATGGACTCAGGAGAGGATCTGCTGAGTAGGGGCAGATCCTCTTCATTGAAAGTTAGTATGCTGGCACATAGATTCATTGTGCTGAGTAGGGGCGAATCCCTATTGCCAAGAGCTAGTGTGTTGGGGCACCTTAGTAGTAATCCAAGCTACAAGGTTGTTCGAGTTGAAGGAGCATAAAATTTTGCCCAAGTTTGACAATGAATAAAGATAAAAAAAACAGTCTATAAGTTTAAACAATAAAACATAAAATAAAATTTCAAAACAATAAAATGTAAATTAAAATAGATAGAAATATGAGTAAATTGATTAAACCTTATTAAAATGAAAAACAAAAATCCCAGGTGTTGGGCAGATGCGGATTCCTGTCATCAATAGCTAGTGTGTTGGGGCACAAATCCATGGCGTTGAGTAGGGGTGGATCCCCTTCGCTGAGAGCTAGTATGCTGGGGCATAGCTCCAAGGTGTTGAATAGGGGCAAATTCCTGTCATCAATAACTAGTGTGTTGTGGCACAAATCCATGGTGTTGAGTAGGGGTGTATCCCTTTCGCGAGAGCTAGTATGTTGGGGCATAGACACATGGTGCTGAGTAGTGGTGGATCCCCGTTGCCAAGAGCTAGTATGGCGGGGCACCTTAGTAGTAATCTAAGTCACAAGGTTCGAGTTTGAGGACCGTAAACTTTGGCCCAAGTTTGACAATAGATAAAATTCTAAAGAACTGTCTATAAGTTTGAAGTTGAACAATAAAATATAAAATATAATTTTCAAAACAATAAAATATAAGACTACGATAAATATAAATATGAATAAATAGATAAAAACTTATTAAAATGAAAAAAGAGTGAAAAAAACCTATAATGAAAAAATAAAAAATTAAAATTAATATAAAATAAAATTAATCTTTAAAACATTTTAAAAAAGTGAGAACTCCCTCAAAAGTATTCTAAAAGTTGTTTTAGAGGAAGATAATGAGGGACTAATGAAACCTATCACAGAAGAAGTACACCAAACAGTAAAGGATATGAGTACGGATGACTTTCAGTTGGGGTTTTTCAACAATTCTGGCACATTGTTAGTGATGATGTTTGGGCAGCAGTTGAGGAGTGTAGGAGAAAGAAAGTAGTTATGAAGGAATGGAATTCTACATTCCTCACCCTTACTTAAAAACTGAAAATCCAGAATATTTTGATGCCTACAAGACAATCTCTTTGCAACTATCTATAAATTCCTCACAAATGTCCTAGCAAGAAGACTGAAACACTTCCTCCAAGACATCATCTTGGAGAATTAAAGTGGATCTGTCATAGGTAAGGCGGATTCTTGATGGTATGATCACAGCCCATGAAGCCATCCACTCTATCAATGATACGAAGAAATCCTTTGACAGGGTCAATTGGAATTTCTCGATCAGAATTATGATGAAATTTGGGTTTTCTGAGGGATGGGCAAAGTTGATACATAGTTGCATCTCCGCAGCCTCATATTCAGCCCTCATCAATGAAGTCTCAATGGGTTATTTTCATGCCTCTAGAGGACCTCAACTGGGGATCCATTATCCCGCTCACTTATCATTGTTCTGACATAAGCTTTGGCCAAGACTCTTTCCAAAGTAGTCAACACCTAAGTTGCCGCATTCGAATTCGTGTTCGAATTCGCCGATGATTAAATTCGTGAAAAATTCGCTGGTAAAAAAATCAGCGATTAAATTCGTGATTAAATTCGACTATGAGAAATATACATTTTTATTAAATATATAAAAACAAAAGATAAATTCACATTTCAAAAGAGAGATAATATCACATTTCATTGATTTCATAAGTAGCTATTACAATAATGTGATTGAAAGCAAAAACTTCAAAAAACATGTGCTCGCAGGTTGCGACCAAGCTGGCAGGTGGGACGATTAGTCCGAGCACGGGAGAATACTCGGCGAGTTTTGGAAAGCTATCCAGTATTTTTAATTACTAATCTGTCTACAGGCGATCAAAGCTCATGATTCTTTCAGAAGATTGCAAGAAGTTGCTTGGTCCAAAAAGGTGCAAAAATGGATTTTATGAAAATAAGAAAAATATTGCCATCAATGCGTAGAGCTTGAGAAAATATGCACTTTTAGAGAAAACGACACTTGAAACGGAGCCACAAAATGAAAGTTATGGCACATGCAAGTTTTGCTGCTACATCTTCCCGGACCCTTTCCAAAATTGGCAATTTTTTTTCTCTACTTGTATTTTTTCCACGAAAATCCAAAAACAGAAAAAATTGCCAAAAAAGGAAAAAAAAAGAATTAAATCACGATTTTCAACTCACTGTTAAAATTCGGCGAATTTGAATTTTTCCTTCAAGTTCGCGAATGCGGCAACACAGGTCAACACTGGTCAACTTAAGGGGTTGGAAATTAACTCAACCATAAACCTTCTCTCATTTGTTATTTGCATGTGACACTTTTTAGCTAGGAGAACCTTCCATTGAGGAAGCCCAAATAATTAAGGTTCTTCTCGAATCTCAACAAGTATGCCTTGGTTGCGGGGCAGGAGGTAAACATTGGGAAGTCCAAAATATATTTTCTAAATGTCAATTCAGCTCCAACAAAGCATACAAAGAATCCGTTTTCTTGACATTGATCAAATTTTAGTATCCTACCTTGGCATGCCACTGATGGTAGGGAAAGCAAGGGAGGAAACCTGGAAACCAGTGATAGATGGAATACAGAAAAACCGTACACCTGGAATGGCAAGTGGCTCTCTTTGGCAAGAAGAGTTCAATTCATCAAATCATCATTACAAGCAATCCCAACGTAGATCATGTCACTTTTCAAAATCACCAGTTTAGTGGCCAATGCTATCAACTCAATTTAGAGAAACTCTCCCTAGAATGGAAATGATGATCGAAAGAGAATAATTTAGTGGCATTGATAAAAGTATGCCTGCCCAAATCGGTGGGAGGGTTCGGGTTAAAAGATTGCTTTGTTACGAATTTGGCCCTCAATCATAACCACCTTTGGTGAGTATATGAGGAAAGATCTTGGCTATGGAGCAGGGTGATGCTTAGATTCCCAAGAGAGGGATAGGCTTTTTTCTCAAGAAGATCTGCCCAGGGATCAACTATTTGGAATTTCATCAAAAATTGTCGGGTCCAAATAAGGGGTAAGCTGTGTTGGTGAATTGCAAATGGGGAAAAGTAAATATTTGGGAGGAATCCTGGATCACAGAATTCCACCTTAGTCAAGATGAAGCATTTGTTGATCTTGCCCCATTTTCTAATTTGCATTGGGGTGGTTCCGAAGTCTCATATCATATTGTCCTAGAAGGTAATCGATGCAGATGGATAAAATTGATTTGCTCAGATAATTGTCTCCTTGATCAAAGCAAGTACCTCTCACTCCTCCTGGCCTGCCACTCATCAAACACCAAGGAGCTTGAGGATAAACTAATCTGGGATGGGGCAACTTCATAACAAGTCTCAGTAAAAGAAGCCTACGTGGACATTATAGAGCTAGTAACATTGGTTTTGCCTTCATATCCAACGAAGCAAGTTTGGGTTGAGCATGGATTGCCAAAAACCAACATCTTTTGGCCTCACCGGAGAAAGCCTTAACAAATATTAAACTCAAAAAGTGGCTTCCAACAATATGTCTGCTATGTGCAGAGCTGGAGGAGATGAGCATCCACACCTTCCTTCACTACTTTCTTTCATAGGAAATTTGGAAGAAATGGTTCCAAAAATGCAGGCCGAGCTTGTGATACCATACTCAGAGATCTTATGGAGCAATGGCACCTCAAAATAGATAACAACATCAAAAAAACATTTGGCAAATTGTTCCAACACTCATAATATAGAATATCTGGCTAGAATGCAATAAAAGAGTCTTCTGGACAAATCTCTTCCAGCTTCCCGCTTTTGGAACAAAATTGAGTCAAACTCGCCTTCGTAAACCTCAAAGGGAAAGCTGAGACGGGGACGAATGAAGAAGAATGGAGTGGGCCCTGTGCTCTCCTCCCATGGAAGTGTTCGGGCCCTTCATGTGATAATGGGGCAAGTAGATTGAATGATAAAAAATCAATTGTCTTCCTACCCGGAGGATTTATGGCATTGAATTTTGGTGTGGCAAAAGGCAACTCAGGCCCGATTGGTGGGGGTTGTATTTTTCAGGATTCAACAACTCAAACCAATTCTAGCAATTGCAATTGACATGAGATATGGATCTAACGATTAGCTTGAAAGGCTTGCCTTTTACAGGGGGTTAGAAGAAGCAACCAAGTAAGGATGGAAGAAACTCATTTTGGAAGGTGACTCTCAAATATGGATCAATGAGATGCAGGATGAAAAAATCAGTTTCTGGTCTTTGCAGGCCATCCAAGAAGAGGCAATATTGATAACTGCTCAGCTAGATGTAGTAAAATTCACTGACATTTGACAGCAGGGCAATCGAGTTTCGAAAAAGAAACAAATTTGGGAGTCCACATTCTATTGAGATCTGGCTTCCCCACTCATACTTTGACTCATGACCTCCTGGCAGATCTAAGGCCAACCTGTGTCGAAGGGCGTCATGGGCTTCTTCTCCACCTAAATAGCAAAAGCCCTTTTTGGACAGGCTTGTGAAATGATGATTCCTTGTGCATCCTCTTGAATATGTCATGAAATAATTGTTAGGGAGTCAAATTAGCTAGATTACCGACTTCATATATTTGGCACATATAGCAAGTCACCACGTGCTCTAAAAATCATAACAGGTAATAATGGCGTAAGATTTTGGAACATACACATGAATTAGGCATTTGCTTTGAGCATGGGAACTGTCTTTAATGGGATAGAGTTCACCATAACCCGTCATTTGTTTTCTCTCGTGTTCTTCCCAATCTGGCCCTTGCAACCAAAGTAGAGCCCCTGAGAAGATAGATCAAGCGATGAATCGCTACGGCAGCAGTGGAAGACATGTTTTCTTCCTTTGGATTGCAAAATCAAGAATCTGGTAATGTGTTTGTGGGTAACGAATGTTTGGCAAGTGGCAAGGAAATGGATGAGCTGGAAGACTAGGACTTGAAGGGGTTAATGTGGAACCTGCTAGATGATCTGGGACACACTAATGAATGGAGGAATCACTTCAGCCTGACAGAGAGCCTCAACTCTGCAAATATGATTCTGAGTGCAATGAGTGGCTTCCTTCTACAGCTGGAACAAGCAGGCATGGAAAGAACTCTCCTTGCAAATCAGGGGAGAATAATTCCATTTCATCCAATCATGCAGGGCATCAATGGAATTCTGTAGGGCTAGAAGGAGACGCTGGAGGCATCTGGGGTGGACCTTTTGTCTGGGGCTCAAATTCCACAGCTCAACTACAAGGTGGAATCCTTTTTAGAGAGAGGAGGAAGACATCATTATCCTTGAGTAAGCCTGCATTTCCAGTTTGTTTTTATTAATGGTGTAGAAAAAAACAAGGAACAAAGGTACAAGAAGAATAGCAAATAGAAAGAAAAATGTTTCTATTTGCAGCCTGAAGGGGTTTGTGTAATTTCCCTGGCTACTAAACCTGTATTTTTGGTACTCACAAACTCTCGGGATGCTTACCAATTTATAAAGTGTATATGTTTTGTGGAGTTTTTGGAGGATTTCAAGTTTGGCAGTCCCGCCCACACACAGCCACAGAGTGACTGGTCCTATCCCAGTCTATTTTCAGGACTGGCCTTTCCGGTCCCAAGGTTTTTGGTATCAGTTATGGGTCTGAATTTTAACAAGATGAACTTGTAACCTGGTAATGACTGGTTCACTTCCAGTCAAAGCAGTTATGAAACAGTCAGTTGAGGCAACTGTTTGATCAGCTTCAAGATGAGGTTTTGATGAGTAGAGTCGGATTAGTAACTGGTTTAAGATTGGTGGGGCTAGTAAACCCTTTGTTGGCTGACTGTTGGTGTTGGTTCCTTTCACTCTTCTCTATTGGCACGATAAGGTGCCCTTCTTTTTGTGGAACTGGCGAGCTCTCGAGCTACCGGCCATCTGCATTTTTTTGTTGGGCCAAGGTCCTCTTGCTAGGTAAATTTAATAAAAACAAATATTAAAAAAACCAAAGATATTAAAAAGATAAAAACAAAATGTAACAAAAAAAAAATAAAAAAAATCGTAGTAAATAAAAACAAAAAACAAAAGTAAGCAAAAAATAAAACAAAAAACAAAAAAGCAAATCGTAGGTTGTAACAAATAAAAAATAAAACAACAAATTAAATAGAAATCAAATTTTATCAAAATCTAGATGATATAGTTAAAACATTGTAGTAGGATAAAACTTTAATGTAAAGTGGCTCCTCCACTTGACTCGATGTTCATCTCCAGCTCTAGAAGCTCACAACTCACATAGTAAACTCTAGCTTTTAGTTCATGCTCCATGCTCCATGCTCCATGGTCAGCTAGTCTCTCTGCTAACACGAATCTTGTTTGTAAAGAATATAAACACAAAAGTCTCACGTTTGGCTAGGGGCAGGTACAAAACGCACATTTAGGACCCAACATTTGGGTACTCTTTACAATGTTTTTGGTCAGTTTTTTTCCTGAATTTTAGTGATTTTATCTCAACTATTTAAGTTTTTTGAAAAAGCGTGATTTACAATTTTTGGGTGAAAAATCATCATACATTGTAACTTAGGTAATAGTGATGTGTTGAGATGAGCGCCGCCTAATTATCCTAAATCCTTCAATATGTGAACCAATAGTTCCAAAGAAAGGGTGCCTAATGCCTCCAACCTCGTGAAGGGCCGAAAGAAAGAGGTGATCAACCTAGGGGCTCAAGGGCTTCCTACATGGACTCGTGTCGAAGGTTGCCAACCTCTTGAAGCAAAAGGGACAAGGATCATTGGTCTGAGTACTTAAAGGTGGATAGAGAATTCATCGAGTCTTTATAAAGACAACAATGTCTCCACCAAATCTCATAAAAAGGGCATCTAAAAATGAAGTGTTTTTGTCTCCATCTCCTGAGGGAACAAAGGCGATAGATTTAGTCCCCACGTGGAATATGATTATCAATATTAAACCGTAATTGGTAGGAACATACCATTATCTGATTGAGGGGAAACCTCAACAAGCTCAAACTAATGGCACAAGAGATAGATAGGGTGATGAATGACACCATCTACCACTTGCAAGAAATGCTCAACGTAGAAAGCAGGTTGGGGCTGAGTGGTTAAGGAAGGGAGGTCTAAGTGGTTTGGATGTGCTATCTGTAGATATTCTATTTGACAATTATAATGATAACCTTCTTTAAGGGTTGATGAGGGGCATCCAAATTGGACTTGAAGGGAGGCAACTTATCAATAGAGGCGTTGATAGGTTGGATGAGCAAACTAGTCTCAAGAGTACCAACAATGTTGACATCTATTTAAGGCCAATGATGCGATCTTTTCTAAAGAATATTGGACTATGTATGGATACTTCCCATGACACAAGTTCCTGTGAATGAAGAAAGTAAGCCTAAAGTTAGTCTCGAGGTGTAGATGTGTTTCCCCCTCTCGAATATAAGCGATTTTATCCCAACTATTTTAGGGTTTTGAAAAGAAGGTGATTTTCAAATTTTTGGGTAAAAATTGCCGTACATTATGACTTAGGTAGTAATGATGTGTTGATATGAGCACTAGCTCACAAATCTGCTCCTGCATGAGTGAACTAACAATATCCAAAGGGTGCTTAATGTCGCCAACCTTCGTGAAGGGCCAAAAGAAAGAGGCAATCAGCTTGGGGGCTCCAGGGGATTCGTGTGGGGACTTATGTTGAAGGGTGACAACTTCTTAAAGGAAATGGGCCAAGGATTGTGGTCCAAGTACTTAAAGAAGGTAGATATAAAGTTTCTCGAGTCTCTATAAAGACAACGATGTCTCCATTAGATCTCATAACTAGGGCATCTTAAAATGAAATGTTCCAAAAATCTCCATCTCCTAGAGGGAGAGAAGATGATAGATCCGCTCCCCACGTGGGATATGATGATCAATATTAACTTGTAGTGGTGAGAGCACACACTTAGCTGGTCGAGGGAAACCTCAAAGCCTAGACCAATGATGTAGGAGATAGTCAAGGTCGACAAATGACACCGTCTGCCACTTGCAAAAATGCTTCATGTAGAAAGGAAAATTGGGGTTAAATGGCTTAAGAAGGGAGTCTACAAGTGATCTGAATGTGCTACTTGTAGATATCCTTTTGACATGGCTTTGTAATGATGACCTTTTTAAAGTATCGATGAGGGCATCCAAAGAATACTTGAAGGAGGCAACTTATCAATGGAGATGTCGATAGGTTGGAGTAGCAAGCTAGTCTTGAGTACCAACAATGGTGGCGTCTATTGAGGGCCAATGGTGCGATCTGCTCTAAAAATATAGGGCTAAGTATCGATAGCTCCCATGACCTAAATTTGAATCCCCATGATTATGAACTTATGAATGTAAAATGTAGGCCTAAAGTTAGTCACAAGGCATAGAGGTTGGGCCACAAACTCAGCTTGATGATGCATTGTGGAATGGTATGTTTGCGATGGATCATACGTTGAATCATGAGAGTTTGGACCCTCAATACGAGTCCAATTAATGGACCCCAATGTAAGTCCACAAACCTCCCATATAAAATTGTAGGCCTAATGACTATGCCGAAAGGATATCCTGGGAGTGGATTTAAAAACATAAGCGTGCCAAGTTAGAAAGGGAGGTATATCCCTTGCAAAGGTGTGATAGAGAGGCGAGCTTCATACTAAATAATAGTTAGGAAATTTGTACTCTCGAGTAAGTGTAGGTCGATGTGATCTCCGGAGGTTCCCCTTTGTATAAGAGTGAGATAAGGGAAGATAACATTTGGAGATGTTGATTATCATGACCTTAGTTTTGTTAAGGTTGACCACCAGTGATGAAGCTCATAGAAAGCAGGGAAGGACATCGAGTTATCTTTGTAAACCATCGATGGAGTGAGAGGAGAACATTGTTATCGACAAAAATAAGTATGGCTATCACCCCATCGTGGAGAATGGCGCTATCATTTGCATGTGTATGTTGTCGAAGAAAATCCTCTAGTTCATCAATGTTAATGGTGAAGAGGGTCAATGAGAGAGGGCATCCTTGCTTGGCTCCAAATGGTGCTCTTCACAAAGATGGAAAGACTCTGAGGAGTATGAAATTGCCCAAAAGTTTTCTCATAAAACCTTGGAGAGCTAATTAGAAAATATGGAATCCCCGATGTCTCAGAACTTAGTCAAAGGCCTTTTGGAAGTCAAAAAATCAACAAATTACTTTGGAAGATAGATGACTAGCCTCCTCAGTGATAGCTTGAAGTGTAAAGATGTGATTAATAGTAGTCGATTGTCCCTGCTCTAAGATAACCTCTCTCCTAGTGCTCATAAAGCTATATGTCCAATATTGTGTCATAAGGTTTGGCAAATGTATGCCCATTCACAATGGTTGTGTAGTTCTTTAGGATTGGAGCTATCCCTAGACTTATGAATGGGATGGATTAAGAGTTAGGATTAGTAAACACGAAAAACTGAGCAAACAACCTTGTTAAAAAGCCATGCTAATGGGGAGGCAAGGGAATCCACATCATATTTTAGAAACTCAACCCAAAAGCCCTTGTAGTCGGATGCTTTTACGGGACATAAATTTTGAATAGCCTGTTGGCCATACCCGTGAAGAAAACAATAGAGGATGGTGGTGGAGTGGAGACAATTGCAAGAAGTTGCTCTGGGATGTTGCGAAAGAGAGCTAGCATAGGAAATACATGCTTGAGGGTTATGTCGAAGTGGGGTTTTTCTCAAGATGAGAGTGAGCCAAAAGGTCAAAGGGGAATGGTGGAGGCCGATGGGAGAGCAAATCATCTAAATGTACGAATCTCATGTCTTTGATGTCATAGAAGACATTAATAATCTCTAAGAGGGGGGGTATGGAGGGAGTTTCATGGGTTGGGGCAAAACAAAGTCTCGATATACGGATTTACACTTGTCATTGTACCCAATGGCTCATGGGGCGAGACCCATGGGAATGAGGTGAGCTAGAGTAGTGCACAGTGTGGGGACAACTAGAGTAGTGCTAGGGGCATGACGTAAGAACTCATACATGGACTTTGTGGCGGGAAGAACAAGGCAATAGTATTCAAACTCTTCATCAACGTGGATCGAGGTGTTTCTAGTGTTGGGAGGGGAATGGGAGTTGAGGCGGCGGAGATAAGAGTGAGAAGCAACACAGAGGGTAAAAGTCAAGGCAACATGGTCAGCAAGTGGGAGCTGATGGGAAATAAGGAAGTCTCAAATGTGGGGGATTAGTGATCTATAAGACATAATCCAATACTTTGGCTCCCCCACCATTTGGGAAATAGGTGAATCTACTAGAATCGGGAAATAAGGAAGCGAGATCGAGAGTGTGGAGACTCTTTGTGATTCCTCCATTTGGAGAAGATGCCTCCCATAGGCTATGCACGAAATATTTCCATATGCTGATTCTGTCGTAAACATTTTTTTCAAAATCTAGCTCCACGAAGACAACTCGTTTGTGCAAGATCATGAATTGGTGTCTAGTGCATCCTTGTACAAACATTAGAGTGTACCAAAAGAATAACATTGCCCATTGAGGAATATTGGGAGATTTTTGGTTAAACGTCAAGGTCATAGTGAAGGGCAATGAGGTGAGGGAAGTAGCATACCATAATTAAGATGTCATGGTCAAAAAGTGGGCACCTTTGAATGTGTAATCACATTCATCGAGAATGGATATTAGAAGCTACAAATAAGACTCTGGACCCGACGTTGTCATGAATGAGGCAACCCATTCAACTTGAATATTGGAAGTTTTTGGTTAAATGTCAAGGTTCAAGTGAAGGGTGATGAGGCTAGGAATTGTAATTAAGATGTCATGGATAGAAAGTGGGCCCCTTTGAATGTGTAACCACATTTATTGAGAATGGATATTAGAAGCTACCATTGAGACTCTAGGACCCGACGTCACGAATGAGGCTACCCATTCAACTTGAACCATGAACACCCAATAGATCAATGTCTCTCGCATGAATAGGTCGAGACCCAAAGCATAACCTATGATTGGAAGGAGGGACTCCTCGAGTCGTCGTGGGTCTTAGTAAGAAAGATGTTATTATCTTGTGAAGCAACAACATCTTGGAACCTACTTGGGAAGACCATAAGGTATCATTACAATTCCAACCAGCAATGGAGATTCCACTATCTCCTATTGAGATCCAAGGTCGTCATGCTAGGGGTCCAGGGCATGACCACCCAAGGTGAGAATCGTGAATGACCACCTAGGGGATAATCATGAGCGATAGTCCTAGAATTGCGGATACCAGCCCACTTGTTTTCTTTCCTAGAAGCTACAACCCAAATATTGGCTTTCTGATGCTCCTCCACCTGGAGTCACGTGAGATCTCTAGCCATTTTTTTTGAGGGAGTAGAGTTGCTTTTTTGCCTTAAGAGCTTGCAA
Organism: Taxus wallichiana var. yunnanensis; assembly: GCA_018340775.1. Classification (NCBI taxonomy): domain Eukaryota; kingdom Viridiplantae; phylum Streptophyta; class Pinopsida; order Cupressales; family Taxaceae; genus Taxus; species Taxus wallichiana. The sequence continues at coordinate 108,826,241 of CM031238.1, forward strand.
ATGCTCTTTTGCAGTTCGGAATTGGATAACAAGGGTGTTGGCCAACAATGCTTAAGCTCTGTTAAGGGAGATATCCAGATATCCTTTAATGACAATGTTTAGAATATGTAATGTTTTACAAGGAATCTACTCTGGTTGCTTCTCATTGATAACCTGAAATATTTTGATGATTGAAGATTGTTTTCAGTGCTTGTGTCTTGTAGCAACCATAGAATATATAATGTTTTACAAGGAATGTACTCTGGTTGTTTCTCATTGATAACCTGAAATATTTTGACAATTGAAAATACTTTTTAGTGCTTGTGTCTTGTAGCAACCATTGCCTTTTCCTTTATCTGTTTACTGTGGTTTAGTGAAATGCTAGTGGATGATTTGTAGCAGTGTTCATGTAAGTTACGATCATTTTCTAACAGAGTAGTAGGTAAAGGGATTTTTGGTTGTTCCCTTCAATAAATCTTTATATATTTTTGTTATGGAATCTTTTATGCAGATATGGTGCAGATGTTTCTCGCGGTGTTGCAGAGCTTCATGCAGCTGGTGTTTCATGTATGAATTTGAAACCGTCAAATCTTCTTTTGGATGCAAAAGGACGGGCAGTGGTGTCTGATTTTGGTCTTCCAGAAATTCTGAAAAAACCTCAATGTAGAAGGGCACGCTCATTGGCAGAGGATGAAACTGCAAGGTCACATTCCTGTGTGGACTGTACTATGTTGAATCCTCACTATACAGCCCCTGAAGCATGGGAACCACCAAAGAAATCATCCTTAAACATCTTTTGGGATGATGGAAATGGAATTTCTGCAGAATCTGATGCCTGGAGTTTTGGCTGCACATTGGTTGAGATGTGTACTGGAGCAATTCCGTAAGCCTTTGGGTTACCTTCATATTAGTATTTAATAGTTGTTAAAGATGGTTTTAAGTTTAATCCGTGTTGTTTATATTGTCATTAGTTTTATGGATGTATGCTACTACACAACTGACTATGTTTGACTTCCAGGTGGGCTGGTTTAAGTTCAGAGGAGATCTACAGGGCTGTTGTCAAGGCACGGAGGCAGCCACCACAATATGCTAGTGTAGTTGGTGTGGGCATCCCAAGAGAGCTATGGAAGATGATTGGTGAATGTCTACAGTTTAAGCCTTCTAAGAGACCTACTTTTCATGCTATGCTGTCTATTTTTCTGCGCCATTTGCAGGAGATTCCTCTTAGTCCTCCTGCAAGCCCAGAGAAGTAAGACGAGTATCCATGTTTTACTGTGCAATGCAAAGTTTTTTACATTTAGTTAATTTAACTTTCCCTTTGGTATGGTTGCATGCTCAAGGTGTTTGTTTGTTTGTTGAATATGCTACTAAGATTCTTCAATTATTGCTCATCTCCTCTGCTTTCAAATTATTGGAAAAACAATATTGTAAATAGCGTAATTCAGATCATTTGAACATAAACACTGATGGCCATCACTTATTGCAGAATAAATTTGGAACAACTATAGCTTGATATTTGACATAGTATACATAGTAGCTTGATAATACATTTCTCCCATAAATGTGATTAGTAATGAACCTAGGTTGAGGTTTTTGTTTCTCAGATTTTTCTGTACACAAAAACGTAAGTTGAAAGTGGTTTTTGTTGTTTGCTAGTGACGTATGATTTATGGTTATGCTTTTAAATCTGGAGCATATGTTATTGGACATTGCAATTTCATAGCTAAGATGGTTGTTCATGACAGTTATCCGTCCAAGGATTCTGAGGCTACTGGTATGCGAGCCATCTCCTTCATCTGTCCTGGAATTTGCACAAGATACCCCAAATGCTCTTCATCGCATGGTCTCAGAAGGGGATGTCGAAGGGGTTAGGTGATTTGCAAAATTTGTAACGCACTATTCTTAATATTATAGTTTATCTGCAATTGTAAAATAATAATATTTTTGATTCATCTTATGCAGAGATTTATTAGCGAGAGCATCATCTGGAAGGAGTGGAAGCTCAATTGGAGCTCTTCTAGAGGGCCGTAATGCTGAAGGTCAAACTACCTTACACCTGGCTTGCATGAGAGGTTATGCTGAACTTGTTGAATCCATTTTGGAGTATCCAGAAGCAGATGTGGAAGTTTTGGACAAGGATGGGGATCCCCTATCGTATTTGCATTGGCAGCTGGGACACCTGACAGTTTAAAAGCCTTGATAAGGAGGGGAGCGAATGTGAATGCAAAGCTCAAAGAGGGCTTGGGGCCTACTGTTGCCCATGTTTGCGCATTTCATGGGCAACCTGACTGCATGCGAGTACGTCTTTTCAGTTTTCTTCAATGATATAGTGCTACATTTATAGTTAGACCGGATTACATGATTTTTAAATTTTATTTCATCCTTTCCTTCTAAAGTAGCCTTAGCTCCTTGTGAATTTGTTGACTAACTTTCGGACAACAGGATCTACTTTTGGCAGGGGCTGATCCTAATGCTGTTGATGATGAGGGTGAGACTGTGCTACATAGAGCGGTTGCAAAGAAGCACACAGATTGTGCAATTGTCATATTGGAAAATGGTGGATGCAATTCTATGGGTGTATTAAATTCAAAGGAATTAACGTATGTATTTTGTCTCGCTCTTCTCAATGAGCTCGCTACGTTTTTACATAGTTAATGCAGAAACATGAAACATATTGCATTACATTTAATATCTCTGGGGCCCATCTCATAGATACTGAAGACTCTTTCAAGTCAATTAAATATGTTTTTAAAATTAAAAAATATTTTGCTATCCTAGACTATGCATTAAACATAAGCCAATAAGACATCTACAAATCCCTGTTCTATAGAAAATATGGAGGAGTTTTCCATGTACTTCATTCTTATCACTACAGTGTTTAGTACACATGCATTACTTGTGAAAAATGTTTATACCTATTGACACGGCTTATTGAAGTTATACTCAAGAATTTTGAGTTTGCGTAAAGATTGACTTTGCAACTGCCCCTGCTAAATTGAGATTATTAGAGAACATGCTAAAACTACAGTTGCATACATGCTTTTCTGTGATGGAAAAAGATTTTGACGTTCTATGTAGGAGTGTGCACCTATTGCATTCCAAATTTGAAGGTTTTTCTCATATTGCTTCAGCAAATGCATTAAAATGTCTTATGTCATTAGGCTTCCACTTGGATCTCATTTCTTCAGCGAAGCTGTTTACTATAGGAACACGTTACAGATTGCTTTCCCTGTTCCTAAAGACACATACACAATGTAGTTTTAAGGCCATTGATGACAATAGGCCACAGGGTCACAAGAAGTAAACATTCAAGATTGTGAGAGTGCTGGAAGATGTACAAGGTGGACCAGCACAGTTTTGCAAATTTTAAGTCAAACGTGTTGGGAGCACAGGTTTGCATGAGGTAGAGAATAGAAAAACAAGCTGCAAAACTGTGGGGCATAAATTGCGCTAAAGATAAAAGGACTTATCTAGGTATCAGGATTTAGTTTTGTGAAAGAATATGGGGCTGGAAATGAAATGGGGTAAGAAGAAAGACAGAAAGGAGTGAACAAATGAATGGCAAAAGAAATTGCAAACTATACAAATTGAGGATTGCTAATGACAGTTTGGGATCAACTGGATCTGGATTCGGTATGTATAAAGCAACATAAAGGGAGACCTGCAAAGAAGGAACAAAATGCTTGCAGAATTAGAAAGTCACAAAATGTACAGAAACTGTATAATAGAAGGATGTGGCACAACATGCCAGATCAAAAGCCAAGTCAGATTGCCATGTAGAAAGTGGTTTAAGATTATTGCCGATTGCTAATTGTCCATCAGCAATGAAAACTTGAGGAAATGGCATTGGCAATAGGGATTCCAACTCCCAAGTAAGTTGGCATGTGCCTGACAGTTTAGGAAAGAGCTCAATAGTTGAATTCTGGGATATTTTTGAATGGAGACATCGTCTAGGATAAATTAATGACTATAGCAAGAAGTGTAATTGACCAAGGAACCAAAGGCAAAACAAGAAATTGGCAGAAGAGTCTCAGATCCAGGAAAGGAGTGTCATGCTGCTCGAAACATTGAACTTCAACTCCTGCATTGCGCAAGTACTTAGTATCAACCTTCTTCTCTCTAGGTTGCTTGTCCATAAGCTCGTACAAGTATGTGAAGATCTTAGGATTGCACCTCTCCCAGTCTAGTGTTCTGCTCTCCCTATTGGTGAAGGGACTCAATGAAATTGGCCTGAAGTGACCACTGGGAGAGCACTCAACCTTTAGGTTGAAATTCTTAATGCTTTTGTCCAATAGGGAGATGATGGGCATGTAAATGAGCTGGTGATAGAGTGTGATTGGCCAAGTGGGAAGGGAAAATAAGACAGAAGGAAAAATGGATTAAAATGACGGAAATAAAAAAAAGACCTGCCAATTTGCGCTTTAGGGAATTTCAGTTGATGAGGCTACAACTAGAACACCCAAACTTGCAAGGTCAGTTAAAATTATAGGGAGGATCCAGTGAGACATAGTGATGTTTGTGAAATAATGTGAGCTACTGTACAACCGGTACACAGAACTTTAACAAGATTACAAGATTGTAGAGTGTAATCTTAAACAGGAGAAAGGGGATACAGAGTGATTGTGAGATATGAATGTTTAAGGCCTTGATAGTTTTGTAGAATTATCCAGAAGTTGAATTGAAAAAACAATGGTTCACAGAAGATTGCTGCCAAAAGATAAGATTTTAAAGGTGGCCCTTAATGAAAGGTTTGTACAGAGCATTGAATTGGGACACAAAAGATAAGACGGATTCACTTGCAAGATGCGGTGCATCAGTCTTTTAGTCTACTGAATGAATTGAAGAGACATTTGAACAAGGTCCCACCACTTCCCTATGGGAAAGCCTCATGTAAGGCAGTGAATCTGGAGACCAAAGATGAATGCCCTGTGCTGGATGTGGTGCTTCAGATGAAGTCGATGAAGAAACATCTTCAGTACGGGCAAGTGTTGAGATGCAGTGAAAGAATTGAATGCTCCTTTGACGTGAAAACAAAGGAGGATCAATAGACTCCTGTTATCTAAGAAGAAGTGTATGTAAGACCACCACTACTAATGGTGGTTACTAGAATACAGGGAGTCAGGGAACAAAAGACAACCAATAAAGGCCGTAGAATATCCCATTATTCAGACGTAATTGTAATGCAGCAGTGTAGAAGATGTAAAATACAGGGACAATTTCGCATGACTGTTGAAATCAATGAAATTCATCATATCTATGGTGTAGATGGTGCAGGTCCTGTAACCATGATGATAATAACTTCCCAATGCAGAAGGCAACCGATGTCAATGTGGTACAGTTGGGGGAAGATGAAGTTGAGTCTTCCATTGCTGTTGTACAGGGACAAGCTATAAACATTATTAAAGATGAGTAGGAAGCAGTGCAAATGTTTGCAGATGTCAAGTATGAATGAAAACAAGAACCTTGCTATAGTTTGTATTTGATTTGCACATTGTAGTTGTTACATCTCTTTTGCAAGGGATGGAGGACAAAATGGCTATCCACCTGGATGCATTGATCATCAATTAAGACATGAGTGCAATATTGGGAATTGAGATATTGCAAATAGTGTTGGTGAATGTAATAATTGATGGTGGTTCTAGAGTCAATGTATAGACATAGGAGACATGGTGGAAACTCAACAAATGAATTAAATTTTATGGACATCTGAATTTTGATTTTTCAAGGCAATCCAAACACTGACAGAACCCATTGGTACTTTGGCCAAGTAAAGAATTGAAGTGGCAGGACAAGACGTTTTGTTAATTTCATAATCATTCCAATAGTAAAGGTTGTGTGACATGATTTATTGAGTGGTCATTTGTGGTGAAGTCAGGCCAAGGTAATTTACAATTGGGCTAGATGTAGATGGAGAAACCCAAACACATACACTGGGCTTGACAAAGAGGGGAAAAGCAAGCAAGAGCACATGTAGAGAGGCTTAACCAACTAAGCTTAAAATAATTATCTGGTTTGCTGGCTTGTGTTAACTAAAGGCAAGCAGCTAAGCAAAGAAAATAGAAATTTGAGCAACTCGTGTTCTACTTAAAGCAAAACCTACTCTAGTCACAACTTTCAAATGACCTAAGCAAAGTTTTAAATAAAAATTAAGGAAGAATGTTTCAGAAACACACAAGACCAAATGTTCAACAACTAACCTAATGCTTAACAAGAATTTTAAAAACTAGGCTAACAAGCAAATTTGCATCAAGATTCAAAAATTAACCTAGCTAATTATATGCATGAAAATTAAGAAACTAACCCTAAACAAGCACATAAGTTAGATAAAAAACCTATTTCACCTTGTAGCCAAGGTGCCCTTAGATCAAACCCAATACACAAGCAGGAAGTTTACCAAGGATTTTAAGGATCACAGACCAAAGAGGGCAAAGGGTTAGAATTCACAGAACGATCGGAGAGAGTATGATATAAAGGTGCAGAGCAAGGGTATGGACAGTCAGAGCAATGTTGGATGCGCAACACTGTAGATCAGAATCACAGTTAGTCGACCTCCAATCATGGCATGAGCAAGAGAGAATGGAGCAGCGAACTCGGAGAAGCTTGGAGCAATAGGGCCAAAATCTGCCAATTGCCAGGAGTAACTAAGGGAAGCTGAAACACGAGCTCAAGTGAGTACTGAGTAGTAATCAGAGATAGATGCAAGTATAGTCCAAGATGAATAAAAAAGTGTTAAGAATAACCAAGTAGTTGTAAGAGGGATGAATGGAGGCTAGTTTATTCTATATATGGGTGAAAATAGGGGTATACGTTGGCAATAGAGATGTTAATAGCTGTTACCAACTCCTGCAGGGCGTGGAACAGATAAATGGGAAAGTGTTGCCAGGCTGTGGGATTTGTAGCATAATGGGCGGCCAAGCCGCAGGTTTTTGTGAAAAGCTGCGGCTTAGCATAAAGGGGCCAAAACCAAGCTGCTGCCAGGGAAGACGCTTTCAAGGGGTTGCTCCGTTGTGCTTGTAATCTATGGTCATTAGGTCTGCTATTGACTCTTGAGAGATGTGTTCGTGAGATATGTGGGAAATGAGCATTACATGATTGGGGTCGCAATTCTCCAAAACCATGGGAAATTAATTAAGCCGAGAGATATTCTACAGTAGCAGTGAGGGGTGGTATGTAATGGCGTCAACGTGTTCACTTTATTTCAACCTTAAATTTGACATCCATTTTATTGGCATGGCATGATCTCATCCTTAAATTTGACATCCATCTGACCCTCACTTATAAGTTTTCTCTTTTTGTATGGAGAAGTCGATAAAAAATTAGTCATAATAATATCTTGGTCAAATGGTAGAGTTTGAGGCCCATGTTTTACTTTTCTCCCTGAAAGATTTTTCTGAGATTGAGACAAGGGTACAACTAGATTGATGCCATTTATCAAGCAGTGGCAAATTGGCAGAGAATGTAATGGAGTCATTTATAAGTATGCTATGTGAAAAATTCAATATATGAACCTTGCAATCGATACCGTTCGCGTATTTCCGATAGATGTATGTAAGATATCTTTACTAGAGTATAGTATATATTGCTTTTAGGAAGATGACCAAAGGTTTTACGGTGGACTTCTTCACTCTTTGATAGAGGATTATGAAGTATTTGCATTGTCTTACAGTTCGAAAACAAAAGACATTGTGCATGGCAAGTCAGTGGCAAACAATGTTGTGTATGATAGTCAATGTGGCTGTGAGAATGAAAGCTCACCAATTGTGCTGATGTCATGGTGTAGTTACATTGGTGGGTGAACACAAAATATGCTGAAAGTGTGAGATGGAGAGTTGAAAATACCAACTGTTACAGATTATTTCAGCTGGGTATTGCACACAAAAAAACAAAAGCGAGATAACAATGTGCAAGTATGAAGGTACATGCACCAAAACAACAGTCTAAATAATCAAAATGAAGAAAGACGATCGCCAAACTATGTTCAGAGATTGGCGTCACTTGATGTTCATTGCTGTAAGGCATCATCTATATAGGACTCAAGCCGATTTTTTCATGATCTAACTCAAAATAATTTATATTAATATATTGTACAAAATTAATAATTACTCACATGGCAGTTAGATTTGTGATTTCAGATTATTTTAGCTGAGTATTGCACACAACAAAACAAAACAAGATAACAATGTGCGAGTATGAAAGTACATGTACTGAAACCATAGTGTAAATAATCAAAACGAAGAAAGATGATCGCCAAACTATGTTCAGAGATTGGCGTCACTTGATGCTCATTGCTGTAAGGCATCACCTATATAGGACTCAAGCCGATATTTTTTTCATGATCTAGCTCAAAATAATTTATATATTGTACAAAAATAATAATTACTCACATGGCAGTTAGATTTGTGATTTATATCCAGTGTCTAAATGCTAAATTTGAATTACAAATTTATGGCCGTGTTGTGGGTCCATAGGCCTATGGTAAAGAAATAGTTCTGTTCTGAGGCTGTTAATAATCCAAGTGCTACCAAAAATTAGGTAGTTGTTGTAGAGGCTTGGACTAGTTTTTTTTTTTGCAACATTCCTTTAACATAGAACTTTTTTTTTGTGATTCAAAGGAGTTTCATGTCTACCCGCGGGTAAAGAGCTCTTTTTGCTCACTACAGAGTTACTTTTTATGCAGAAGAATTTACACTGCTTTCAAGTTGAGTGTGGGTAGTTTCAGTGACACTTGGAGTTATGGTTTCACGCCTGTCTAATTCTGAAACATTTTGAGCATTGCGTGCTTTATCTCTGGCTATGATTGGCAGCCAATCCGGGCTTTGTGACTTTTCCATGATGACCATCATATCCTGCGTGTTCTTTTCCCTTTTTATTTCTGTTTTTAGTTGTTTTTTCAGGACTTCTCCAAGTCTTCTTATTTAGTTAAGTTTTTAACTACAGCAGGACATTTGTCAGCTACATTTCACCCTGCTCTAATCTAAGACTTGTGTGTGGGAATTTTTGTGCTTTTTCTTTATGCGAGAAATTTTATCTGCATTTGCTTCAGTCATTTATTGAACACTTTGGCATTATTTATTTTTAACAACCCACTGTTTTTCTCGAGAGAAAATTCAATGTTTTCCTTCCAGTTCTGGTTTCTTATTGGCTGCCAAATTTTTATCTCATGAAAGAGTGCTTTATGTTTTCTTTTGCTATTATTGATTTGCTTTTTGTACATTACAAAGTTTTTCATGCAACTGACCATATGGTTAGAATCTTGTTAGTTTTAATTTATTATGTTAGTGGCAATCTTCTTTAGGGAAAAAGAACAACGTTGAAGCAGCAAACTATTAGATTGGAGGTTAATCTTACATGAGAAATGTCTTTGCAGGCCATTACATATGTGCATAGCAACATGGAATGTGGCTGTTGTCAAAAAGTGGGTGGAGGTAGCAACAAAAGAGGAGATTGAAGATGCAATTGAAGTTCCAAGTAAAGTAGGGACTGCATTATGTATGGCAGCTGCCTTGAAGAAAGCCCATGAAACAGGTATATACACTGGAGAAATGCACTTAAAAAAATGTACTCTTTATTTTGTTGGATTGGCAGAACAGTATGCTGACTGTCGTTTTGTGTATTGTGAATGATGCAATAGTTATAATTTTTTATTTACATGGTAGAAGTAACAGTCTATGTTGTCATTACATGTAGCTAATAGTTAGTTTAATAACATGTTTTGTATAGGATGCATATAATACCTATGTTTCCGGATATGCTTCCTCTGCCTTCCATGGTCTTTTATCCTTTGTATTTGGTGCATATACAGGATGATAAGGCTTCCTGCCATAACTGGATTCATATACCTCAGGGTTACAATTGAAATCCGTATCGGGAATGGTTGGGACATATTTGAGCTGTGTATCCCTTAAAAAAGCCAAATAAAACTAAAAAATAAATCTAAAAAATGTATTAATCCGTATCTGGAATGTTTGGGGCAGTTTTGAGCTGTTTATTCCTTAAAAGTTAAAAGCTATGTTGCCAGGAAACGTCCCCCAGCCCCCTGTACCTTACCTGAAACGTTTCCGTTATGGAAACAGGTACAAAATGTGCTGGAAACGTCCCAGAAACATCCAGGACGTTTCCGGTACGTTTCCTTAAGTTATTTTTGTTATATTAATAGTCTTATTTTATAATTTTAAGTAACAATTTGTTTTTATTGTCATGGCAAAATATTGTAATGGATTGAAGGCAGTCTATCGTGGATTTTCTGAAATAGTTTCTTGTTTAAATGGCAAAATATTGCCGAGGGCTGTAAGCTAGTCTAGCTGTCTTTTCCAAAATGTCCAGGTTACTTGCACCGATGGAGAACAAAATCTCCCAAAACTACCAGAGGGATTTACAGAATGTTATGGAGCAAGTGAAAGAAGAATAGATGAGATATTAACTCTTGTATATTTTTCAATTTCCTCATAGAGCTGAAAATATTATTATAAGTGCCAAGTAAATAGCTATTCTCTTGTTATATTAATAGTCTTATTTTATTATTTTAAGAAACAATTTATTTTTATTCTCACGACAAAATATTGTAATGGATTGAAGGCAGTCTATCCTGGATTTTCTGAAACAGTTTCTTGTTTAAATGGCAAAATATTGCCGAGGGCTGTAAGCTAGTCTACCTGTCTTTTCCAAAATGTCCAGATTACTTGCACCGATGGAGAACAAAATCTCCCAAAACTACCAGAGGGATTTACAGAATGTTATGGAGCAAGTAAAAGAAGAATAGATGAGATATTAACGCTTGTATATTTTTCAATTTCCTCATAGAGCTGAAAATATTATTATTAAGTGCCAAGTAAATAGCTATTCTTACTGTTAAGTGCCAAGTGTGGCTTTTTTAGTGTGTTAAGTGCCAAGTGAGTTGCGAAGCTTACTGTGTCAGCATCTGGGACAAATTCTCATTGTTAACCTCTTTGTTACATTTAGATTAGTGACCAGTAGGATCTCTGTGGAAATGTATATGGATAGTAAAACCGTTGCTTGATAAAATGTTTGCCAACCAATAATCTGTTCTCGGATGATGATCAAACAAACTAAAAGAAAATCTAGATGATATATTCTAGAATCTAGATTATAATCATGTATATATGAAACATTGAAATTGTAACCATGTTGAATGATGAATCTTTAGAACTTCAATGAATATAAAATATTTTGAGTGCTTTATCTCTTATGGTACATGGACTAAAATTTTGAAAATGAGTACTATGCACACACACATATAAATTTAATTTTTTAATTTTTTTTTTATTAAATATTGTACAGACGTTTCCATAATGTTTCGTACCCAAGGTTTTTTTGAAAATCGATGTTTCTGCATTTTGACCCGGACCCGTTTCCTGGCAACATAGCTTAAAAGCTAGGTAGCTAGTACGGTGCAGGTACGGGTACGGGGTTCTGGTACGCTGCTACAACAATTTTTTTGGGGGCCTGGGTATGGCAGTACAATATACATATAAAATATTAAAAATATAGCCAAATGAGCAAAAATTCAGCCTTATACATGAATAGAGTAAACAAATTATTAATTAAGTGAAATAGCCAAATAACGTATTAATAATTCAATGCATTTTGTCATGATATTCATTGATTGAACATCTAACAAGCACATTGTTCAAACTCCAAATGTTACAATGTCCAATTATTAACATAAATAATAACAAATCACATAACTGGACTGGAATTCCGGATATTACCAGCTCCCTTCAAATCTGGCAGTTCAGATTCCTTTGGGGTTTCTCTTATTATTCCTGCATTAGTCTTACTTGCTAGTGGAGATGCTGCCACTGTGTTTTTTGATCCTACATTACCCAAACACATCTCAACTGTTGCAGTTTCAGCCATTATTTTAGGTACTTCTGTGAAGTTTTACCACAGTTGAATCATTTATGTAATCCCATCTATTGACCTTTATTGATCTGCAAAAAATAGTCCTTTTTTTCCACAAAAAAGTTAGAAAAATAAAAAAAATAAAAAAATTGTTGTTTTTACTGGTGGGTACGCTGTGGGTATGGCTGGGTACGCTTGCCTGGGGCCAGGTAGGGTACGTCCAGCAGTACCCGGGTACATCTGGGTACTTCCTGAGAAGTACCCAGACGTACCCGGTACTGCTGGATGTACCCTGAGTGTATCCCCTGTGTACCATACCTGTACCACATATTGGGTATGTACCGTACCCGTACCCATGCCCTGCAGGGTATGTACCAGCTACCTAGCTTAAAAGAAGCCGAATAAAATGAAAAAATAAAAATAAAAAAGAAATTTCTTTCTTTTCAGTTATGCTAAACTTTTTTGACTAAACTTGAGAAACTTTAAATGTGCCTCATCACTTTTCTCTGCTTACGACCTTTTTGAGAATCTTGAACCCTCCCAGCTAAGGATAGCACATGACTAAGTCATTTCGCTAGCTTTATGTTTAGTATATATCCAAGACTGATTCCTATATCTGTTTAAAAGGATCCTCAAGGTTACGGGTATTCCCACATATTTGGCAACACTCTGTGAAAAATATCATACTCACCCCTGTTCAACAAGCCACTTAGGAGTGAATCTAACCATCCCGATTTCGAACCTTTACGGTTTAAGTATCACAATCATTACATCAGAATCTATAATTATCATTGCTTTAGTTTTCATCATCCGAAGAAAGTAAAAGGACGGTTACTAAGAATTTAAATTTCAGGCAGAGGATCGTTTTATCCAAAGCATGACCTATGACTTTGTGGTTGTAAAGCTGAATTTCGAAACAAGAAATGAATTACTTCAGCATAAACAAAGATGGGAGAAGTAGATAACCTTATCAATTTGATTTAAGCAACTTGGTTCCCTGTTCTCTTCACTTGGGCAGAGGTGTTTCTTAAACATGATTAAAACCATCGTAAGATTTTAAACTCAAAGCCATTGGCCACTCAATCCTTTAGTAGGATTTTTCATAATGAATAAGATAAATTTTTTATTGTGAAGTTTCGTCTCAAGCCAATTCCCAACTGATAATTAATTTATCTAAAATATATGTTCTCCCAGCAAATTCTGTTTATCTGAAATCACTTTTGGCCCTTTGGAGGTTTTCTTCAAGCCTTTGTGCTTTGGGTTTTTCCTAAATAACAAATATTAAAAGAAACATTTAGTTGTGGTTTCTTATTCCTAACTTGAGCTCTATCCTCATCTTTAGTAAACAATTTTACAAGTGTTTTTTGACATTTTGATCAAGAGTGCACACCCTGATAGATTCCTTATAAAAGAGAAGTAAATCTTTACAGACTAATCCAAGTTTAGCTTTGTAAAATTTGACTGGAATCTGATTGGTACTAAGAGGTCTTGTCATTCTTTAAACACCCAATAGATTCCAAACTGATGCCTTTTTCTAGCAATACAACATCCTTACAGGTCATTTTCATTTGGACAATTTTTTAAGAATGTTACAACATGGAATGGGTTTTCATCCTGGGAAAAATCTACAAAAGAATGGATGATAGACTCGAGACGAAAAAAGAAAGAAAGAAAGAAAATGTCCATAAATGATTAAAAGGAGGTCAATCGGATGAGACACACATTTGGTGACAGTAGAGAAACACTAGGGTAAATTAGTTATGAAAAGCAATAAAAAACTATGCATTGACAAACTGTAAACATAAATAATAAGGGTAAAAATAAAGTGGTTAAACTCGGAAGCATGAGAACTAAGTACAAGTACTAATAGCCCTACGAGGGAGGAATTTGACTGGAATCTGATCGGTACTAAGAGGTCTTGTCATTCTTTCAACACCCAATAGATTCCAAACTGATGCCTTTTTCTAGCAATACAACATCCTTACAGGTCATTTTCATTTGGACAATTTTTTAAGAATGTTACAACATGGAATGGGTTTTCATCCCGGAGAAATCTACAAAAGAATGGATGAATGACTCAAGATGAAAAAAGAAAGAAAGAAAGAAAATGTCCATAAATGATCAAAAGGAGGTCAATCGGATGAGACACACATTTGGTGATAGTAGAGAAACACTAGGGTAAATTAGTTATGAAAAGCAATAAAAAACTATGCATTGACAAACTGTAAACATAAATAATAAGGGTAAAAATAAAGTGGTTAAACTCGGAAGCATGAGCACTAAGTACAAGTACTAATAGCCCTACGAGGGAGGAATTCTCAATGAAGCATGGGGTTGATGAAGATGAAAGGAGGAGATTAGGACAAGACACTGACAATGTCATGTTTGTATCAAGTTTTTTGGCACAAGAACCAATGATGTCACCACCTATTACTGCTTAAGGGTCAATGGAGGTTTTGATAATGCTCAAAGAGAAATGTCTAGGATTGTGGGGGATAAGGTGCACTATCCTTGGAGGAAGTCATGTTCTCCTAAAATCCACAACTAATGAAGATGTAAGAAAGAGAGACCAAAGATGTCATGTTTGTAGCATGACTCATACTACAAGAACCGACGACATTATCATCTACTACTATGAAAGGGTCAATGGAAGTTTTGATAATGCTCAAAGAGAAATGTCTAGGATTGTAGGGGCTAAGGTGCAATATTCTTGGAGGAATTCACAATTTCCTTGGATATTTCTTAAAATTCACAACCTATGAATTGCTATTCACAAAAAAGAATTCGGTAATACATGCCTACCTCTATGATGCGAGTTGGAAATGAGAGGAAGGCCCTTGATGCCAAAATGAAGAAAATCTGCTATGCTTGGAATGAGACAAAGACGACAAGTATGATTTGGTAGTAAAATGTGATGGGGGAACAATGTCTCACTAGTTTCTCCCCATTTATGTGTGATTCAACCATATCCAGTGGGCTCCTACCACCTACACTATTTGTAGTGTTAGGGAGTAGTTGTTTGACAACTTTAGGGTTTCCTTAAAATGATTTACATTTGAGAATAAGAGACTCACAAAGAGCAAGGGTTAGGCACTGTTGATCAAGATATCCAATGAGCTCCTACCACCTACTCTATTTGTAGTGTTAGGAAGTAGTCGTTTCAGTTTGACAACTTCAGGGATTCCCTAAAATGATTTACATTTGAGAATAAGAGACTCACAAAGAACAAGGGCCAGGCACTGTTGATCAAGATATGGGAAGAAAGTGTGTGAAAAATCAGACAAGCCTTTGCACATTAGAGGAGACATCCGGGTTCGAGGATAAGAAACAGAGATAACATCTGATTCAAATTATAATCACATCATATTTACGTTAGTTTTTACAGTTATTAACTTTGATGGCACTAGCATGCTATTGAAAGTAAAATCTTAGTTGGAATCACTGTTTAATTTACTAGACTTTGGGCATAATGGGGGAAGAGTTTCAAAGAAGGAAAAAATTTCTTGGATTTTAGGAATGACAGGGAGATAGCTATAAAAATTTATTGCAAAAAACTTAAAATAACATTGTAAAACTAAAATTAGAATAAAATATAAACAAAATGAATGAAGTTGAAATTAAATAACATTGTACATTCATGATCCAACACTAAATGACATTGTGGCATTACTCATTAATGATAACATTGGTTACATTTGAGAATAAGAGACTCACAAAGAACAAGGGCTAGGCACTGTTGATCAAGATATGGGAAGAAAGTGGATGAAAAATCAGAGGAGCTTTAGCACAGTAGAGGAGACATCTGAGTTTGAGGATAAGAAGCGAAGATAACATCTGATTCACATTATAATCACATCATATTTACGTTAGTTTTTACAGTTATTAATTTTGATGGCACTAGCATGCTATTGAAAGTAAAATCTTAGTTGGAATCACTGTTTAATTTCCAGACTTTGGGCATAATGGGGAGAAGAGTTTCAAAGAAGGCAAAAATTTCTTGGATTTTCGAATGACAGGGAGATGGCTATAAAAATATATTGCAAAAAACTTAAGATAACATTGTAAAATTAAAACTAAAATATAAACAAAATGAATGAAGTTGAAATTAAATAACATTGTATATTCGTGATCCAACACTAAATGACATTGTGGAATTACTCATTAATGATAACATTGGTTACAATAGGCTGAAGTTACAATGAATATCTATCAACTAAATGCATGAACTATGAAGTTACAAACTAGACATTAAAACAATGAAAATCAAATTACCAAATTAAAATGCTTAGCCGCATTGAGTAGTAAACTCAATTATTGAATTCATCTTTAGAAGAAAAT
Source organism: Taxus wallichiana var. yunnanensis (assembly GCA_018340775.1). Taxonomy (NCBI): domain Eukaryota; kingdom Viridiplantae; phylum Streptophyta; class Pinopsida; order Cupressales; family Taxaceae; genus Taxus; species Taxus wallichiana. The sequence continues at coordinate 108,842,420 of CM031238.1, forward strand.
CTCTTAAATTACTCCTCATTATTGGAATTGTTGGGCTCATTTGGTTCCTTCAATGAAACCCCAAATAATGTTGGCTACACATCCTACTCATCAATTTGCCTCAACATCTTGGGCTATGCATCCCATTGTATTGTTGGACAGTCCTTGTACACATTTGTCTTGCAATCATTGAGACACATGGCATTATGTACAAAAAGAAGCTTCAATGTTGTCCTAGAGGTAAGTTTGTTCCTCCTAGAAGAGTGGATGAAACTATGTTTTAGACCAATTACTTTCAGCATCATAGCAATAATGAAGGCCCATTGAACTACCATCATCGTAGTAAATTTTTGTTGCCATAGTGTGTCAATCTAATGTAGCCTTCGAGGTCAAAAAAATTGATAATGATTTGATTGACGCAACATCCTCCGGACTACATTTTCTCGAGGGACTTCATGAAGCCTTTCTTTACCTACAGGAACAAGTCTCCTAGGACTCTCCACAAATCATTTGGGATTTGCTACATATGTGACCATATATGGGGTATCCGTGAATAGGGGATATAAAGGATACAATGTATTTAACATCTCACTAAAAGAAATTTTTCTAACCACCGCATTCTCTAGCATCGCTTCAATTTGTTGTGGAATTCCCCCACCTCGTCCACTCTTGTATCATAATCATTATTTGCAAGGGCACCTATAACTCAATGGTTCTCCTCAATGAAATAAATTAGAATGTCTTATCATTGGCACACTCACATTTTGCAAATTGAAGGTGACCTCTCCTTTAATGTTTTGAATGATAATGGAATTAATGATAGGGTTGCTTTTAGTGTGTTCCATTGCTCTTTGTGTTTCATTGCTCCTTTCTTGGTGTTTCTCTTGGATTATTCTCAATTACCCATTCTTTATTTTTTAGGCTTAGTGGGTTTGTGCTTTAGGGATCTTGGCTTGGCATTCTATCCTATTATTTCTCCTTTAAAATCTTGCGATTTGTATCGTGAGGAAGGATTTGGTGCCTCCCCTTGAATATAAGCTTTGGGCACCAATGGAATTGTAAAAGAGTAGGTATTATCCATTTCCAGGTATCCAAAGGACAATGCTCTAGATGAGGATCAAGATGTGTTGCAAGCACATGCGGAAGCTTTAATATTGAGTGAAAGAGGAGAGAAAGAATTGAACAATAAATGTATTTTATTTATCTGTGGATGTATGATTGCTTATCTTCTACTTGTTAGCTTCCTATCTACAACTACAAGTGTGTGTGTGTGTGTGTGTGTGTGTGTGTGTGTGTGTGTGTGTGTGTGTGTGTGTGTGTGTGTGTGTGCGTGTGCGTGCGTGCGTGCGTGCGTGTGTGTATCGTTATAACAACTGTTGAGATTCTCGTGTGATTCTCCTCCTTCCAACTGTTAAGAGTGTGGATTGCCAAGTGTGTGCGGGAATCGCCGGATGCACAAATGTAGCGCATACCCTAGAGTTAACACTTGTCATTCCGTTGCGTGCACTTTGGAGTGTCTATGTGGCTTGTGTGTTGTTGAAGGTCTTGCACAAAAGTTGATCTGCACTGTGTTTGGAGATGTTGGACGCAATTTTATGCAGTGTAAGGTGTTTTGTGTAGTGCATGTAGGTGTGCATCTGTGAGTTTGAGTCTTTGGAGCTACTTGGCATGATTCCTTGCTTCGCTTATAGTTCATAAGAGGCGAAGGGCTGCATGGTTGAGCTCAAAGCGTGCAAGAGGTCTTTGAAGCTGAGTAGCATGATTCATTGCACTGCACAAGAGTGGAGGGTGTGGAGGGGGTCATGGGCAAGGGCAAAACGGAGTCTCTCATGTAGGGATTTACACTTGTCATCGCAAGAACAGTTCATAGGGCAAGATCCATGGGGACAAGGTGAGTCACAACAACGCACAACAACGCATAATATAATATAGTTCCTTTCTTCCATTTTACCCGTGCTTGTCCGAATAGTGGTATCAGAGCCATATGGTTGTGCATCACTAAGGAAGAATAAACTGCATTTGAGGAGCCATGAAGGGGATGGAAGATTTTGTCCGAACAAATCTTGGTATTTTTTCTTACATGCGATGTATTGCCTAAACAAATATTTCCAAGCAAATTTTAGAGTGCCCGGCCCTTGTAGACGAAATCTGAATAAATTGTATGCTGGAAGAGCCATAAAAGTTGCTTGGGATGTGCCTGGCGTGTAATAATCGTCCTAGAGAGTTGAAGAATTAAAAGTCTGATTTTTTTAGTTTGCCTTAAATTGCCTGGGGTGCCAGTGAACAGCCTGAAAGATTTTGGCATTGCCCAAGGCGCTAACATTTGAAGAAAAAAAAAAAAAAGGTCATTGGATCTGACGGAATGGTGTTGGACATCTGCTGGACCAGAAGAAATGCGTGGAAAAGTAACAGCTGTAAATGGTGTGTGGAAGGGTAACAGCAGTAAATGGCATTTCAATTGGTGCAAAAGTGCTGAAATCTGGTTCAAACTTTGAAAATTTAAAAAGGCCTTTGCACTGCTATGCTAGGCGTGACGCTTTTATGTCAGAAGCATTGAAAGTGAGTATGTAGCTTTCAAAAGTTTTTGTCTCCATGGCCTAAAACAAGCCAGTGAATCCCATTTAAACAATTGCTGGGCGCTTCTATTGGTGCAATGAAAATTGCTAGAAAAAGGTTGTTACAGCTGCATTTTTTTCTTTCCTTTCGTACTCAAAACAAAGGCTTATATTTTCAAAACAGTGTGTGGGAAAGTTGGATAGAGGAGTGGGTTATATGTAGGAGGTCTCTTGTTCAAATCTTGCTAAGTCACTTCTAGCGTGTAGATCAAACTTGCATGTGAGTAGGTGTATAACAAAAACAGTGTGTGGGAAAGTTGGATAGAGGAGTGGGTTATATGTAGGAGGTCACTTGTTCAAATCTTGCTAAGTCACTTCTAGTGTGTAGATCAAACTTGCATGTGAGTAGGTGTATAACAATGTCTCTCTTCTTAAAACTTGAATGAATACATTATGCAATTGGCGAAGATCATTTTTGTAAGGCACTGTCATGTAAGAGGGCAAGAGTTCAAACCTCAAGTGTCAAAATTCACGTTTTTTGAAAAAGGTGAAATTGAATTAATTGTCAAAACTAGGAAAGTCAATATTCAGAGTCATAGTTGGCACATAGTTGGAGAGCCTTCAAGGCAATAGCATCGATATACCGTCGGAGAAACAGACGGCCGATCCAATTCAATGCTCCGATCCCGATTATAACCAGTCATTATGATCGACATGACGTAGTAGGAGATTGAGGTCATCCATACACTTATCTCTTTAGGATATTTTGTTACGAAAGTCACCTTTCTGAAAACTAGACATAGAAATCTTTCCAACAAGTACACATACCATTGGGTACAAGTTGTAAGTCTAATATATTTTTTTCTCAAAAAACCAGGGCAGGTTGCTGAAATTGCATTCCTGAGGGGTGTATCTAGCTTGAAACTAGTGGAAAACTTGTATATGTAAATAAATTTTGCATATGATGGTCAAATTAGGCTTATGACCGCTTGTTTTTCATGGAATGAATACTGTTAAAGCTTTAATGCGGACAATTTTTGATTCTGGTACTAGCAAATGCATTTTCCATATCTTTTGGAGAAATAAGAGAAATTTAATGTTCAACGGAGTGCGTTTTTGGTGAAACTGACACCCTACTCTTTCTTGGAGATCGGTGTGCTTCAAAACCATGGATGTAACACTGTTTCCTACCGCTTGTGCTGTTAGAGATGACAAGGTTGCACTTCATGGGTTTATAGGTTCCCAGGGATCTAACAGGTTGACAGAGCCAATGGCACACCATCTTGAGAGAGCTGTTAGATCCAAAAATGGGTTATGTTATAGTGGCAATTTTGGATAGATAGACATGTTGTTTTTTTAATCAAATTTTGACTTTCAGTTATTTGATATCATTGATGGTAACAAATTGGGTTTGTTTTGATGAAGTTCTTTGTTGCAAGGATTTCTCACCTCTCACCTGATAGGGGGAAGAGATTGTATTGACCTTCAATCGATCGTTGATGATTCTACGAGTTGGCAAGGAATTGCTAGCACCAACAATGTTGAACAAAGGTTTGTTAGCATTGTTGGGCATCAGAGGGATGTGCCATACATAGTACTGGTTAGTTACCGGATGAGCTTCTGTGTGAGGCCTTATGTGGATTGATGTAGTTGAGAAAACCTTGATTGTGCGTATACTGCAATATGGGTACAAAATGGTTAGAGGGGATGGGCATGCGAACGTGATGTTCATCATTCATGTTAGAACTTGCAAGGTATCGCCATTATTTTGCATAAGGCAATCTGCTTCTGTATGAAGCAACATTGGGTAGGGTCACAACACGTAAGGTATTGTAGGGCTTCTGTGTGAAGCAATATTGGTTGAGCAATATGATGATGTACACTGCCCTTTTGCAGGTGCAGAAAAGACTATTGGATGACTTCACAGTCATATGCACTGGATCATCTTCTAGACTCCTTTGTATGAAGGGGTGGTTGTTGGCTCATTTTATCCAAAAGGTGTTATGTTTGTGTTAGTGTTGGTCAGGGCATGTATCTCTTTATGAGATACCCCCATAAATGAATATTAGATTAATATGGGTAAGATGTATTTATTTGCTTAGGTATTATGAGGTAAATAATTAATGAGGTTGGTTGTATGGGTCAAGTAGTTGGACCGTTGGGTCCTGTGTAACTTCCTCAGAAAGCTTATATAAGCTTGGGAGCCTGTAAAAGAAATTAACAGAAATATTATGTTGAGCAAACTTTTATGAATGATATAATGCAAGTCCTTTCTTCCATTTTACCTTGTGCTTGTCTGAACAAGTCTTACCTAATGAGCATAAATTCAAACTTTTAATATAATTATATTTTATAATTTTCCATTCCATTATTCCATTTAATATTAGACAGAGTTTCGGAGAAAACAGTCAACGGTTATTGCATACAATCAAATCATACACATGTATTCCCAAGGTCTGTATTAATATTGTTGAACTATGGAGTAATATAAGCTTTAGCATTCAATTTGTATAGAATTCCTATTAAAACAGTCAAAACAGCTGCCAAAGCTTACCATGCTGATGTCAAAACATTATTTGCTGATGTTGGTCATCAACAGTAGTCAAACACCAGTGATAATAGGTTAATGCTTCACTAATGTCACACTGTACTTTGATTAGGCAAACACATGCTTCCTACAGTAGATCCACTCTTGTCAACTCAGCATGCCTTTGAAGAGACTATCATTCAATTGTGCAAATGTAAGGTCAATTTCTCTTTCTTTATATATTTTTAATGCAGTTAGTGACATTAATGAGTCTAAGAGGTTGGCCCATTCATAAAGGGAAATTTCAAATTAGTTGGGGTTTACCACGGTTGTAACATAATGATTTATTTATCAATTTTCTTCACTAGATCGTTCAACTTGGGATTATACACTCTTGCATTCTTATACCTTTTTCATTTTCCCTGTTTCAAATGACGTGCTCATTAATAGTTTTGCTATCATCTCTCTCTCTCTCTCAAAAATTGTATTTGTCACAGATCCCCTGTTATACTTATTTATAGTGTTTCTTTTAGCGTAGCAGGAATTTCTTTTTTGTTCATTTCTGATGCCCCACAGTGAGGCTTGAAGCTCCTTAGCCAGTAGTTTTGAGTTTGACCATATTGGCCATTGATGATCCAAATGATTTCACAGAAGTTGCGATGCCTTTTAGGATGTTATTTATGCACACAGCAAATTTCAGAAGCTTTTGCATATCTTTGGGGGTTGTCATTGTTGCTTTGATGTTATTGCTACCTGTAATTTTGTCACATCTCTTCAACATCTCACATTGTCTCACTTACATTGTCAACATTGTGAGCTCTCCTTTAACATAGTATCCATCTATTATCTGAATGACTATTTGAGTCCCATTGACCTAATTTTAGTAATTTTTTAATGCTGATAGGATTATTTTTCTTTCTTATGGTAAGCTTTGCAAAACTTTCCATACTGGTTATGATAAATTGTTCATAGAATGATAATATATTTATAAATGATGTTTTATGATGCAGGGGATCTGTTCCTGGTTAATAACATGAATTACCTCATTGAGACAATGCAAAATATAATGTTGCGTCTCTTATTCTCATTTTAAACAATGGGGTTAGAATGATAATTCTTCATCAAATCTGTTGGTTTTATGCTTGCAGAATGTAGGGAATTGGTTAGAATTTTGCTTGCAGCTGGAGCAGACCCAGAAACCCAAGACATGCAACGGAAGCAAACAGCTCTACATGCAGCGGCAATTGCAAATGATGTTGAAATGGTGAAGGTGTGTCATATGGCCTTGTGCTTTTAATGATTAGATTTATTTGTGCTGCGGCATTTTGTCAGATATTTGTCATGTTTGCATTAATTGCAATTTCGTTTCTCCTAGTGATTGGTGTACCCAGGTGCATCCCTGGGCCTCCAGTCCTAGCTCTATATGGGAAGACGATTAGTCTATGTTCTGTATGCCCAAGGCCAAACATAGACGGGGCCCCGCATCCCGTCGCCACCGCAGATATCTCAACTTATCTTATAGTTATAGAGAGGGGCCCCTGAAAGACTTTACATTGCAGAATATACAGATCCTGGATCATAGATCCCTTTGGAAAGACCCTCAACCTAGAACCAGTTAACAGTTGTTTCTTTTGTGTTACAGATCATATTAGATGCAGGTGTCAACGTGGATGTTAGAGATGCACACAACACGACACCTCTTCATGTTGCTTTAGCTAGGGGATCAAAGGCCTGTGTGGGACTACTTTTGGAAAGTGGTGCCAACTGCAACTTACAGGTATTCATCTAGTCCTTGGTTAAGTTTAGCATTCTGTCTTGTTCTTCTGCCTTTTCCTTGCATTTCTTTCCATGTGTCTAGATGACTTGTTCAAAATTTTCTACAAGGGAATCCGGCAACTACTTTTTATATGCACATGTTGCAATATATGTAAACTTGTAAAGGCCAGTAACCTTTATTTTATATCCTCTGAAGTACTCTAAAGCCTTGAAAGAAGATTATTTCAATTCCTCATTCACATTTTTTTATCCAGAAGCCTCTTCCACTAAAACCTATGGACTGCTGATGATTAAAATCTATGTGCAGAAGAATCTAATTTGGAGGAGGAAAAATTAGTAGGTGAATAGTTAACAATATGTATAGTATCATGGACCTTATCTTCCTTTTTAAGTTGTTTGACACTCGGATGTAATATCCATTAGGAACATTGAGTAATAAGTCTGCAGGTATCTCTGGTAGCAGGAAGGCTTTCCTAGCAGAAACATTTTTTCTTCACTTTTGTAACTTCCAAATCTATCTTAAGTAAATGAAATTTGTATTTCTCTCAGCTTTCCTGTTTGTTGCCCTTTTTCTAGCTGGTATGTTTATAGTATTTACCATAGTGATTCTCGTAACATAAAGGGCTTTACTTTTACAGTCCCATTGACCTTCAGTGATTTGTGGACATTCACATAATTTCTTTTTTCTTTCTGAGTTGCTTTTTCATACTCTTTTAAAAGTTTGCTGCATGATCATACTTGACCAGTTGTCAAAACCATTTCCTAATATGTACCATTTCCTAACATCAGGGATTGATGTATCAACATTAATTTTACAATGATTGCAGTGGTTCTTTGTTTATTCTTTGTTTTTGTTGACAGAAGTGGCATTTCTTTTTCCTCTGCCTTTCTTCCACTTATTCTTGGAAGATTCTTCTGTAAGATGAGGAAATGGACTGTGAAAATGAAATGGAAATGGAAGAGTGAAACCCAATTCTCATTCACTAGAAAATGTGATACAAGTACATATTTATCAACATGAAATGACTGTTCAGTTCATCTTCAAGATGACTGTTCAGCTTCTAATATATCTAGGTAATAATAATATAAAATATTATTATTACATTTATTGCCTACACCTAGGATTATGTACAATACTGTTACATCCCCCTCAATCCACGGGGTTGGTTGTCAAACCAATGTTGTGTTGCCCATTTTGGCAATATTTTTGGTGTATTTGGTGCCTCGTTTTCTTGATACAAAGCTCCTTCTCCTCTGCAAAAGGTATTGCCTAAGTGATAGCTTGTTCCCTTCTGCAGTTTTAGAGTTGTCATTAACCAAAGTATTGATTTGGTGAAGGCTTGAGTTAGCGGAATGAGAATTGAGAAAATTCAGCAAATAAATTTTACTGGAATTTATTTTCTTTGAATGGATATTTGCCCTGGAATTTTGATACCAATGTAAGGCCAGGAAATGGACTGTGAAAATGAAATGGAAATGAAAGAGTGAAACCCAATTCTCATTCATTGGAAAATGTGATACAAAGTACATATTTATCAACATGAAATGACTGTTCAGTTCATCTTCAAGATGACTGTTCAGCTTCTAATGTATCTAGGTAATAATGATAAATATTATTATTACATTTATTGCCTACACCTAGGAAGCCACTGATACATCTTCTTGGGATGTAACAGTGATATTTGTTATGTTACTTAAAGGTTTCTTTCCCTTCCATCTCATTGTACATTGCCTTCCTGCACACATAATCAATGCTCGTCACATTCAAAAGAGCAAGCTCCTTGTGGATATGAGAGTGCAGAGCAATACAACAAGTACTCTTGAGTCATCTTGGGAGATAGTGAGTAGATTGGCTCACTTCTGAAATTCAGAGATGTATTCCTGCAAAGGGTGAAACTATTGCCACTTGAGAAGTTGCTCTTCTTCGTAGGTACTGGGATAGAACTGGGGTTTGAGCAACTTCTTGAATGTATCCTACTTCTTGATGTGTGCTTTCTTGCTTGCTCTCATAAATTGCAGATAGCTTTCATATTAAAGAGGAGAATCTCCAATCCTCCTGAACCAAACAAAAGAATTTCTCTTCCCATTACAGAACTAACGGACTCCGAATTACACCTTAAGCTGTATCAACTAGTCATTGAATTTTATTACATCCACTTGCCCTCACAAAGTTCAATTTCCAATCAAGGGTTTATTTTGAAAGGCAGATTCATGCCTAGAGATTCTCTTTCATAACATCCTTCGGCTGCTTCATTGTCATCTTCCTTTTCACAGTGGAACTCCTTCCATTACATGGGTTTTCTTCTCCTTCTCCAGCATTCCTGACATACAGAAGATTGTAAACATGCCAGTTAAATTAGGAAATCGGCTTCCATCTTAAAGAATTTGGAAGTGTAGTTTATTATGATAAAGCAATAAGTTAGATATGGTGGTTCTTCACAGGAGAGATGTAACGAGTTATTCACAGTGTATGTTGTGCAGTATACTTTATTTTAAAGCCGTACTTTTAGATATGGCCATTCGTCATAGTAACAATGGAACAAGTTGGCTATAGAGTGTACATGACATTTAACATGAAGACGAAAAGAAATTCATGTTCTTCTCTTTCTCATGCTCTTTCCAAAATCTATTTTTGTATCAGAGCCAACTCTTATAGGCCTGATATTTGAAAGAAACAATACATTTATAATATGTGACAGTGATTGAAGCAGAAGGAAACATTGAGGGATGATTTTGTTAAGTTTAAAGACCAAATTCAAGGCTATTGACAAGTAACTGATAGTTGAAGAAAAAGTGTCAAAATAAAGGCGAGAAGGTGAAATAAAATGAAAAGCCGTAATGTTTTAGGTTTTCAAATTATACATTTTAGAAAATCAATGAAGGATCAAAGGCTTTGGATCGAAAACAAAAGATGGAGCTTTTGAAGAAGCATAAGCCTCTAGTGCCGAATTAAATGAAGACATCTGAAATATGATTGCCTACTTGAGTTCTTCCATATAGCTGGAGACTTGAGTATGTCTTTTCAGCAGGCCCGTAGCAGGCACATGGAAACATCTTTAATGGAGACATCAGTGATATTAATTGCATTATCCAATCATGATTGATTGATTATCTCTTTGTCTGATGCTCCATTCAGAAGATTGTTCGAGCTGATGTCTCCTTTTCATACTACTAATTTTGACAAGGATGATTAACTTTGTGGTGGCATGGGATTTTATTTGTCTGGTCTGTACCTTGGATGTTTATTTGATCATCATTTTTGTGGTATCTCTTGTTTCCAAATGAGAGTCAACTTGTAAGCTTTGTTATGGGAGCTCACTTACTTTGTAAATGACAGCGGCTTCTTTGCCATGTTACTTTGTGCCTGTGGACACTCTCACTAATTTTTGCTGTTCTGGGTGTTTGGGGACGTGGGGATGGGGAGGAAACGTCTGCCTTCCATCCCTTTTGACAAACCAAAACATGGGGATGTCTTGCTGTCCCCGGACATTCTAGGGAAATCAAGACGTCCCTTGATTGTCCTGGGGATGTCCGACTCCTTGGACATCAACAAACAAAAATAAACATTTACAAAAAGACACTAAGAAGCTATTAACCTAAATCTAAAAGAGGGGCTCACCATGGCCCCCCAGCCTCATTTTTTAGTTTGTAACTTCATAAGTTCATACTTATAAGTTTGTAACTTGTTGTTGACCTGTTGAACTCTTGATGATGGGTTTTTGCTGCAACTTAAGTGAATCAATGTTTTCTAATCAATAATGACTCCCGAGTAATGTGACAATATCATTCAATGTTGGATCATAGATGTATTATGTTATTTCAATTTAATTTCAGCTTCTTTCAATTGTTTGTATTGTTATTTTATTTTCAAATATTATTGTTATATGTATTGTTAATAGCTGTCTGTCAGCCTTTCCTTTTTCCGCTCATCCCCTATCCCTGTCGTGGAAACTTATGTAACATTGTAAGTTATTTCTTACCATTTGTTCCTAATGTAGCTGGTGCACCGAAATTGAATAAGTTTGAAATGTCAGTCAAATCTGAATTCCTGATATATCGAAGGTAAAATGTAAAGGTGGTTTTTTAGGTCACGGGCAATTCAAACTTAGACAATGAGACCCCCTTTTGGAGGTCTGTAAAGGGATTTCTTTCCATTTACCTTTCAAATTTTGATCATGATCAAACATTGAGATAACTGGTCCTTGGTATTGAACTTACACTGGAGGTAAATGTTGGTCAAATAACTGGAAATAATCAGGAAAGTCTGTTTTTGTTTTTTCAACTCGCAATGTTGCTACTACGCTTACATCTTTTAATTGAGAAAAAAACTTGTTTGGATATGTGAGATGCCACATAAATAGAGGAGCATGGGGTGTGTTAATTTGTGAAGTATTGTCAATGTTAGTGTAAATGGACTGTAGTCCTGTGTTTGTCCTACAGGATGCAATTTATTGGAAACCATGATATTTACCTCTTTTGCTTATATTTTGTAGGTGAATATAGAAATTACCATGTAGTAACTCATTTCGGATGTAAGTCGATATTTTTTTTTGGTAGGATGATGAGGGGGACAATGCATTCCATATAGCTGCAGACACTGCAAAGATGGTGCGTGAAAATCTTGATTGGATAGTTGTCATGCTTCAACAGGAGAATGCAGCTGTTGATGTTCGAAACCATAGGTCAGTGTTATCTTACTATTAATTTATTAAACTTATTTCCTTTAAATTTCTTACTTATGGAAATAATTTAAGAGGTATATGCTTCACAGATTAGTTGTTCTTTGTGCATTGGTATTAAAATCTATTGTCCATTGTTTCCAATATTATGTTTTCTTTCTGATGCATCTTTGCAATTTTGTAAAATGTGAGCAGTGGAAAGACACTGAAGGATTTTATAGAGGCACTTCCTCGAGAATGGATCTCAGAAGATTTGATGGATGCTCTTTTAAAGAAGGGCATACAACTATCTATGACAATGTATGCAAAAGTTGTAATATCTCAAATTATCTTCTTTAAAATACTGCTATACCTTTATATAGTATGATTTGGTAACGCTTTTAGATTTAAATTTTAAGTGTAGTTTCATACCATTGTTATTGATAATGCAGATTTGACATAGGCGATTGGGTAAAGTTTAAAAAGAATGTAAAGGTTCCAAAATATGGATGGCAAGGTGCAAAGCATAAAAGTGTAGGCTTTGTTCAGACTGTACCTGATAAAGACCACCTAATTGTGTCGTTTTGTTCTGGAGAAGCTCGTGTATTGCAAGATGAAGTTAACAAGGTCATTCCTCTTGACAGGGGACAACTTGTGCAGCTGAAGGCAGATGTCAAGGAGCCAAGGTAACGTGGATTTAGGTTGTGGACACCTTTGAATTGGTATGAATGCAGTTCTAATTGACTGTCAAAGAAATTCCGCTCACCAACGTGACATAATATTCCAATTATTGAATGCAATCAATTATTAAAAATTTAAAGCTGTTATGCGGAAAACTTCCATCCTGTCATGTGGGTAAAGTCAACATTTAAATATCAAGGATTTACTAAATAATATATTAAAGTTCCTGTGAGGGCTGGCCAGATTCAGCTCTGTTAACTGGAAACTTTTTCCCTCCCATGTGTGCACCCAATGTAACAGCCTAAGAATTAGGCTTACAGCCAAGATAACAGTCCTAAGAATTAGGCACTCATTTCCAAAATTAAGGCTTTAGATTTGTAGAATGATACTCCTAGGAAAATTTCTGCTAGACCTTGGGACATCGTAGTCCCTTGTTCATATCTGTGTTCGAGTCATCAAAGCAGAAAGTTTGTAAGTAGTCATTAGTTACATCATTTTGGGGGTATACTCCAGACTCCATTCTAATCTTACCATTATAAGCATCTCATTCTATTTGTGGATAATGTATTTCTTGAACAGGATTATGCTAAGTCATCTATACTTGCATATTATCATATTATCTATCTATTTTGGTGTTCTTTGGCGTTCTATTGCTCTTATTCTTTTGATTTATCTAAGTAATTTCCATACAAGTGGTATTAGAGCATCGATTCCGACCGAAATTATGTCAAAAACCCCAATCTTGAAGATTCATATATATATATCTTGCAAATGACTTGAAATTTCTCAGTAATTTTTTTACTAGAGTTGCAAAAGTATTTAAGAAAGCTACAGTTCAAATTTCATATTTGTTTGATTTGTTTTGAGGAAGTTGTTGCAATTTTAGGGCTTTTAATAAATTCATTCCATAGGCTGCACTTTTTGGAAAGCTCTCAAAAATTAAAGAGGTTTATTTTCTTATTTTCTGATTTTAGGCTGACATTGTTATGAAATTGGAGAGTTAAATCTTGATTAAAGGAATTTGTTCTTGAAACCCTAATTTTTGTGCATCATGGGGATGTGATCTTTCTATGGAAATGGAGAGATTGATGTTAGAGAATGGTGGGTCCAATTTAAGAAGAATTATTTTTCATCTAGAATGACATGGTTTTGATTTTCATTTTAGCTTGTTGGTCTAGCACAGACTTGGGTCTCTCAATTGAAACAAGACAATTCAAATTGGTCTTAGGAGGAAATGGAATAGGTTTTCTTGGCCGGATGGGACAAAAAAAAGAGGTCAAGGAAAAAATAATGATGATGTTGTGGAAGAATAAAAAGAAGATAAGAGTTCAGATAGTGTAGCTCCAAAGATGGAAGCTTCAATATTTCAGTTTGAAGGGTGCATCCAGAGGTAAAAAGGTAATTGTTTCCATAAAAACCTAGTAGCAAGTTTAACTAAATCAACATGGATGTAGCTCAACATTTACATGTTCAAGCAAAGAATATAAAGGAAGTTCAAGTGGATGGTAAGAAGATTCAAGTTTTTTAGATTTGAAGCTCTCTAGTCTCAAAGAGAGTTTTCCACTTTTGCATAACAGTCACATTTTTGGCTTGGAGAATGTCATTGCACAAAATGTTTCAGCCTAGATAAAGTTACCTGAGTTGGATAAAGAAGGCGAGAAAATTAATGAGTAAATTCTTTAGATGTGCACCAAGAGGGTGAAGAAGAGAGTAATTAATGAGTATATAATCAAGTGGAAGAATCAAGACAATAAAGCTGAAATATGGGAGAAGATGTCATGTACCGACATCCAAAGATCAACATGGAGGACTACACATGTTTGAAGCAACATCCAAAATTGTCAACATTGGGGACAATGTTACTTTGAAGTGGAGGGGGGTAGCAGGGCGTGCTACGCCCTTAATCCTAGGTCATATATTGGAATATCTGCAGCCCACTTGTGACTAATATAATCTCTGAACATGTCATATCACATTTATTTATGCTTTTATATGCTTAGTAGGTCCGCCTAGGTGGATTGCATAGCATAAGTAGAGTATTTATGCTTATTCTTCCTCTCTATCGAAGTAAATTCCTTATATAGCTCAATCAGCCCAAGGCTTCAAGATGACTCATTTTTACCAAATAAAAGAAAAGCCAAAAATAATTTACTTACAGGATGATTCTTTGTATACAAAATAAATATAATGTTGTTAGAACTCAACTTATATAATGGTCATCCAATTATATTTAGTAGTAGGCTAGAAAGATTTTGTCATGAAAAGATCAACATGAACTATGCTGTGCACAAATTATTGCCAGGTGTATGATCTAAAGACAAATTGGAGAGATCTGAAATGTCAATAAAAATTCTTCACACAATATTTCCAAAAGCCTCTTGACCCAAATTGGAGAGAGAATGTATACTGATTCTAGGATGAAGTAATCAGCTGTTTCATATATTGGTGAAAGGTTGAATGTCTGTCCAGGATTCCAAGTTTCTTTATTTTCAGGATCCTAGCATTTTGAAAATGGGGTTGTCTTTAAAAATGCAAGTTTAAAGATTTAAGTTATCCTGATGACTTTGAAGTTGTTAAATCACATATTTCTAATAAAAATTGCTGAATGGTTTAGGATATAATTTGCATTGTAATGAATTTAATATGTAAATATGAAGAGTCAGATATTTACTTGGGTTGTTACTCCCGGTGCTCATGTTTATCGTGGTTGTAGTTGCACAAGAAACTACTAATCTCTAAGGAGGCCTCAACACAAAATAGAGTTAATGATCTCCATGTAGATCATCATATCGTGAGCATCTTATTGCTCTCCATTGAGTTCCTTGTACTATATGTACCCAATTCGCTCACTTGTTGATAACTTTAAAAAGTCACCAATGTGACTTGATTTTCCACTCAACTCAGCTCAAGAAAAATACCTCACAAATTTATTGGGCCATTTCAAATTGTAGTTATGTAGAGTTTTGAGTTCATCTCGACAATAAAAAGGAGAGATAGAAGGAGAGATAGACATGCAAGTACATTGGAGGTCTACATGATTTGTTGTGAAGCAAGGAGATCAGATCTCTTTTGTTGAAGATTGATTGTTTGAGTTACAAAAGTAGAAACTCTTGTGGAAGAAATTGGTGGGTGTGTCTTGGCCAACTTGAGTAGTAAAAGATTAGACAAGCTTGGCGTGTGACTTTATCTCTAGATAGATCTTCCATCACTTGGCTAGTGATAGAAGATCCTCGTTTTATATCTTAAAGACTTGTACATAGCCTTGTTATTTGCGGGCGTTCTCTTGAAAGAGAAGTATCCAAACATTTACTCCGAGAACTTAAGACATGAGAAGCAAGATAAGATAGAAATTAAATTTTAAAAGGGCTTGTGAATTGCTATTGCCATTTACCGCATCATTTTGATATAATTTTATTTCCATGAATTTATAATTGTACATTCTACCATTTTTTATCCCTTAGGAGACTTGACATTTAATGATAACATTAATTATGGTCAATTGGTAAGCGGGCCGGTTGGTGGCACGTGAGCCCAAAGAAAATGCAATAATTACACATAGTTGATAAATGTAGGACACCGATACAATCAATTAGGGAACATCCTCCGCGCCGTAGTATCCAACATCTCCGAACTTCGCAGGCCGTAGTTGCATCTCTCTGTCTTCTCTGGATGCAGTGGCAACTCTTTGTTCTTCGATGTAGTTGTTATTCACCGGTGATGCAACACTCCATAAATTGGCTTCACTCGGTTAGTTGGACTTATATTTGAAATACACTGTAGTTGCAACACTCCAAAATTTGCTTCACTCGGGTTCCTTGTGTTGGTTCCCATATTGTAAACAAGGATGTGGGTCCTTATTAAAAAACCCTCACAAATATTCACCTTGAACCAAAAATTAGAGAACATCCTCTCTATTTTGACTTGTGCTTATTGATGGACAAAAAAGACCTGGGAGGCATATTGTATTACTGTTTTCAACAAGGAAATCACTAAGAACTAAGATATTGGCTGAAGTGGTTGTGGACTATTTGATCTTGATTCCTACATTGGTTCGGTGATTGGTGTTTGACCAAATAACTATTGTTTTGACCTCTGTCACCGCATTTGGTGGATTTCATTGAGGAAAATTGAAATTTGTTTAAAATTGCGAATATAATCGTGACCTATTTCATTTGTATCTTCCACACTATTTTTTTGCCCTTTTCGCCTGGTTTGTCTATATCTTCCATGTATTTTTGCCCTTTCCGTTTTGGTTCATCTATAAACCTCGCATTGTTTTTTTGCCCTTTCCTTTTCAAATAGGGTTTTTGAAGCTCACTTGAGATTGGTCTAGTCGGAGATGGCCTTTGGCCAGGAACGACTTGTGGAGGTCACAATCTACTTTGGTTCGTGATAGAGATGTGTCGAATAGGGTTTATGCAAGAAAATGTTCTTTCAGACATATGAATGCGATTACCATGCAATTATTCCCCTTATTGGTGCAAGCTCAGGTTATACGTTTTTTTAAATTGATTTTTTAATATTATTTATTCATTAAGATTTTCTTTTGTTTGTATAACTTTAATTTTTTTATTACGTTTTTAATAGATTATAAAATATCATTTGAATAATATGTGTGGGATTTCAGTTCGTATAATTTAGATATTATAGTTTTTAATAACTTATAGAATATAACTCATTTCTTATAATTTTATGTTATAGTTTTTATTATATAAATTTAATTTAACGTTTTTATTTTAATGTGGTTCTTATATTTTATGTTATAGTTTTTTTATAGTTTTTATTATATAAATTTAATTTAATGTTTTTATTTTAATGTGGTTTTTATATGTTTACAAATTACTTATATGAAATGTATACAATTTTAATTTTTTTAGAAATGTGGGTTAGTCAAATTTAATCATGATTATTTTTAGTAACAAATTTTATATTCCATGAATTTGACGAATTCGAATCCGGTGACTTAGGTTTTGACTCAAGTTTGTTGCATTGAATTATGTCGTTATCTATAGTGACATGGTTAGGATTTAGCCAACCTAATTGGTTAGATTCTCCTCTTCTCTTTGTATGTTGCTTGTAGTATTTTCTCTTTTAGGGTTGGATCTCCTTTCGGTTCCCACATGCTATTGTCATTGATTCTATTATTGGGTGCCATTGACATATTGGCCATCTGTGGACTTTAGTGTAATTTATGTATTTTTTTCTCTACTTTTTGACAGGGCAATATACTGTTTGATAAAGATAACTGAAGGTATACTAATTAATGTGACTCACTGATGTCTGCTCTACTCAAATTTGATCTGTAACAACTATGATTGTGATACTGTTTACCATTAGTTAAATGCATTAAATGAGAGAACATTTATATGATTATTGTTGCACTTTGCTTACTGAGAATCCTAGTCAAGATACAAGTAAATCCTCTTGTTATTGGGGGCATATAAATCATCCTACAGGGAATGTTTATTAGAATTTGGGGTGTGTGTAAATCACTCTCTTTGGTCAGGGTGTTTGTAATCCTCATGTTTGACATTATAAAATATATGAAGATATATGCAAATCGTATTATTATTTGGGGTTTGTAAATGAACATGTCAATATGTATCAACAAAATGTACGGAGGCTTTTTATTCTATGCAAAACAAATGTTGGCAAATCTAGTTGTGAAGATGGAAATGTACATGTTGATATGTACGCTCTGTGTAAATTGCTCTCTTTGGGAAGGGTGTTTATAATCTCCATCTTTGACATTATAAGATATGTGAAGATTTATGTAAATCCTATTATTATCTGGGGTTTATAAATGAACATGTTGATATGTATGAACAAAATGCATGAAGGCTTTTTATTCTATCCAAAACAATTGTCAGCGAATCTAGCTGTGGAGTTGGAAATTGAGGAATTTCCTATTTAGAGTATGTGTACCTACAATGGCTTTGTTCTTCTTACAATTGTTCTGTTTTGGGTGTGGGCCTCTCAAAAGAATCGTGGAAAAAGGTTAAAAGAGATTAAAAATGGCTCTTATCAAAAGAGCTAGGAAGAAGTATAAATCCCTCACTCTTTGATGTCAGTTGCCACCAGAAGGAGAACTATTATGTCAATTGTTGACATACTAATAAAAATATGATGTGTACAAACACATTATCGTTACATGCAATGCTTGGCACTTAAAAGAGGGTTTGGTACTATGATGGGATGAAATGGCTTAAAAATGGGGAATTGAAAGGGTTTAGTACCATGATGGGCTGTAATGGCTTAAAAATGGGAATTGAAGGGGTAGATTGTCTGAAACAATTGTTATCCACTTAATGTGTGTTACCAAATAAGCTAACAAGGAAGTTGTTACGAGAGCTTGGTGAGAAAATGAGAATCTACCAACATGAGATCACCTACACAAACATAATTACCTTGAAGAGAATATTTCCTTACAAAAATTCAGTTCAATTTAAGCTCTCGTTATTTAGTAGTTCAAACAAGGAGATGAAAAGTACAGACAAAGGAAAATGTTTGCGGTTGTTTTGCAAGCCTAAAGAAATTGAGGATGAAAGGCATGTGATGCTGCCTTGTCCCATGTATAATAAAATCAGCTAGAAGCAATCAATAGGTTATGCACATTGAATAGTCTAAATACCTTGCCGAGTTTTATGACTAAACAAGTGGGCAGTTATACTAGTAAACAAGTAGGCAGATATACTAGTAAACAAGTAGGCTATTATATTAAAGATTTTCTAGAACATTACAAATTGACAACATGACCTTGAGGCTCTAGATAGCTTATCGATAAAAAATTCATGTGATTGTTTTATATTGCATCTCATAGATCCTATAGGCTATGTCACAAGGTACACCAAATTTTATTGAAAAAGTTCGAAATGACCCTTAGGTCATGGGACTACAACCATACAAAACAACACCAAGTTTATCTCTAAACTTGACAAACAACAAAGGACCAAGAGGTTTAGTCATTACATCAGCGGTTGATCTGCGAGAAGGACAAAATGCAAGAGAGATTTCACACAAATCAACCAAATGACTCGGGCGAATATATGATGATGAATCTCAATATGTTTAGTGCGGGCATGATAGACATGATTCTTCACCATTTTTAGAACACCTTGATTATCACAAAAGAGTGAAAGGTGGTGTCATTACATGCAGTTGATCTGGGAAACTGAAAAACCAATCAGTCGAGAATCTCAATATGAAGCCATATTGCTTAGAACATCTTGATTATCACAAAAGAGTGAAAGAGGTGTTAAAGAACAAACTGACTAAATCCGACGAAGCCATATTGCTTTGCAACTGGCACCTTGTATTGTTTTGCTTCCGTAGAAGAGATGGCAATAGTAGGCTGAAGTTTACTTTGCCAAGAAACAACTCCTGAACCAAAAGAGAAGATATATCTGTGGTAGATCGTCGAGTATCTACAGATCCTCCCCAATCAGAGTCGGTATAGCCAATCAACTGAAATTTGCAACTCTCTGATATAGAATGCCAAAGTCAAGAGTTCCTTTGACATATCGTAGAACTCGTTTTGCTGCTCCCCAGTGAATGAGTTTCGGTTTAGATAAAAACCGAGAGAGATAGCTAACAACAAAACATAGATCCGGTCGTGTAGTTGTTAGATAGATCAAACTACCCACCAACTGTCTGTATATAATGATTCATCGACCGGTGGTGAATCATCATGAGCTGAGAGTTTCAGCCCTACCTCCATAGGTGTAGAAGAAGAATTACAATCATACATTTGAAATTTCTGTAGCAGGTTAGTGGCATACTTAACTTGAGAAATGAAAATCAAGTGATCAAGTTGCCAAATTCTACACCAAGAAAATAGTGAAGGAGGCCTAAATCAGTCATGTCAAAAGCAACACATAAATCTGATTTTACCTTATGAATCGCAGCATCTCCATTGCTTGTGATGGCAAGGTCATCAACATACACAATAAGAATCACAATGTCATCATCATTGCTTTTGACATAGAGATTCGGATCAGAATGACTCCATGTGAAGCTGAATCTCTGAGATGTTTATCTATTTTGATGTACCAGGCTCGAGGAGCTGCTTAAGTCCATATAAGGACTTAATCAATCTGCATACTAGATGCTCACGACCACGAGCCCGAAAACCCTCAGGTTGTGTCATATACACTTCTTCCTCCAAATCCCCATTCAGGAAAGCACTTTTGACATCCATCTGATATACTTTCCAACCAAACTGAGCTGCAAAAAAAAGAAGTTGAAAAGTGACCATCTTTGCAGTAGGAGCAAATGTTTCTTCATAATCTATCCCCTCCTGTTGCGAAAATCCTTTCGCAATGAGTCGAGCCTTGTACTTATCCAAAGTACCATCTGCTTTGCACTTGATTTTATACACCCATTTACAGACCAATGGTGTTTCCCTCAGGAGGTAATGGCACCAACTTCCAGGTATTATTTTTAATCAAGGCATCATACTCTAGTTGCATGGCAGTTTCCCATTCCGGTATGCCTCGTGCTTCAGAGTATTTTGTGGCTCATGAATATGAAGAAGATCAGAAGCAAGAGCAAATTGAGCGTGCTTAGAATAATCAATTTGCTTACCAGTTCGTCGAGACCTTCCATCTAAGAGAGGAGACAATTCTTCCTTCCTCAAATCCTGAATAGTGGAGTAAAACCACTTAGGCCTCTGCTGAACTGAAGATGTGGTGGCTGGTTGTGGTGTTTCTGGAAGAGAAACCAACGGAAGTTCGGAGGAGAAACCAACACAAGTTGATTTCCTGGAGACTCAACAATCTCAGTGGGAGATTGTGACAAGGACTTCTGGAGTCTATGGGAGGAGTATGAGAAGAACCAGATTCATGATCGGGCAAGGAAAGAGTACCAAACTCTGTTATGACCCCTTGCTGATCGCTGCCCCTTGGCTGGTCCCCTTGCTGATTACAACCAAAGAAAGACTTTGTTTCTTTTACATCAACATCTCGACTAATAATGATCTTATTAGTGGAAGTATCAATCAATCTATAGGCTTTAGATTGATCACTATAACCAAAAAAAATATCTAGAACATTTGGAATCTAATTTACTCCTCTTATTTGCAGGAACCAAAGTATAAGCAGCTGAACCAAAAACACGAAATGTTGATACCTCTGGTTTGATGGTGGACCAAGCCTCCTTTGGTGTGATGTCCTGCAAAGCTTTGCAAGGACTCCGATTGAGAATATAAACAAGCTGTGTTAACAACTTCTCCCCAATACTTATATGGCACTCCTCGACTGTGCATCATGCATCTAGCCATCTCCATGATGGTTTTGTTCCTCCGTTCTACCACCCCATTCTGCTTTGCGGGGTATAAGGGTTGTCAATTGGCGTTGAATCCCTTCTTTATTGCAGAAATCTGCAAATTGTTTAGAGGTAAACTCACCCCCATTATCGGATCTCAAAGTCTTGATCCGTTGGCTGGTTTGATTCTCCACCAAGGCCTTGAACTTGACAAAAGAAGCAAAGCAATCAGACTTCTTCAAAAAATAGACCCACATCTTTTGAGAATAATCATCCACCAGCAAGAGAAAATAACGTGCACCAAGGACTGTGGGAGTCTTCCACGATGGCTCACATAGATTTGCATGTACAAGATCCAAAGCCCCTTTGCATGAGAAGCACCTTTAGGGGAAAAGGCTTCCGCTTTTGTTTTCTTACAAAACAACCAACACACATGTCTGTTTCTCTGAATAGAGGCAAACCAACAACCATGTTGGCTCTATGAAGGCGGGCTAAATACTGAAGGTTGAGATGGCCATATCTTTCGTGCCATAAAACACTAGTATTGCCTTCCACAACTAAGGCATGCAAGTTGACCGTGGTAGGATCAACAAGTCTATATAGACCACCATGCCCAATCCCGGGACAACAACCTTATTTTGCTTGATGTCAGACACAATACATTGTTTACTAGAAAAGTTTACAGAGATATTGGGATTATCAGTTAGTTGACTGATAGATAACAAATTCTTATTCATGTTAGGCACATATCTAACATTTTTTACAAGTAATCTGGTATTATTATTTAGCATAATACGAACATCCCCAATACCTTCTACAACATGTGATCTTCCATCTCCTAAAGTAACTGAATCAGAAGAACAAGAATTAAAATTGACATACCAGTCTTTTTGACATGTGAAATGCCGTGATGCTCCAGAATCAAAGAACCAACATCGAGTAGGGCTGCCATTACCCATGCAAGATGCCATGAGAGCATATTCTTCTTTTGACTCGTGTTCAACTGTAGCCACATGTGCCTGCCCCTTTTGCTTCTTCAGGGCATTGAGTCGTTTCCCACAGTCCTTCACACATGACCAAGTTTGTGACAATAATAACATTTCACTTGATATTTAGGAGAGGAAGAGGATGTCTCAACATCGTTTACACTTTCCTTTAGACTGAGCAACAAAAGCGCTCTCAGATTGTCCAAAAGTGGACTCTTGAGCTTGTGTTTGTCTTCGTTCCTTTTGCAACAGTAGGAACTCACCTTGTCAAACGTAAGAGTTTGACTCTCCGCCATTAAATGAAGTGCCTCCACAAATGACTCATACGAAGAAGGCAAGCTATTTAGAACCAAAGCCACCATATCATCATCGTCCACCTTTTTATTTATGGAAGACAACTGGTCTCGAGAGATCTTTCATCCGAAGTAGGTGCTCAGATAGCGATCCACCTTGTAATTTTACGGAAAAGAGCATATTTTTCAGGTATAAAACCCGACTCTTTTCTGATGTCTGATATTTATCCTTCAGATTGGTCCACAACGTGCTTGCTATAGCATTCCACACTTCGGTATCAAATCATCCGACATCGACAACTTGAGGAGCAATAACGCTTCCTTATGACGTTTGTCATAATCCGCAAAGTTTGTCAGCTGGTCGACTTTCATCACCCTGTGATTATTTTATTACAATCACTAAACTCTGCAACCGTTAAAATCTTATGACTCCAAACATTGAAATTAGTGCCCGTTAACTTTTTGTGAGTCAGGCAGAATAAGATTTGAAATATTTGCCATTTTATTATGAAAATAATAAAAATGGAAATAAAGTATTTTGCCCACCAAATAAAACAAAACCACTTTATGCAAATACGTGGCAGGAAGTAATCAAACAACAAATACGTGGAGGAAGAAATTATACAAACAGTTCAAATATTTGTTCCCAGACTTTATTCTGCCCACACGACTTCACCTTTTCCTTTCCTTTGCCCACACGAGTCAGGCTTTAGTATTTGCGACTGCCCTCCATGATTATTTGCGATTGGGTAAAGCTTTTGGTCGGTCACGTTCAACAACAAACTGGGCACGTTTTTGAACTAGGCACATTCAACAACGAACTGGGCACCGAACTAACATTTTCTTGTTCACAGCGGATGTCTCTGCCTTCACATGATGTCTGCCATGATTTGCCACGACTTTTCTCGTATTTTTGCAAATGACCCTCTCTGAGCGATCACGTGTTTCTCTTTTCGCTGGGCGTTTTCAGACACTCAAAAACGAGTTTATCTTCTGCCTGCGTCAACCATACTGTCGACCCCTCCTTTCATTGATGCCTATAGCTCTGATACCACTGTTAGATCTAGAAGCATAAAGAAATACAACAAGAAGATAGAGATGCACAAAACTGCACTGATTCGAATGACTCAGGCAGGGTGTATATATTATTAGGAGTAGTTACATGATCTTTAGTTACAATTGTTTTACAACCTCCTAACTGTTTAGAACCGTACAGGTTCATTATATATATTCAACAAGAACGGGCAAAACAAAGGCCCAGAGAAAGTCTGTAGAACCCGAAACATGTGGAGGAAGAAAAGGAAGAGGAGGCAAAAGGAAACCCCTCATCTAACATCCAAGGCCGATTGAAAGAAGCTAGTAATGTGCTGAAGCCTGGTATCTAAGGTTGTGGAAGATTTGGGGTGTCGATGCCCAAAGGAGGGACGAGATCTCCTTGCTCGTCTGGTGGATCTCAAAGGCCATCTATGAGAAGAGGGCCTCGACCTCGTATGTGTCTAGACATCCTTGGTCTGTGAAATAGTGTCTCGGGTCCAAACTGATCTTGTATGGAATCAGTATTGGTATCACCACAGCCAAGCTTAGTGCCCCTACTTGGGAGAGCAACAATGTAAAAAGGGAGTGATTTGTTGAGTAATTGTCTATTTAGAGAGAGGTGAAGGGTCTTTTCTCGAAGCCTAAGAGCCTCCTGCAGATAGAGAGCAAGGCATCTCTAATCATAGTATCAAAAGAAATCTGTGAATGTTTGGTGCTCTCTGAAGATGCAGTGAAATCTCCCTTTGATCTCGTAGTAGATGGGGCACTGGAAGATGAAGTTCTCTTCCATCTTGATCTCCTAGAGGGAACAAAGATTACAAATCCGCTCGGAATGGTAAATCTGATGATCACATTCAACCCGGAGCCTATGAGAGCCAACCTTGAACTGACCTAGGGAAAAGCGAAGGGCGTGCATCTAGTGTTGAGAAATATATTGGGGCCGAGAAATAAGAAAAAATAATGACAAAAATTCTTTTGTTCGAACTTAAAGACCTTTTTTTTCCTGAACTTTATCTGTTTGCGAACTTGAATTGAACTTTATCTTTGTTGAACATGAACTTAACCTTGAACCTTGTGACTTAGCCTACAAGATCTCTGTGGGTTTAAATTTCAAAAGTCTTATTAATTTTAAGATGATATTGTTCACATTGATAGATAATTCCCTTTGCTTTGGGCATACGTTGACTCATCATAGGAGGTTTATCGCTAGAAAGATGTTGAAAAATCATTTTCTTGGAGCAAGGTGTGTATAAGTCATGTCGAGAGAAAATTATATGGGTGCTCTTAACTTAGAAAATATCTACAACATTACTTTTAATTTTTTCTATGTTATCAGCATTGGACTAGTTGGTGAAGATGAGTTGTTTGGTTTTTCAAATTAGCGATGCCTTACGGGTGATCAACGTCGAAGGACGCCATCCTTTCTTAGGTCTTGGGGTTTGTAGAATATTTCTCCACGTTTTTATAAGAAATAGGCCAATCCAACAAGAAATACCAGTAAAATATGAAAATTTTCAATGGCTAAGAACAAAACAATTATTTGTCTTCTTTAGGACGATGTCAAGAGAAGCCTTGTGTTGAACTTATTGCCTCCAAATAAACCATCAACAATAAATGAGCGAGTGTTGTGCAATTTGAGCTGCACCAAGCACCATCTCAATATGGCAAGGTAGTAGCATATGATGTTAGAAAATTGGACGATTAGGATGTAGAATACCTCACTTTGATCAATAGTTGCTAGTTTTAGTACACAAATTGACTTTTAATTCAAATCTTAAACTCCTACAATATTTCTAACCTAAAATGAGTTGCGATTGTAACTAAGAACAATGACGGTCCTTTGTCTTCTACAAATTCAATGTGAAACGGATGTATAAACCAAAAAGGATGTGGTAGTTGATGCACTAACTTGAGATTTGAGTGTATTCAATCTTAGCTGTAAACATAGTTACCTAAGTTCAGAATGGTGGGTTGGTGTTTTTTCGGAACGGCAAAAAAATTGCCAAATTTTGGGGATGGCTAATTAAATTGATATATAAAATTTATATATATTACAAATATAACATAAATAAACTAAGACTTAAAGCTGAAAACTTGAAGGCTGAAACTATTAATCCAATTATTCATCACATAAGCCAAAATGCTATATTTATTATTCATATTTCATATTGAGTCATTGACATTAACATAGAATTGAGATACATTGATAGTGATACAATGATACATCAACAATATGATAATGAAAAACAAGAGTTCATTAATTGACATGAGAAGAGTACATAAGTCAACCAAATGACAAAAATAAAAGTCTGAAACACAGTCCATAACTCAATAATCAAAGTCCTCTAAAGGAACACCTGCGAACTGCTCCTCGCGTGAACTATCAGCATCATCTACATCATGGAAGGGGATTTCAACCAATTCTTTCTGCTCTTGATCTTCATTAATCTGACTCAAATCCTTAGGATCTACATCCTAGTGTAATTTTGGGCTCTCCTTGTAGTCAATTGCCTTGTGATCCAAGAGACACAAGACACTGTGTAAAACAAGTCTCTCCACTTTCTTCTTTGGGAATTCTAATCCTCTTAAGAGAGTGGATACACCCTTTGTTGACCAATTCCTCTCAAAACCAAAGGAGCTAGAATCTTGAGAAAGTGGGTGAATGACAATTGTAAGCAACAATCTTGGATGCCCATACAATTCCCACCTAACTCATTGGACTCTCTTGTGCCAATGTGCTCCTATCTATCTTAGCTGAAGTTTTGTAGCCCTCAAGATAAGAAAACTTGAGCCAATCATTTTGACTTGGGAAACATCCTCTATATTATACATTTTTAGGGCTTTCAAGAAACCATTCCTCACCTTCTCGTCATCTATAGGGACAATCTTGCCAAGCCTTTCCATGTATCATTTAAGATTTAGTGCATACAAGGCCATGTGTAAAGTTGTTTTCAACTTCTCCCACTTCCGCACAATGATGGGTTGAACATGTTGATACTAGAACTCTAGGATGGGGTCCCTTTCTCGAATAACGACTTTCATGTGGCCAAACATACCGCCAATAAACTTGTATATCTCATCGAGGTTGGGGCTTTCAAAATCCCCATATTTGATCATGTTGAAAACTGGAGATACAATCAATTGATGCACCTCACAACTGCTCAAAATGTGTCTCTGTCACCACCATCACGTTTACCCTCTCCTCTTACTTTGTCCTAGATTCCTCCCACTCGGTCCACTTCAATGTCATGATCATAAGTTGCAGGGACTCTTGCAACTCAAGCATTCTATCCAACAAAATAAAGTAAGATGCAAATTGTATGTCCAATGGTTTGAGGAATTCCTTTCTTGAAAAGTTGCGAAAGAGTGCCAATGATGTATGGTGGTTGTAGATGAACATTTGCACCTCTCTAGCCTTTGCCACTACACTTTTGACCCAATCATTTTTTCCTATGTCTTGAGTGTATTTTTCTTGGCATACACACAACATAGGGTCCAAAATATTTGTAACGACTTGTACAACATTGGTAGTGCGATCCTCCTTAATGGCATATGACAAAATAGTAAATTGAAACCGTGCATCGTTGTTCTTTCTGAATAGTCAATGACTCTAAAGAAGCAAGAACCCTCTCTACATGGGACACTGATATTGATGAGTGGATGGTGTCTAATCTCTGTCCACCCATCCATGATGATGCTGCAATCATGAGAGACCCATGTGCACCTCATCTCATCCATCAATAAGTTCATCTTGAATTAATTTCTATCCAAGATTTTGGTACTCAACTTTGTGTTTTTTGGGGGCACATAATCTACACCTCGTTCAGCGACCTTAGCCATAGCCCCATTGTAATAAGGAGAGCAAGCAACATGAAATGAAATTTCAGTGAAGCAAAAAGAATTTTGCAATGACATCATTAGACTCCTTACAAGCCTTTTTTTCACATATCCACAAATATATTCTGGGCCATGACCTTCCTCTTTCCCAACTACCAAAAGAATTCACTCTAGTCACCTCAAAACTTGCTGTACTATTTGAGAAAGCTCTCCTAGAAGTTCTCTAAGACTTAGAAGAGCTGCTACCAATGCTACAAACTGCTGGAAATTTCTCTGTGGTATCTCTATTAAACAACTTCACTATCTCTGCCCTATGTTCAATTGATAGTTGTCCACAAAGGCCAATACCTTTCACTAAGATGTGCTATAAGTGCACATTTAATCTAGTAATGCTGCCCAACCAAGTCAACGAGTTTTTTTTTGGTCAAATGGTCCTTTAGCATATTTGCTCAACATATTGGAGGGGCCACTTTACTTGTCAACGCTCTCATGTGAATAGTTAGTCGTCATTTGTCTTTCTCCTTGCATACCCTATCCATCTCATCACCCGTTTGAATGTCACCGTGTGAACTCATTTTGGGTCTGCAATAGTTAAAAAATATGATCAATATGATTGTAATATAACCCATTGTGGATTTGGAATAAAAAAAAAGTGTGCCTTCCTTAACCCATTTTGCATTTGAAAACAAACAAACAACAATGCCCTTCTTTAACCCACATAGTCTTTGCATTTGGGAAACCAAAAAAATAAAATGAAAACAACAATGCCTTGCCCTTCTTTAATCACTTTGCATTTGGAAAATAAACAGCAATGCCCTTCTTTAACCCACTTTACGTTATGAAAATAGTAATTAAAAACAACAAATTCATTATTATTTATTAATATTCCCTAAACCCATTTTGATGTGAGAAAAATAGCAAGGGATCATTGTATGTACCTTGCTCTTGCTCTTACTCTTCCTCAACATTTTCTTCTTTATCTTCCTCTTCAACTTACTTTGTGATTAGAATGAGTGTGAATTGTGCTTTTTATAAGTTTTTTGATGTGTTTTAGGGTTAGGGATGTAGATAAGATAAGATAAAATAAGATAAGATAAATATATTAATGTCCAATGAATGACCACAAAAGTAGGTCAATGGGACTGCAGCCCAAACAATATACAAAGTGTGAGCGGGGACAACTCAAAACGAGTTCCCAAAAACCGAAAAGAAGAGAAAAGACAACAGAAAGGAAACCCGAAGCTAAATGCCCCCACATGCGGGGGCAAAGGAGCAAGCGGGGAGAAAAATGACAGAAGCGAAGAAGAGAATGAAAGGGGGGGCAAGTGAGGACCAGAGGTCTAATCAGGAATGGTAGCCACACCCCTCCTAACATTAGAGGCCGACGAAAAGAAGCTCCTGATGGACTCGCAACCCGAAGAGGGGGGTGAAAACCTCCTCCCAGGCGAGATCTGGCGATGCGCGACCAGGGGGACGAATGGAGTTGGACTGCCCTTTGGTACGTGTGTGCATCGATGATGCTGGTGGTGATTGAGGGAGGTGTGAAGGTCCAGGTCGGGGACGAATTGACCTATGCACCGAATGCGGTGGTAGAGTGATACTTTAATTGAGGTTAGGTTAGGTGTTTTAAATTTTAGAAGTTTTATTTAAATGCTTAAAACTTGTAGGTTGCAGGGGATGCCGTGACATTCCCTCGACCATCTTGGTGATTGTTAATTCGAAATCACAACACCCCCAAATGAGTTATGGACTGCTTTTCTAAAAGGTGTCATTTGGTATGATTTGTATAACATGGTACCATCTCTCAAGGTGTGGGACTTGCGGACTTGAGATGGCCCTCCTGGAGAAAGCCGACTTCTTCTTCCTGATCCTAATGCTAAACTACTCCTAAGGAAGGAAATGCGACTATCTACTCCTAATCTAACAATTCCAAGGAGACAGGGAGAGAGAAAGTGCATAAAGAGGGAAATCCTACACTAACGAGGTGATAGCACCAAGAAAAGGGAAGTGTTGATCATCTATCAAAACGGCCATGAAATGAAGGGAGGTGAGGTGAGCAATGGAGAGGATGGACAGCAGCATCACAGACCAAATGTCAGATTCACACAGAACTCCATTTCCGATCCCCACGAACACAACTCCCAGATCTGCAAATGAAATGTCCAAAACATGCACAGAATACTCGTAACGATGAGAGGCAAGAAGATGCAATGAAAACAAGCGAAGGATGGACAAACGCATCACAAAAATGAGTTTTATTGCTTCAGAAATTTGCACAGAGCATCATACATGAGCAAGAGGCAAAAACACCATTTTACAGAAGCAGGGGAGGAGATTCAAACTCCATTTTGACCTTGGGGAAGAAAAGAAGAGGGGGGCAGGGAAGAAGAATGAACAACCCTTGAAAAATGTGCCTTTGTTTACATTTTATAGAAGAAACGTGAGAAGAGAGGAAAAAACGCGGGATTTGTTCCAACCACCTTTAAAAATGCGTTTTAATTCTTCATCATTGATGGGCTTGATGCAAAAGCTCATATTTCCATGTATCTACTTCGCAGACCAAAGAAAATGACCCATACTTCATTAAATTTGGTAGTTGAAACTAGTTTTTGTCTTTTCCGTGCCAAAATGCGTTTTGCAATTTTCTCCCACAAATATCTACCAAAATACAAAATTGAAGACTCCATGATGAAGAGAATCTCTAGATCTTTCCATTGGTACCAAGATTGTCAAAAATGGAGCTTTGGATCAAAAGATATGGCCTTCTGCGTTTTTTCCTTACGTTTCCTGCAAATTTGGCTTGGGCGAATTTTGAACTTTTTCCCGCAAATCCGTTGATAACGTGGCATCCATTGGGGTCGGCGGAGGTAGGGGCTTACTTTTTCCATTTTACATTTTTTGACAAAAAGTCAAAAAATCCAATTTACCTCCGAAGTCTCGCATCCCCGCATTAGCTTTTTGATGGGGCCGCGGTCGCATTTTGATTTTATGCCTTTTGGAAGAAAAGACAATTTTTCACTTTTTCCTCCGATGCCCTGCCTGGTCTGAGTTCCTTTGGCAAAAAACTCTCCCAAGCTCCGCAAGTCCGCCTTGGGAAAATTTTCCCTTCTAACTCCGCCGAGCCATAACTCAAAAAATACAAGGAGTTAGAAAGAGTTCTTTACCTTTCTGGAAAGGGAAGAAATCTCTATCTCGATGGAGCATTTTCCGAAACCTTTGAATGCTTTAAATGTCTCGAAATGGATTTGAAGCACAAAAGGTAGTTAACCCAAAAATAAGGGGAGCTTATTTTGGTTAACAAAGTGATGTCATGGCGTCTCTTGTGACATTATTGAAACTGTGAATAACCCAAAATATCCAAGTAATGCCCGCAAACTTAGGGAAATGTTTCATCCCTATTTCCAAGCTCTTGAAATGTCTTGGATGGCATGGGATTGGGTGGTATGCATCCGCATGTAACATTGGTTGTAAAGGGTGAGTCAAGAAAAGATTGCGAAAAAGTACAATTAGGCGATTAGGAATGTATAAATATCACGAGGATGTAACATTGGTTGTAAAGGGTGAGTCAAGAAAAGATTGCGAAAGAACAATTAGGCGATTAGGAATGTATAAATATCATGACGATGTAACATTGGTTGTAAAAGGTGAGTTAAGACAAGATTTTGAAAGTACAATTAGGCGATTAGGAATGTCTAAATATCACGAGGACCCTTAAGGAAAATGATTTCATACAAGTGTATAAACAACAATATTTATCACAAAAATGTTATTTTGGCACTCAACAAGATCCTCGCAAATATAAAAGTCTCAATGAATTCTACAAGGAACCATTTGCATGTCACATAAGAATATTTTAAAACATAGCACTTTATATAGAATAAAGATGTACGGTTCCAAGCATTGTTGATAACCAACAAATAGTTGTAACTAAATGTAATCTTGCTCCTCTAAATAAATAAACCTCTGCTTGTGTCATTTGAACAGTGCAATTTGCTCTCCTTCTCTGAGTTCTTTCTTCTTTTTGCATATTCTAACATTGGTATCAGAGCGTCGAAGGTTCGCAGTTCGAGGAAGAAAGAAGCCATTCAGTCTGAGGAAGCTCTTGGTGGAAGAGTACAGACAAAGGAGAAGTTTGTGAAGGTCGTACAGACCTGAAGCATCTCGTTCGTGAAGTTTTTCGTGCACAATAGTCGCTAGGGCAAACGTGAGTGCCAAAAGTCGTGATTCGAGGGCAGACAAGGGCAAATACAGTCGGTTTTACACAAAACCGTGGTTCAAAGTCCAGAAGACGTGGTACGTGGCATAAAATTGTGGAGCAACGCCATTAAAAAGACAAGGTAGAAGTAAATCGTGGCGGCAGAAGTTTCATCTTTCCCTTCGTGAAGCAAAGTTGTGGATGAAACCCTAGTCGCAAATCCTGTTGTAGGAAAAGATGTGCCCAAACCAAGCAAAAACGTGACCAGTCATGAGGCAAAATCAGTGGTTCGAAATAACCAGTCGCAAATCCTGGCAAAGACGGCAGAGGCAGAGTCGTTTTTTCTTCCCTTCTGAAAAGTCGATGGATTAATATTCATTTTTTCCAACAAAGGTATTTACCTTGCTTTTGAATAATCAAATTTGGAGGAATAAGTAATAATAATTTTTTAATACAAGCAAATATAGTTGGAGGGGTGATTTCCATAATTAAATAATAGTTGCTGGAAAAAGTAATATTTATTAAGTGTGGGCAAAATTTTATTATTTCCGTTATTTTGGAATAATAAAATGGCAAATATTTCACACTTAACTTTGCCGGAGACAAAAATTAACGGGCACTAATTTTAATGTATGGAGCCATAAGATTTTAACAGTTGCAGAGTTTCGTGATTGTGATAAAATAATCAAGGGTGATGAAAGTCGGCCGTGATTTAACTTTGAGGATTATGACAAACGTCATAAGGAAGCATTATTACTTCTCAAGTTGTCGGTATTAGATGATATGATACCATATGCGGAACACCACCGGGGCGAGCACTTTGTGGTCCATCAAGAAGGATAAATATCGGACATCGAGAAAAAGTCGGGTTTTATACTTGAAAAATATGCTCTTTTCCGTAAAGTTACAAGAAGTGGATCATTGCTCGAGCACCTACTTCGGATGAAAGACCTCCGAGACCAAGATCTTCCATCAACAAAAAGGTGGACGACAATGATATGGTGGCTCTGGTTTTGAACAACTTACCTTCTTTGTATGAGTCATTTGTGGAGGCACTCCATTTAATGGCTGAAAGTCAAACACTCACGTTTGACAAGGTGAGTTCCTACCTGTTGCAAAAGGAGCGGAGACAACTTCAGGCATAATCTAATTGTGACCATTCAGAGAGTGCTCTTGTCACTTAGTCAAAGGGAAAGTGGAGACGTCATCTCGGTGAGTCTTCCACTCGGTATCAGGTCACATGCTATTACTGTCACAAGGTTGGGCACCTCAAGAAGGATTGTCGGAAGCAGAAGTATGATCTTTCGCAGCAGAACAAAAAGCCATGTAATGAGGAACATGTGGCAGCAGTTGCAGAAGAACGGGATTCGGATGACGGGCATGCTCTTTATTGTCTTACGACATCATGCTCAAATGACAGTGATACCAGTTGTTGGATCATTGACTTTGGTGCGTCTACACACTTTTCATGTCGTAGGGACTAGTATGTTTCATTTACTGCAAATATATGTTTTGAATCAGTAGTACTAGCTGATGGAGAATCACTTGCAGTAGAAGGGATAGGAGATATATGCATTGTATTGAATAATGCTCATAAATTGTTGGTATGGAATGTTAGATATGTACCTTCTTTACAAAAGAATCTTCTATCTATTCGTCAATTGACTGAAAAACCCAATATTTCTGTGGAAAGAAGTGTGTTGTCTTTGATGTGAAATAGAGACGGATAATTGCCCTTGGTATTGGGGAAGGTGGTCAATATCGACTTGTTGATCCGGCTGCGATCAACATGAATGCATGTGTGGAGGATAGCTCCACATTCAGGATGTGCAGGAGTTTGCAATGCCTTGGGAGGAAGCCATTCCTCACAAATCTGTTGACTTGGATACAGTCAACCTACATGCACTTATTGCGGAGGGAGTATCCACTATACTAGGTGTACGGGAGGCGGACATGCCTTGGGAGGATGGATTTCCTCATTCTGAAGAACGATTTGTTTTGGACAGATTCCACTATTCCAAATGCACTGACGATGCATGGTGAGATGGCATACTCAGTTACTCACTTAGAGGTACTTGCACGAAGGACAATAGAGCATGAACAATTTGCTCATTGTGTTGTGAAGGATCTTTCCCAACAGAGGGGGATAGATGAGCAAATAGATAAGACAGAGGAGTTGGTTCTCACTCCTACCACTGCTGTGATGGAGATGGTTATTTCTTCTACTATTTCGGAGTTGGTTGTAACTCTTACTGCACAGATGGTCACATTTCTCTTCTTGAAAAAGTTGGATGAGCACTACATGGTGGTGCAAGGACGTGATCGAGGTGACTTCGATTGCAGGATAATTGAGTCTTTGTACAGACTCCAACAGGCTACACAAGCCTGGAATAGATTTTTCAATCCACATCTCCAAGGTTCTGATTTCAGCACTCTGGAGATGGGGCTGACACTCTCAGCCATTGGTGATTCATCACTGGTCAATGAATCACGTAATAGAGAACCAGTGGACCACTTGTCATATCTTTTGTTCATGGGACCAGATTTTTGTTTTGCGGTTCTTCTTCATTCGACAACCGCAACACAGTCATGGACTGCTGTTTTTAAAGTACAACTTATGGCACAGTTTGTAGATGTAATGACTAAACATATGGGCTTTAGGAAATTTGTAAAATTTGGGACAAAATTGGTCTTGTTTCTGGTTTAGTCAGTAAGAGGGGGTGTTAAAATATGGCACTTTATATAGAATAAAGATATACGGTTCCAAGTAGTTGTTGATAACCAACAAATAGTTGTAACTAAATGTAACTGTTCCTCCTCTAAATAAGTAAACCTCTGCCTGTGTCATTTGAACAGTGCAGTTTGCTCTCCTTCTCTGAGTTCTTTCTTCTTTTTGCGTATTCTAACAGAATATGATTAGAGGCTGCAAAAGTATCTATCTTGCAGTAGTATGATTAAAGACAGATAAGTAGCCACTTGTAACGAGTGTCGGGGAACAAGGATGAAAGAGTACCAACTACCCGAGGCTTGCTTTTTCTAGTACTTGATATAAATGCAAAGTATGTTCGTAGACTCCACCGATAAAGGGCTCCTGTAAAATGTCCGGTGTTCATTTTTCATAGAATTAAAAAAACCTGTGAAAAACAATAAAAAATACCTGCCCTTATCAGTTTTAGGTTCAACATCTGGTATAACGGAATAGAGCAGATTGAGAACAACTAAGTCACAAGGTTTGAGTTTGAGTTCATGTTTGATGAGGATAAAGCTCGGTTCAAGTTTGCCAATGGATTAAGTTTAAAAACAATGTATTTAAGTTTGAACAAAATAACTTTTTTATCATTATAAAAAAGGATAAATATGTTAGAGGAACAGAGTAGAGAGAACTCTTCTTTCTTTGTTTTCACTCTGTAAAATAGTGCGGAAGCATTTCAAAACTTCCCATGTAAAAATAATGGATAAAATTCGAGTTCGTGTTCAACAAGGATAAAGTTCGGTGAAGTATGAACATTTTCCAAACAATTTGGTATACCTTGTAACATAGCTTTGAACCTTCAATGATATTGACCAAATTATGGTAGCGATGTACAAATTCATGAAAATGACCATTTTGTTCCTTGTCAAATGACCTATTAAACCCTTACCTCAGATGATCCATAAAACCCTTGACCTCATATAAATACTTACAATTAGATTTTGGTCAGAGTTTTAATCATAGTTACCTAAGACTCCAAGATGGAAAAAGTTTTCCAAATTTTGTTGACGGCTGATTAAATAATACATAAAATTTGTTTATATTACAAATTTAACATAAATAAACTAAAACTTAAAGCTGAAAGCTTGAATTCTGAAACCATTAATCAATTTATTCATCTTATAAGCCCAAACGCGATATATATTAATATTTACATATTTCATATTGAATCATTGATGTTAACATAGAATCAAGATACATTGATAGTGATACAATGATACATCAACAATATGGCAATGAAAAACAAAAGACTTAATTAATCAGCATGAGAAGAGTACATAATAACATATTTTATAACCAAAATGCCAAAATGCCAAAAATAAAAATCTAAAATTTGCAGGCTGCAGGGGATGCCGGGACACCCCTCGACCGTCTTGAGGATGTCATGGCATCCATTGTGGCGTCCCCCTTTTTGTGAAGCACCCGAAACATCCTATAATTTAGGATGTGATCCCTATCACCTACCACTAATTATTTAACCTCACACCTATCTAAGAATCCTCAACTCTTCTTGGTGGCTCTGGCCAATCCCCTCTCCTCCCCTCAGAGAGTATCAGTAATTGGTTTTTGTCTTCCTCCGTCGAGTTATGCTTGGGCCTCCTCTTTGCTTTGCCACTTGTATTTGAAAGAGGTTTTTTCACTGAAGAAGCTTGGATTCCAGTTCTACTTCCAAGAATTTGTTGAGAGAAAAGCCTTCATCGTCAGTTTTTGGGAAATGCCTGGTGATGGGTTCTTTGTTCCTCTATTCCTGAAACCATGTCCTCTTCTAAAAGATTCCTAGGGTTTGGCTCCCCATTTTCCAGACTATCAGTCCCATTCTACATCATTTCTCCTTTGAATTCCAGTAACAAATCTGTCTTCAATTGTTCATGTCTTCCTCCATATCATAGATGGGTGAGGATTTCTTTTACTGCTGATTGTTCAGAATGTCAATTGACTCCTCATTTGACAACAATTGTGTGATTTAGGAATCGATAAATGCCTATCTAGGGTGAGAAATCTGTCATGATTTCTTTCCATGTTTTAAACCTCTTCTGATTTGCCAGGCTGGGATTATGGTGGGTCGATGGATGTGACAATGATTAATTGCCAATTGAGGTGCTGGAGGAAGAAATAAAGGTTCTATTATCTGGAAGTGGACAGCAGTGGTCTGTAAGGGAAGGGTTAGGCAACAAAACTAGTTGTACTACCCTGCCTTTGAGTGAAGCAGGATTTACTGAGACACTGCTATCATACTTATATATTTTGATGATCTGGGATTGGGTTGTCAATCATGTGTCATTTTGATACATATCATTTGACATTACTGCAAATTATAGCTTCATACTCATTATGCAGATTATGTATATGATCATATAGCTTATTTTGCCTGTGAATTTAGATAATAGAAACTGTGTTTGACTGTTTCTATTCTTGGTCTTACTTTTAGAAATTTAGATTTCAGCGTATCTTCATTCTTGTATGGACATGATCTTTTTATTATGTTTTAACCATTATCTGTGCATGACTGATGAAAACCGAAGTTTTCACGTGAATGGGTGCATGGAAAGTCTTTTTCTTACGTGCAAGCCTTCCCCAAACCTGTTTCTTGTCATAGTTCCATTGTCATCACGTTGCATGATTGTGCTAATGTACATCCAATCATGAGGTTTCTATGACTAAGGAAGAGACACCCTAATGTGATGCTCATTCCTGTTGTATCCCTGGGATGCCCTAGCATGTGTATACTGTTCGTTCGACATATTTGGAGGTTGTCCTTAACATTTTATGTAAGTGCATGTTAAAGACGTATCTGAACACCATCATGTACCAGTCAATCTGATCTGGCCACAAAGAGAATATTTTTAGGGTTTTGCAGGAGTTCTCCTCACTCGAGCTTTTAAAGGTTGACTTCTTGCTGGTGAAAGTAGTGGTGAATTTGGATGTCAGGGTAGTCACTAGGTCATCTAGACAGTTGGTTTGGAGACATCAAGGCAGCACATCCTCGTAGTTTTGGCAGTAGCATTTTATAGTGTTTGATAGTGTGGCTAGTCATAAAACTAAATATACGGATGATCGATTCATCTAAGCTTTACCATTATTCCAGGATTTGTTTGTTGTGCTGATGACCTGTCATGGGAGCATGTACACACTTGCATAAACTTGTAGATACCACAAGCAATTGCAAAAGGATACCGAATACAAAAGGCAAGAAAACAACATGACACCAAGTAGACAGTCTAACAATGAGGAAGCATTGATTAGCCTTTGGGTTACAGTAGTGCAGATGGCCTCATGTTGGATTAGCCTGGGCAACACAATTGTTGGAAAATTTAAATCTTAACTCGTTAAGAAAATGTGTCAAATAGAAAAAAACCTTGCAAACATGGGGATAGAAAGATTAAGTGGCAAGAACCAAAATCTTTACCTTTTTGGTTGGTAGACAATTTATTGTGTTGTAGACTCATTGGATGGCAGAGATACTTTTACATACCTATTTGGTTAATGCACCCCTCTTTAAGGGGCTTATAGAGGAAGATGTGTAGGATTGGGCAGAGTAATTGTCTGAGAAAATGACAAAACCTTTGGATAATGTGAAGGAATAGGCATTCAATAGTTTTGAAGTTACCACTCATCTCATACCTAATTTATTTGAGAAATCTTCTGCCATGATGAGGATAACTGTCTGCTTGGCAGCCCAAGCATAAACAATTTTACTCATATGGCACAATGTGATGGTTGATGATTGAAATTAAGAGGAGCATGTGTTGTGGTGCAAGCAAAAGTGCAAAAGAGTAAAACAGCCAGCATCAAAGGAGGAAGCGATTAAAACTGAATGTGAAGGAAACACGTTGTGGATATGAGGATAAATTCGAGAGGGAACGGGTTGAATTTAAGGAAGGGTGAAAGTCACGGAATCAGATAGAGCACTCAGAATAAAGGAAGCAATCCAAGCTAGAGCATTTTTTGGAGTGCTATTTGATTATAAGGTGGTGAAAATAAGTTTACTTGAACTTTCATGTATCTGTAATGTATGATCCACATACGGTTGAATATGGAACATGGAGCCAATTCACTGTGGATAGCTGGTCATCTCGACCAAGGGAAAATATCTAAACAGAGTTCAGGAGGAGAAACATGAGAAAGAAGGCGAGGATAAAAGTTTGTCCTCTCTCTGTGCATTTCTGGTGCTTGCACAGAGACTATGGACATTCCACGTGATCTGCTAAGAGACTCTATACGCAAGATGCTGGGCAAAGCTTGGAAAGCCAAATACATTTATGGGAAGAGTGGGTGTATTACTTGATAGACGAGTTGGAGGAAGTGACTATTGTTTCAGAGAATATCCCATCAGATGACAATTTGGAAAAAGAAAATATTAAGAATGGTGTATGTGTGGACATGTGACATTCTGCATAATGAATTAGACAAAGTGCTTCCTAAGGAATGCCTCGCATTCTCTAGAACTGCATCCTACAACTTCATGCACTTATACCGTGATAAC
Source organism: Taxus wallichiana var. yunnanensis (assembly GCA_018340775.1). Classification (NCBI taxonomy): domain Eukaryota; kingdom Viridiplantae; phylum Streptophyta; class Pinopsida; order Cupressales; family Taxaceae; genus Taxus; species Taxus wallichiana. The sequence continues at coordinate 108,881,438 of CM031238.1, forward strand.
TGTGGACATGATCTGATGGTTGTTGAATACTTCCAGTTTCATGAAGTTGGTGATAGTAATTGCTCAATAGGAAAGCAATATGCAGGAGCAAAGGGAGTATGCTTGAAAGAACTAGAAAACTTAATAGAGATGGAGGAAATGAACATATTCTATAGATTGGCAGGGTTCTTCTCGAGGAGAGCAAAAAGTTCAGAAGAGACTTTTGATAGAAAGATTGAACAGATACTGGCCAGCATCTCTCCAGTACCTCTAGGACTAATTTTAGCACCACTGGGATCTATCTGAAAAGAAAGGCATCATCCCAATAATAGTTATTCACTGCAGATTTGAGCCAGGGTCAAGTGCATGCGATGCACACTGAAACATAGATAAAGGGGAAGGCATTGTTCTGTCATATATGGAAGCTACAGGCTAGCAGGGTTCTTTTTGAGGAAAGCAGAAATTTGGGAAGAGGTTTATGATGGTAGATAGAAAGGATGTTGGCCAGTGATTCTCCAGTACCTTTAGGACTCATTGCAGCACCAGCAGGAGTTATCTGCAAAGAAGACTATCATCCCAATAATAAATATTTATTGCAGATTCGAGCCAGGGTTAAGTGCAGGAGGCACACACTCAAGCATAGATAGGGCAAGGCATATTTTAGTCATGCGGAACACATGCTACAGGTTAGCAGGGTTCTTTTTAAGAGAGCAAAAGTAGAGAAGAGGCTCGAAGATAGAAAGGATGTTGGCCAGAGATTCTCCATGACCTTCAGGACTAATTTGAGCACCACCAGGAGTTATCTGAAAAGAAGACGATCATACCAATGATTGATATTCACAGCAGATTTGAACCAAGGTCTAGTGTGTGAGACGCATACTCAGCAGAGGCATATTTTTGTCATATTTTGTGATGATACTCAGTATAAGAGTTTGTCATATTTGCAGTGCTACAAGATTTTATTCCAGGCAATCATAGGGTTCAGCCCACCGGGGTTCAAACCTGGGTGGTTGCATGGTGAGGCCCCATCTCAATGTCGTGTACAAGTCATTCAATTAATGTGCAATTTAGTAAATTGAGTGTATGTTGTTACAGAGAGACAGATGGTGAGCTATTGCTACCAACTGTTAATTTTGTTATTATTTACAGAAACCTTCGAGTTTATATGGTTCAAAGAATCAAAATTGAAGTCCTGATCAATATAGTTATCATCACAAAGACATCGTCACTGTGTGGGCATTCTACCTCACTTCCATGATCCCCTGTATTCTATATATATCCACAAATTGCTGTGATATTTTAGCTATGCTCTTGCTGGATTCAATTATCCAATATTCCACTAAACTTTGACTCGCAACTTCAATTACTAATAATATGATATGCAATTTTGACTTCGAGTTTTTATGGTTATTCAAATGAAGGTGAAGTCCTACAAATGTACTCTCGAAACAGTGAGATAGCGTGTTGACAGAAATGAGAAATCATGTTATTGTGCCCGGGTTGTGACGTCTGAGTGGAATCAAGAGCTTGATTCGCCTTCATCATGCGTTGCTCCATACTCGTTAATCATCTAGATTCTAAAGTATGTTATAGCATAAATGGAAAACAAGATCTTATGTTGTAATGGTATTTGCAATCAACTCAATTCTTTCAAGTAATTCCAATGGAAAAAGTTAAAATGCTTATTTTTCATATGGATACCGTTTTAGATCCTCTATAGATTACATTATTGGTGAGGCTTATTACTTATGAATCTAAACTAAATAAATTGGCATCCATTAGAACTTAGAACCTGTATGTGATTAAATGTGCTAGATCTTTCTCCTGTATGAGCATATTTTTACGCCATGCATTGTAATACTATTTTGTGGCTATATAGGCATCAAGATAAGCATATTCCTTGTAAATAGCTAGTGTTGTACAAATTTGTTTGGTTGGTTTTTGCAAAGGGGTGGTCTTCCTTATTTCATGGGAACGGTTTTTTTTTCTATAATGGTATCTAATTTCATAATTTCAAATTTTCAGGTATGGATGGCGCGGACAATCTCGTGATAGCGTTGGGACAGTTTTGTGCGTTGATGATGATGGTATCCTCAGGGTTGGATTTCCCGGAGCATCTCGAGGATGGAAGGCTGATCCTGCAGAGATGGAAAGGGTGGAGGAATTTAAAGTTGGAGATTGGGTGCGGATACGTCCTTCACTTACAAGTGCAAAGCATGGTCTGGGGCTAGTAACTCCTGGTAGCATTGGAATTGTTTACTGTATACGTCCGGATAATAGTTTGTTACTGGACCTGAACTACATGACAGGTCCATGGCATTGTGAACCTGAAGAAGTTGAACCTGTTGAGCCATTTAAGGTAACAATAACTCTAATCATGTCAGTTCTGGAATGCATTAACTTTTTCCTTTTATCTAGAGCATCGACCAATTTAACATAATGGCTTTTGATTTTAATATTTGATTCTGGTTTTGGGCATTCTCATTCAGGTAGGAGATAGGGTTTGTGTCAAGAGGTCTGTAGCGGAACCAAGGTATGCTTGGGGTGGGGAGACACACCACAGCGTAGGGAGAATAAGTGAAATTGGCAGTGATGGCCTTCTCCTCATTGATATTACTGGTCGTCCCATTTCATGGCAAGCAGACCCATCAGACATGGAGAAGGCTGAAGATTTTAAGGTATTATATACCTATATGGAATAACTAAACATAAAAGGGATGATCGCTTATGTTAGAGAATTTGAATTCTTTATTTTTCACAGACTCTCAATCATCATGTCTATCTCGCAATCACATTTTATCAATCAATCATATAATTTTCTTTTCCAGGTGAACATTTAGAATCTTAGGGAACACAATTGAGATTATGTGCTTTCTTATTATTTATCATCTCTTTCTATCTACTATGTTCTCATTTCTATTTGTTTTTGCCTGGGTCTGCTTTTCTCTGAAAACTGTTTTGGGCACAGGTTGGTGACTGGGTTAGAGTAAAGACATCAGTTTCTTCTCCAAAATATGGATGGGAGGATGTCACAAGAAGCAGCGTTGGGATTGTTCACAATTTAGACGAGGATGGTGACATGGGTGTAGCTTTCTGCTTCAGAAGCAAGCCTTTCTCATGCTCTGTGACAGACATGGAAAAGGTTGCACCATTTGAGGTGGATGATGAAATTCATATTATGACATCTATAACAGAGCCACGTTTAGGATGGTCCCGTGAAACATCGGCTACAACAGGGAAGATTGCAAGGATAGATATGGATGGCACTTTGAATGTAAGTTTTTGATTGAATCCATTTAGCATTTTCCATTCCCAGCAACTGCCGAAAACTGAATTCTGCTTTGTGTGTTGAAGCCGTACATCTTTTTGAGAATATTCCCTACTTTGATAGGAATATTTTTTTGTTTTGTAGGTGAAGGTGGCTGGCAGAAGCACTCTTTGGAAGGTTGCCCCAGGTGATGCTGAAAGGCTATCGGGATTTGAAGTTGGTGATTGGGTCAGACTTAGGCCAACTTTTGGGTTCAGACCAAGCTATGATTGGCACGGAATCGGTAAAGATAGTTTTGCGGTGGTTCACAGTCTATCTGATACAGGTTACCTAGAGCTTGCAGGTTGTTTTAGAAAGGGGAGATGGATGACTCATTATACAGAGGTTGAAAAAGTTCCTAGCCTGAAAGTTGGTCAGCATGTTTGTTTCCGGACAGGACTTACTGAGCCTAGATGGGGTTGGAGAGGTGCTTCTACCAACTCTCGTGGTGTAATAATTGGTGTTCATGCTGATGGAGAAGTCTGGGTAGCATTTTCTGGTCTTTCTGTGCCTTGGCGTGGTGATCCAGCTGACCTGGAAAAGGAAGAGATGTATGAGGTGGGTGACTGGGTGAAAGTGAGGTTAGACTTGGTGGAGCCTAAAAATGGGTGGAAGTCAGTAAGGCCAGGGAGTATTGGCGTAGTGCAAGGAATAGCATATGAAAATGGAGACATCGGGGAAAGAACTATTCTTATTGGGTTCTGTGGTGAGCAGGAAAGATGGCTTGGTTTACCTCACGAACTTGAACGGGTTAATCCTTTTTCAGCTGGCCAGCAGGTACGAGTTAAATCCTCAGTAAAACAGCCAAGGTTTGGCTGGTCAAGCCATGACCATTACAGCATTGGGACTATTACTGCCATTGATGCTGATGGAAAGTTGCGTGTGTATACGTTTTCTTGTTCCCAGAAAGCCTGGATGCTTGACCCAGCAGAAGTGGAGGTAATAGAAGAGCAACCCATCTGCATTGGAGACTGGGTGAAAGTCAAGCCTTCAGTCCCTACCCCTACACATCAATGGGGTGAAGTTACACACAAAAGTATAGGGGTGGTTCACAAGATAGATGATGATGGGGATTTGCGGGTTGCTTTTTGTTTTCTAGATAGGTTATGGGTTTGCAAGCCTTCAGAAATGGAGAGAATCAGACCTTTCAAGATTGAAGACCGGGTAAGAGTGCAACGTAGTGTTGCTTGTCCAAGGTGGGGTTGGGGCATGGAGACCTATGCAAGTAGAGGAGTAATTGTTGGGGTCGATGCAGATGGAAAACTGAGAATAAAATTTGCCTGGCGAGAAGGAAGGCTTTGGGTTGGAGATCCTGCAGATGTTGAACTCGATTCAGATGTTTCATGATGCCATGGACTCTGAGAAGTTATGCTTTTTGTATCTAGCTTCCTAAGTAGACGATGGATTTTTGTCTGGTAGGCATGTGATTCTTACTCTTCTTTTAGATTTTCTGTAGGCTTTGGTAGGGAAGATGGAATCACACTCCTACCAGGTCCATTATCTACTTAAGAATCTTGGGTGCTAGGCTGTGTATATTAATAAACTGTATTTAATGGTGCATGCCATGCTCGAGAAAATTTTCAGGTTTTTTTTTGGTCATGTAATATTCTGCTGTTGTTTGTATTTGTGTGTTTATGGCTGATCAGCCAATTGACATGTAATCTTCCATGTTACAGATGCCTGCCATCTTTAATGGCATACTGTTTTTGGCATTCTTTTCTATCCTTCTGAAGGTTAGCTGCTCTCACATAGGTCAGGAATATATACGTATTTATATGCGTAGATGTATGTATTCTTGTTCCACTCATGTTTCTTATAAAGTTTATTACTCATTTTTCTTTTTGGCTTTTCCGTTGGGGTTTCAGATCAGAATTTGTTGTCTTTATATCCTGATTGTGAACTTGCGCATGAAAGCTGGAAATTTTGTGTTTGATGTTAGCATTCACTTAGTAACATTGTTTTTAATGGGAAATACAAGCTGGTTGCTCTCAGTTGGTTAAATATAAAAGAAATTTTTACAGTATTCAGATTTATGAGATTTGAGAATCCTACCTTAATCCCCTGCCGTTTCTTATGTGCACTGAAGCAGTGAAAAGGACTAAAATTAAAAGTAGTTTTCCTCTCTTTCATGTACACAAACATTATGTCGGCAGTGAAATATGAACTATTTTTTTAATTTATAGAGGTAATGCTTCACCTATCGGGATAGGAACTGAATAAAAAAATGGCATATGAGATTAGTATTTTGATGTAATTCACGTGAAAAATTTGAATGGGATTGAAAAATTTAGTTGATTGCTTCCACCCTAATATATACATTCTCTCGTCTGTTTTTGAAAATCTTTCTGCAGCACTTCAAAATTTGATTTGAGCGTGTTAATCTATATTGTGTCATATCCACATTCATCACATTGTAAACTCACCTCAAAAGCCTGATAGTATTTTGCAGTTTATGTGCCCAAGCAATCTTGTATTCCTGGTGAAACAATTGTTGTGTAATCAATAAAAGACAAAATAAAGTTATTCCATGGAAGGCACTGATCCATGAAAACCAGGTTTGAGCACCAACAGAATAAAAACTGTGAACTTCCTAATTTTTTTCATTAGCATACTTCCAAACTTAAAGAAAGCGCTTTGCATAATTTTGAATTTTCATTAGCATACTTCTGAATTTAAAGAAAGCGCTTTGCATAATTTTGAAACTGCACGGCATAGATTCCATGCCAACTGTGTGATTGTTCATTGTTTTAAGTTTTTTTATAGGGAAATTGACAAGGTGACTACCGTAATGGGATATTATTGATTTCTCAATTTGAAGGGGCTGCAGTCATATCCCCAAGCAAGCATATAAATGGATGGTCACTCTCCAACAGAAGATCAATACAAAACCACCTTCACCACTAAGCTGGGGACATACACATAAAAAGATGTCCTTCAGACTGTCAAATGTTGGAGCCACATTTTAGCGGGAAATGGACATGGCCTTTTAAGGGCCTAATCAATGACATTATTTTTGTTTACCTAGATGATGTCACTATATTTTCAAAGAAGCAAGAGGATGATTTGGATCCTTGGAAGTAGATATTGTTGGAAGACATGCACAAGGAAGAAATAAAGAGAAGGTTATGAATGATGTAGTTATAAGAGGGTTGATATAGTTACAACCAATTACAACCATCTCATTAGTTAAATAAGTAATGAAATTTTTATTTAATGAGCCTTACATTCTAATACTCCCTCTTAAGGCTTATCATACGTAAAGCAAAAACAAACATTCTAATAAAATCAACAAAATAGGAACTACATAATCTTTAGAGGCTTTTACTTTGAAAGCAATGCTATGACTAGGTAGGGCTCCATCAAGTTGTTTTATGATCTTCATAAAGGTGTAGCTCCCAAGTTGAATTCCCAAGTTTTCGGATTCCACCTCTCCAAACTCTCAAATCACGCTGATCTCCCAAATTATTGATCAACCATCCATACTTAGTCATTCACAAGCTCCATCGAGTTTTTCATGACCTTTATGAGGGTATAATTCCCAAGATCCATAGTCTCATGAACTACTTGAGTAACCATCCATATCGAGCTTCATTAACCCGTATCCTATCTTGCCTTCAAAGTTGAGAGCATCTTTATATTATGTATTCGTCACTATTCTCACTACTTTCTACATCGATGGGTCTTCCACCATGGCTATATTGGTTGTATTTGATGTCTTTAACCTTGAGCACATCATTGGCTCGAACACGACAATACCATGTTGTGTGACCTCTTTTCTTACAATAATGACATTCAATCTCTCGAGTTATCTTTATTTGACCTTCTTTGAGAATTTATGGTTTTGGAATAAAATGCACTTTCTTGTTGAGTACTAGCTTTTGCATCTTTACAGGTTTGCTTTTATCCAGCTAGGAGAGTTGCAACCATATCATCTAGAGATTGAAATTGAATGAATGAGGGTAAAAACTATACTTTGTTGCATTTTGAAGACAAATTGTTTAATATGATAGCTTTGGTATCCTCATCCACTATCACAACTTTGACTTCTCGCTAGTTGTCTAATCAGGGACCTAAGATTATTGATGTGGCTCAACATAGAGACTTTTTCATTCATTTTCAATCTTTCTAATTGAAGTTTTAGGAAAATTTGACATTGTGCTTTTGCTCTAAATAATTTATTTAGAGCATCCCAAATTTCTTTGGATGATTTGTCTAGGTCTACATGATGAAGTTCGAGTCGAGAGAGCAAAACCAATAATAGCCTTCACTCTATCATCTCTGCTTTGCCAATCTAACCATTTAGGAGCATCATTGGGTGCTTTCTTTTTCCGTTTACTATGCCTCACAAATTTTATTCATACATTGTATTTGGATTTTCACTTTCCATGTATGAAAATTTAAATTGAAATATTTTTAGGGAATTTCCATTTAAAAAAATACTGTGTATTTACTAAGATGAGTAAATATACCAATTCCTCCGCCATGTGATTGGTTTAATTTGCTCTTATACGATAAATTCGTGACTATTTTGTGCACAAAAACTTGATTGTATTTTGTCCGAAAGCTTGCCCTCCCATGACTTTGGTTTTACTATGGAAAATGACGAAAATGCCTTAATAGTACTTCAAAATGTCTTGAAAACACGACTTTGCCGTCGATTTAACTCGATGCGGGCCCTTCGTGACTTTGTTTGCTCCCCGATTTGCGGCTTTAAACTTAGTTTTTCTCTTTGCACGATTGTGGTATTGTGATTGATTTTTGCGTCCTCATAACTCGTGAATTTTACGCTATCTTGATTGCCCTTTCGATTGCTTGTAGACCGAGAATTGTGATTTTGTTTTGTGCTCTAATTTGTACTTGTGGCTACTTGTTCTTTGCCCTCACGTTTTTGAAAAACCTCACAAAATGGAAACTCGAAAATCAAAATGAAAATCTTCACGAATGTGCCCTTGATTTTTTATTGTGCACTTGATTTCATGAAGGAAATCTCTTGAGCCACATTGTGTCAAAAGTTGGCCTATTGATAGACCCGGATAGAAAGTCTTCCATCATTTTCGCACCTCTGTTGCCTCACAAAGGGGCATTGCAATCTTCCTAGGAAAGATCAATTTTGTGAGAAAGTTCATAATAAACTTTGCATGTGTAGTCAACCTAATCACACTCTGCTAAAGGAGGATGTGGTCTTCAAATGAACATGGAGGAAAAGAGAATTTTGAATGAATCAAGCAAGTTATTTCTTAAGCTCCGATGTTAGCAAACCCGAACTTTGAGAAAGATTTTATCCTCTACGCCTTAGGCAATGAACACAACATAGCCACAATTCTCACCCAAAAAAACCCCAAGGACTTGAGCAATCTCTCGTTTTCATAACCCAAATGCTCAAGGATTATGAAACCAAATATAATATTAGTGAAAAACAATCGTTTGTGGTCCTCAAAGTTGAGAAATACTTCCAAGCATCTCTTGTCCAACATCAAAGTCTCAATTTGGTTTTGTTCACCCAAGCATTAGAGACTACATAATGAGAGGAGAAAGTATGACAAGAGAATGGGTTGGACCACAAAAAAATGGAGTTTAACATCAAAGAAAAATCTACCAAGTTAGTAAGAGGTAAGGCTTTGCCAACACCTTTTGAAGACTTTGACAATTTGTAAGAAATTGTTTATATTCATGATAACTAACCGCGAATGAAGAAAACGAGGATACCTCTAGGACTCAAAAGATTGTAAGATATCTAGAGACTAGGGAATATCCCTACGACTTGGACATAACCAAGAGAGACACTCTATACGTTAGGCCATTCCATATCGATTGATCGGGAGGACACTATTTGGAAAGAACCTAGATGGTGTCTTGTTGAGATGCATTGGACCCAAAGATGTGGAAAATTTGTCGAGAGATTTCCATCAAGGATTCTTTGGTGGCCACTTCGCACCGTGGACAACAATCATAAAGATCGGGAGCAGAGTTATTACTTATTGGCCTAAGTTGTTCTTAGACGCGTCTTCAAATGGGTAAGACAATGCCATAAATGCCTAATATTCTCCAAAGAAAAGTATAGGCCCCCTCCCTTTCCAACCAATTGCAGCTAACTAAGCTTTCTCCCAATGGATATCAAATTTTATTGGAATGATTAAAATCTGCCCTCTAGTATCGGCCACAATTGGATCTTAATCACCATTGACCACACAAGGTGGATTGAAGTGATGCCGTTGAAAGAAGTTGTCATCAACTTCCTTGAAGGAATGATCGTTTGTCATAATAATTTTTGATGCTAAGGCATTCATGGGATCCAAGATCATTGAGTTTTCCTTGAAGTATGACATATACCTTAGGCTTCTTCCAACTACTATCCAAGAAAATGGACTCGCATAGTGATTAGGATCATGAAGTGTACAATTGAGCAAAATAAGCCGCGTGACATACCAAGGTAAAATTCACCTTGTGGGGTGACAAAGTCATTCCGAACCCCGATTGGAAATTCTCGCTTTCATGTTGATATAAGAAATGAAAGCTTGGTTTTCACTTTCATTGGAACTTTCGGCTTTCGAGCTAGCTCGTCGGTTGGACCTAGAACATTATAATACGAAAACAATCGGATAATAGAGATATTAAACCTTGAAAGGATTAGGGATAAGTTGAGAGAAAAACTCCAGGGCATCAACAAGTAGTGAAAAGGTTTTCTCGATAAGTGTGCCACCAATAAGAGATTTGAAGTTGGCGACTTAGTGATTGGATGGGATGTTGATTGAGCTAAGCTTGGGAGGTATTCTCAATTCAACACCATCTGTAGTAGGTCATATTAGATTACTAAATATAAAGAAAATAGAGTCTTTGAGCTCTCAAAACTCGATTGAGAATCTTCGTTGATGTCACTCAATTTGATGTTCCATTAAAAATACATTTTTAGTGCATATGCCTCACCACATACATGGTAATCTAGTTTCCTTGTTGTCTTGATTTGTCTTTCCTTTGTATCTTTGTAAGTTTTGCGAGCCCTTGTGCAATTTTGTCACCACCCATGGGAAAAGAATTTTGGGAGGTCTTGAATTTCTTAAGATCATCGGTATAGACATGACGCCCATGGATACAATCACGCTCAATGCCCTTTTTGGGGACACCCAAAAAAAACAAGACCAAAGGTGACTAAAATCTCAGGGTAATTTTTTTAAAAAAGTGTTGAATTAATACTAGTCTATTTCATAACCCATTCTCGATAATCCCCTTTCAAAAATTTATCTTCCCCCACCTTTTTTTAATTTAATTTACCCCTTTCAAACCTCAAATTTTAGATCTAAGTTTTTCCCTAAACTTTCCTTATGTTCCTTCCCATTCCTCTCCTTCCTCATTTTATTTTGTTTTGTTATTTGCAGGAGTTTGAAGAACAATGGAGCTTGTTCTCTTGAGGTAAAAGAATATTATCCTTATTGAAATTGTTTATGGCAGCCAAACCCACCCGCCACTATTGTTGTGTTAGTGTTTTTGTACTCTGTGTGGCCGCGGTGAGAGGATGTGAGGACCTACGAAGGGAAGGAGAAGAATCGGCGTGGGAGGGGAAATAGTTGTTAGGGGGTCGCGGGGAGGAAGGGAGGGCGTGGAGTGGGGAGGGAGAAGGCAGGGAGGCCGCGCAGAGGGATGGGGAGGGACAGTGCAGGGGTTTGGAGGCGGCGGACAAACGGGGGGGGGGCGGAGCACGGGGCCGCAGGATGGCGGCCCGGCGGAGGGGCTGGTGTAGTGGGGGGTGGCGGTTTTGGGCGATTCACAGGGGTGTGCAGGGGGTTCGGCCCCCCTGCCATTACTCTTTTTCTTATAAACTGAGGACGATCGGGGGGGGGGTGGCCCCCTCCCCCAATACTATAATTTTTTTTTTTTTGAATAAAAATTTGTTTATAAAAGCGTTTAAATAAAAAAAAAAAAATGTATATTAAAAGATTTTTTTATAAAAATATAAAAAAGATATGTATATTACAATATGAAATAATATTTTATATGTAGTATATATTATAATATATGTATATATATATATATATATATATATATATATATATATATATAGAAATAATATATATATATATATATAATATATATATATATATATATATATATATATATATATATATATATATATATATATATATATATATATTATATATATTAAAAAAAAAAAATCTACAAAATTTTCTTATAGGAATAAAATGATTAATCTATGATTTATACCCCTTTTTTTTTATTTTTTTTTTACACAACGATAACAATGTTGATTTCAACTTAAAATGAATAACCGATTTTAATCTTATTATGTGTTACCTAATGAACTTAATATTATCAAATATTCACTTCAAAAGATTTTCTATTACAAACATTAAAAGATGGAATATGAATATTTCAGATTTATAATAAAGGGAAAAATATTCACCATGAAGTGTACATACATGTTCACAAGAAGGGCATATTTTCAAATATATATTCTTTCTTTCAAAAGGAGATTACATATCAGATTTTCATATTAAAAAACAACAAATACAATATTTCTTTTTTAAGATTTGGAGTTCACATATACCATCATACACCAATGATTATCTACCCAAGAAGGTTGATCACAAGATTATTCTTTACAAGGTAAAGAGGTAGTTTACAAACTCAAGTATGACTCCAAATTTTGAGCTTGCAATCTCAAAAAAATATAGATTTTACAAGGTGTACAATTTTTCCTCATGCCATGCTCAAGAGGTTACAACACAAGAAAAGTTTTACAAGGATTTGAGAAAACCAAGAATCTCCAACAATTTCCAACTATCAACTTGAGCTCCTACATCCATGTCTTCAAGAAAAACATACAAGGAGAGAGCTTGTTTGCCACCCAACCATAGGCATCATCACATGCCTCTCCCAAGGTTGGGATGCATGCTAGCCTCCCCCAAGCCCATGGGAAAGAGGGCAACTACCAAAAATTGCACAAGATAGAGGGTAAACCAACAATGATACAAGCACACAAAAATGGTTCACAACACAAGACTCCAATTTACAAGGAGGAGAACCCATGTTCATCCTCCAAAAATGGGGAAGAGAGGAGAAAGTTCTCCAAAGTTATTCATCAAAATTACTTGCACAAAATAAACATCTCCATATCCTCCTTATTGCTCCTAATTCAATCAAAGCCCTCCTTATTCCTCCCCCTTTCTCCAAGTCCTTCTTGGAAGGATTTTCAAACCCCAAAGGGGTTTCCTTACCAAGAATGGGGAAGGAGATTCAAGCCAAATGAATCAACTTCCCCACCTCAACCATTGAGGGGAAAATAATAAGACTCCTCAAGGCTTGTCCATCAAGCCTTGAGGATTGAGAGGGAAAATTCCCTCTCTCTTCCCCCACACTCCAAAACTCCATCATGCCATATGATGGAGGGAGTAACAACAAGCAAATAACCAAAATCAACATATAACAAATAACAATCTCAAGCAACCAATCCAACAACTAAAAGGAAAAACAACACAACAAAAAGACATAAGAGCCTACCTCAAGGAAAGCTCTCCAAAAGCTCTCCAACTTCAAATTTCTCCACACCTTGACTCAAGCCAATCTCCAAGCTTCAAAATCCACAAGCATCCCAAGCAAGAAGTTTAAAAAAAGTCCCTCTCTTTTCCCATGAATGGGAATTTGAAGAGGAGCAAAGCAAGCATCCTCACAAATGAGGGGGTGACATGTGTCACCCCTCTCCCTCATCAAGGTCAAAGATGCCAAAACAAAAGAGAGAAAGGGTAAAATTAACTTTTTGCCCTCTTCTCCCAAATTCCCTTAAATGTTAGCAAGACAAAACTAGTGGAACTTTTGATAAACACACAAATCCACATCCCTTACATGGATGTGACTAAACAAGAGGTAAAAAGGGAGGGAAAACTCCCTCTAGCCTTGAAAATAAGCCCCCTACCCATTAGGTAGGGTCCAAGGGCTCATTTTTATGTTAGGGGGACTCCCAAGCTACAAAGGGGTCCCCAAAAATGCCCAAAATACCCTAATTTCGGGTTTTGCATTTTTGGCACAAGGGTAGAGGGTGTGGGGACCACCCAAGGGTCTCACATGTGACCCTAAACCCTTGTGATTAGGTGGCACATTAAACATAATCAACAATTTAAATGAAAGAGGAGTTATTAACTCCCTAAACAAGTTTACATCATAACCAACTACCCTAACCAAAATTAATAATTCAAAGCACAATACATTACATACATTGGGGTCACTCATAGTGCCCAAAATAATAATCACCTATACTAAGGCTTCACACAAAGAACATGGCTAGGGCTCAGCCCTTAGGCTGCTTGTGCAAGATTGAGTAGCTGGCCTGAATCCCACGTTCTCCTGTAAACCTGTCACCTGCACACTCATTGCACACATTAACCGCACCTGTCCGATACAATATAATTCAATGACATAGTAAGATATCAATGCATTCTAAACTAGCCTAACATCCTACTAAAATCAAGATGCGACAACGTGCACAATTATATTCCATATTCCAAAAGTTAGACAAGATGATAAAGTGACATATAATCCCACCATGCAACAACTATCCATCAATATAATTAGGTTCCAAACACATAATTATATTCATTAGTTTCCATGACATAACAAGAAAATGCGACAATATAGAAATTAAGCTAAATTGGTGCTATACGCCTAAATGTCCACATTTGTCTAATAAGATCAAATATCTAAATATAATGTCCAAGATATAACCAATCACTGTCAAAACATGTCTATGAGCAAGGAAACAACAAGCTACTGAGCTATAAAAAGTGTGGGCACTACACAAGCTATTGGATCTCTAACACTTGGCAGACATAAGTGTCCCCATGAGTCTCTAGAAATGTTAACCAAATTTCCCTTTGGTCATTTTGTTAACCTTGTGCATCTAGAGTTTGAAATTCTTCGTCACTTGTCTCATTTTGTGCATTGTGTATTCCACGGATTTCTCATTCTTTTTCACACCATAAACTATGTTATATGACCCACATGTCATTGAAATGTCTTGGCTCATCCTCCCACTCTAAATCTAAGCCCCACCATGTCGCACCCTTTTGACCCCGATCATAGACTCGCTAACAATGCCATCCCCACTTGTTTCCCTCACCTTCACTTTGTTTTTATCCATATTTTGTGTTGCACCACTTTCCCTCTTGTTGCATCATATTTTCAACTTGTGCATTGCCTCAAGTATTGCCTTAAGCTATGAAAGATTGTTCAAGCCACGTAAAACATAGTGCATCCGCATGACACTATTTGTAGTTGTGAAGGTTTCCAAATGTTACGAGTCATCATGTGAGGTTGTGCTAGTCTTCCTTTTCGCTGCAAAGCTTCACCTTGTGCCATGAAGCATTGTCAACGTTGTTTGAAGCTATCATTGCACTCAACTTACCAACATGTTGGCAGCCCATCATCTAATGTGTGGGCAAGTGTTCAATGTGGTGTTTTCTTGTCTATATTCTTTTACTTGCAAGTGTCCTCTCCATGCCTCCATGTGCCTCGATTTGTTTGTTCACTTCTTCTATGTTGCGAGATCACTCCCACTAGCCACTATTAGTCTGCTTTTATCCATCGAGCGAACCTCGGTTGTAGGAACAACATGATGGTCATGAAATTCCCTCATACACCTTGAGTGGTTGTAGAATTAAATTTTTAAATGGACATGATGCAAGTATGATATTAACTAAATCTCTGCATAGAAATTCTTTTAGATCACTACTTGGTTGAGATGGTTATTTGTCCCTCTCGATCTACGGATCAATGTTAGTGTCCTAGATTACCTCTTAAGGTTATATATTTACATCACTTCATGGTTCAGATCCTTTACATCCAAGGATGATCCATTGCTCCTCATTCATGAAACCCTTGACTTGTTTCTCAAAGGATCTTCCTCTGTTTTATATAAAAAATAGTTTGTTCTATTACGGATATCTTGTTCTCTCTTGAATTTGTTTGAATTCCCATATTTTATGTATGATGTTTTAATCTCCATATCTATGAATGTAATGTATCCAGGCCTATTGTGCGAGTCAAATACCATTGTGTATATTTAAACACCAATGATGTTGTTGTAGCTTATATATGGCCTACTCTTTTCTCATCTTCTTAGATCACTAGTAGATTTCTCTTATCTATTGTCATGTTTTGATCTAGTGTGTGTGGACTAAACTTTCATTCATCTAAAATATTATGTTATCCTTAAATAAATAGAGGAAGAGATATCTATATTTCACTCTTGGCACACACGTTAACACCTTTTCTTTTGTTTCTCTTATCCCTTTCCCCACAGTTGTTAGACTAAGTAGTTAGTGATATCATTTAGAGTGGAAGTAGATGAAAACTAGATATCTCCAAAGGTTTGCTTCAAGTTGCAAGTCTCACACTTAAGAAGCAATCCCATGTCATATTGGTGGTGAAATAATCTTTATGGGTTGACACTTTCACCACTAACACATCCCATACAAACTTTGATAGTAGACAATCGATCATGTGATAACATATGCACTATGATATTATTTCCTAGCCTTTGGGTACCCACAAATTTGATTCATATAATGACCATAGTAAAGGGATTCAATGAACAATGTCAAAACCTTCTTGGGGTATCGTGTTGCCCGTAAGGGTAGGACCTAAATTAATTGCTACTTGTTTTTATTTTTGCCTAATGGTGGTGCACATAACTTATTATTATGACAACCATGAATACATAAGATGCATGTCATTCCTTGCACATTGCATTGATGCTTAAATTATGTACACAAATCATAAAGCAATTACTATCTAGAGTCTCCTTTATGAGTATCATATTCAACCAAATACATCACATACTTTTATTCCATGGCAACCTATCATACAAACTTGACAATTGAAACTCGAGTTGAACTCACAATACCTTTTCATCCTACTCCTAAGCTAGTGTTACGAAAAAAACTACCCATATGTATTTAACATAGAGCACCCACTCAATGTTCAATATACAATCGAGACCATGAGTTGTTATACATGAGGTTCCTAAGATGACTCAAGCTACACACCATATACTTTACCATAATTATGACATGGATGCTTCACACAACTTCACGGTTCACAATCATTTTTAATATGATGCCAAAGGTGATAGACCAACATCTCCTTTTGTATAATGTGTGACATTTACATTTCCCAATGCTATAATTTGACATGATCATCCCCTTGATGGGATCATAAGTTAGAAAACCTAATATATTCATTTTCCAAGTCGACTACCTATTTTATTTTATATATTTGTTTTTTTACTTTTGTTTATTTGATCACCATCTCTTCAATTGATTGATTTATTCTTCAATTCTTATATTTTGACTTTTTCATTGTTTATATTCACAATGATCATTCTTCATCCCCTTGACTTTGATTTGTTTGTTATGTTTCACTAGCCCTTGCGCTTTGATTTCTTGTCCAATTCCGATTGCCTATATTAGTCATCCTACAATGACACACACATACAAATTCTTTGCAACAAATTGATCTTAGTCTATCCATTTTGAGACATGATACATCTTACTGGGGTATACTTCATGCTCCCCTCCATATTGGTCACTCTTACTAGCATGGTACATGCTAAGCTTTCATGATCATATCTTTCCTATGTCTATATGTACACCTCCATTTTCCCACCAAGGCTATGCACCTATTATGATCTACGCATTGACACAGTTAGTTCTTTACGCATTGACACAGCTTAGTTCTTTAAGGCCTAATTCTCATACTTACAATATCATTTACATTAGGGCATATCACTTGCCACCACTCTCTTCATACTAGATTTATTTTACATATCACAGACATTATTAATTGAAAAATCCATGGGATGTTTGGAATCCTCCACTTCCTTCTATTTTGCATCATGTGCCTCTTGTCCTTTATTTCTTTAAATGCCTCTTGGCTTTATTTCCTTGATTGCCTCCGGATATTTGTTTACTTGATTTCCCCTTGCTTTGTTTTCTTGATTTTATCTTGGCCTTCGTTTTCTTGAATGACTCTTATTTGTTTATTAAAGTATTCAAAATATAATACCAAGTCCTATGTGTTGCTTGCTTTGCTGGTACACATTGCCTTTTTGATGTTTAGTATCATTTCAAATGGTGATTTACGTATCCATTTTATGCATATTCTTTTCATCATGGTGTACTTGAGTTAGATGGAAGACATAAAGATTATGTATGGACATAGACATGTGGATGCTTTGTAGCTTTCATTTTCTCACACATGGGGAAAAACAATTCTCATTAGAGGCATGCCTACATTGGAGGAATCCTATGCATATGTTTAGGTTATATTTTTATATGCTAGTTCAATGATTATAGATTTTTATACATGACTTACTATTGGTCATATTGGCAATATATGATGATGAAATTGATTACTTATATGTACTAAAGTTGCTTGCTTCATGCTTACATTACTTGTTATAGTGTATGTTTACATTGATTATTACATTACTTGATTCATAAATGTCACTTGTGTGTGCTTTTGTGTTATGTAATGTATCAATTGTGTCATAAAATTCTCTTTTCGATTGTTATGTCATGTTTTCTTGTGTGCTTCTTGATCATGATGTTTTCCTATGACTATGATACTTCATGCTTGTGCTTGACGACATTCCTTTCTTGTGTTATACTTTGTGTTATTACATGTTAGTGCAATGATTTATAACATGCTTATTATTTTAGTTTTCTATCTATGCCGACTTTTCATACGATTATGTCTTATATGCTCTTGAAAATTTATGTTTGTTCTTTGGATTACATGTTTCTTATGTGCTCACAATGCTAAAATTCTTTATATACTAATATATCTTACTAACTTTACAAGGTTAGCTCTTCCTTTATCCATATATACATTTTACTGATTGTATGCTTAATTATTTCTTTGATACGACTAATATGTAGTTTCCATCCCTCATTGAAAAGGGGAACATATAATGAAATTATTTTAGAGATTCATACATTTCCAATCATAGAAATTCACTTTGCTAGATTCAATTTTGAGAAATCATATTTATATTGTGGAACATTTGATCACATTAGACGTGCATTTCATCCATATAGAGATATTTTACGTACTTATGCAAAGTTTATATCCACATTTTTGAGAGATCATATACGAGTTTAGGGATAGTTGATCAAAGTGGACATGAAATTTATCCATATTAAAATATTATATTTTAAGTTGGGGAATGGTGGTGTTACATATTCACAATTTTTTAGTCTTCCATATGTAATGAAATATTCAATCTTTATCGAATGACTATTGACTCAATGGTGAAGATGTTTGGTTCTTAAAGAGCCCACCAGGTTCAATTCTCATTGTAAGTGAAGTCGGAGATGCACTTGTATTAAGGGATAAGGCCAGGATCGTGCCCCGGTGAATTTGTGAGAATGGATACCCCTTAGTCCTTGGCCACTTAGCCTAAGAATTCGACCACCTTACCGTCAGTGGGGTATGGTGGTCTTAAAGACTCAGATTTCAATAAAAAAAAATTCATTCTTTTTCTCTTCGTGAGCCATGTTCAAGACCTTACACATTTTCATATCTAGTGCAAACCGTTGTTTTTTTTTATTTATCCAAGAAGGGGATATGCTAATAAAATTCTACTTTAAAAGTTTGGTTATTTGGACACTTGCGACAATATAATTGGAGCATGGACACCCCTTAACTCTATAGTACACATATTTTTATTTGGTGCATCTACATGCCTTAACTCTTTGAGTCTCCAAGCATGTCAATTTTTGATTGGAGCATCTACATCCCTTAACTGTTTAGTTCAATAGTTAAATCTTCTAGGGATGTTCACCAAATGATGCCTTTCTATATGATTCAATAAACAACAACTTAGTTCACTTACAATCATGTCTATTCATTATTTTTCTTTTATATTCCATTTTAATATTTGTTATGGTTCATATGTTTTTTTCTATTATCGGTAGTTAGACATTAATATGCCCATATTTTGTTTGCAAATATTTCTATGAGACAATGGGACACTTCAATTACACCTATTAACACCCTTAACGATTATCAAATGTATACATTTTGTTTTATCCCTTTTATATATAATAATTTTCAGTACTAGATTAAATGTGGCATTTAGAGACACCTAATTCTAGTCTCTAACACTTATCAACATCATTTTTGGCACTCTTTGAGATACTTGGATTATTGGCATACATTTGATTTTTTATAATGCCTTTCCACTTCTAATTACCCATACATCATCTTGGCCACCTCTATCTTCAATTCATTCTCATTCATGATCACCTATAATCTATATAGAAACACCTTAAAATCCAACAAAAACATAATTTATTTCATGTATTCCTCATTCCTACCTTGAAGACACTAATAACCACCTCAAACAATATCAACCACCACCACTATCAACCCCTTCGTGTACCATCCTTATGTGTAAAATGATTAGTTTTCAAACCTATAAACTTTCATTAGGTCATCCTCACTTGACTCACGGGTCAACATATGTAGGAAATGCACAAAGAGTCACTTATATATACAAATGACAATTAAGGTTTTTATCCATCCACGTTTGTAATAGAAACCTTGGATATTCACTTATTTATACAAATGACCATTAAGGTTTTTTTTTTTATCTATCCACTTTTAATAGAAACCTTGGAGATCACTTTACAAAAAGCTTATAAACATCTCAAAAATTCCAAGAACAACCCCGGAGAAGTCCACAAAGCTATATTCAAAGTAGAAGAGTTAAAAATGCATGAAGACATGTGTCAAGGATGAAAATATTTATGATTTTAATTTTCACATCAATTTCATAGGTGCAATTTAATTTAGAACTTAGGAGAATTACATATAACTTGATCCCTCCTTGGAATCTTACTATGTAGTGCTTTGTGCTCACATGCACCGGTGCATGTTGAGGCCAACCCAACCCAATAACTACTAGGACATTTTATTGTGTGTTATTTTTAATTGTATTGTAAAGGTTTGAAAAGGAGATGATACACACTTATTGCATATGATTGTAGTGTTCCAAAGTACCTTAACTCCAAATTATAAGCATATATAAACAACCCCATAAAATTACAAATGCATCAAAGTATACTAGTGTAAGGGATGTTGATGAATTCTCCTCTTGAGAAGGTGACATAAGGGGCATGCCAAAATTGTGGTGTAATCAGACTTGGTCATGTGGGCTAGACCACAACATTTGAGAGATGTCACTATTTAGCCTTAGTCACCCTATCCTTGCCTTATTTCTTCCCTTTGTTCACACATTGCACCCATTATGTCCACTTATCTCATTATGTCCACTTGTTCATGTTTGTTGCATGTTATTATCCTTACTTTTGGTCACCATGGACTGTCGACATTCATCTCCATTTATCTTTTGACCTTAGGTTTTCCCAAGGCTGATGCCATCACCCATGGGTGACAGTGTTTGGTTTGGTTTTTCCATGGCCAATGCCATCAAGTATATATACTTGACCTTTCTTCTTGTAAAATTAACACTTATGAACATTTTCACTTACTCTTACTCACACTATTTCATATTTATTTGTTTACTTGGAGTCTTGGAGCTTACCTCTTTTACATTTGGGTCACCATAGTGAGTTAGGAATAAAGATATTCTTGTTGATATTTCCCCTTCTCCATCCATAATAACTCACTCTTAGTGTTGTTGTCTCTTGGGAGGATTATGCATTAACAATCACATACATGCTATAGGTAAGTATCTCTAACCCTCTTTAGTATTTTATCTTGTATGTGTTGTATGTTGTATGTTGGTCATTCATTTCTATATACTAGAGTAGATGTATGTTTTCTTTGGTCAATTGCATTGTCTTCTTATACTACGCCCTTTGGTTTTATCTACCCATGGGTCACTATAATTTTTGAATCCTAGTAGGAAAACTATGATTATCTTAGTTGTAACCCTTAAAATCCTATAATCATAGGGTTAGGGCCAATATCCTCTAGAATTACGACACTAACACTCCTTGAGCACCATTTTATATACACAATATAGACGATCTTATATTGGATCCCTATATTTGAGAACCCAACTAGAAACCCAAAATTTTCTTGTCATACACCTTAGTGAACTCGACGTGAATCTTACTCTACTCCAAAATAGGTTAGATTCACTCTTTTCTTATTTTTCCGCTTTATATATGCCATCAACCCCTATGTAGAATCCTATTAGTCGTCTAATTCTGCACTAACTTTAAATCAATCCTTCCAAATGCTATTAGACCCTATGTAGAGTTCGTATGGTTGATCCCATTTAAAAATTTCCTATTTTCATAGTTTATCCCTCCCCGATGCCATCGATCCTTATGAAAACGCTTTTGCACAATCGATCTTGTTAGAAAAATATTTCCAAAGAAGCCCCTTTTAGGAACCTCTATTTCATTATGGATTATTTACTTGGTGATTCCATGACATCCTCAAGTAATTCATATTTGTGCAACCTTAATAATTCTCAAAATGATGGCCTTCCTAAGTTAATTCCTCATTATATTGGTTGTCTTGCCATCAAAGCAAATACGAATAAGTCAAAGCCTCCACCTCAAAATATACAAACCAGATCCAACATCGAAAACATTATCTTTGAAAATGAAGAATGGGGACATGAAGATTTACATGAATCTGATTATACCCCTGCTATTCAAAAATTTCTGCAACAATTTCCTAAATATGTAGGAGAGTCACTGAAATTCTATGCAAGCATATTGAGGATTATCTTTCTTAAAAGTTGGATGCAAATATCAACCATATTGAACCTCCTCCAAATGGATAAAATTTTTATGCAACTAATAACATCATTGTCCCTTCAAATATTGATTCTACCTATCTTATCGTGCAACTCATTAATATCCTCATTCGATAAAAAAATATGACTGCAAATCAATTTTTTGAACTTCAAAAGAATCTAGCCAAACTTTCTAATCGACCTCAAATGATCTCTCAGGACACAAAAAACCAAGGTCAACCCCTGCCACTTCCTTTTAGTCCCATTGGATTTCCCATTGCACAACCCCCTCTAGAAAAAATACCCTTCAAGTCATTCATTGAGAGCCTCTCGCTCCTTACATTGTTTCCATAAACATTGGAGGAGTCACTCCTTCCATCACTTATGATTGTTCTACCAACCCCACTCTCTATATGAAGGATTTTGGAAATCTCTACAAATATTGGGTCAAAACCAATTCCTATGTTGCCACCAAACTCTTAGCTAAGACACTTACAGGAGATGTCTTGGATTGGTAGCATACCCTCCCAACCAATTCCATTGTCAAGATGTAAAGCTTGGTGACTACTCTAGTTAATCAATTTCGTAGCATGATCTTCTTTAAAATAACATTATCACTTTCATCAATTGAAAGCAAATGGACAAAAAATATGCATAAGTTTTCTTCAAATGTTAGAAGGTCTTATCCACTAGGGCCGAGCATAACATGCTCGATGAATTTTTTTCCGATTGTTTCTTAGAGCACTCAAACCTCACTTTCAATACTAGGTTAGGTCCTTCTTTCCTACCTCTTTGGAAGAAGAATTCAAACATGCTAAAAACCAAGATTACCTCATGAGAGTTTTCAAAAATATTCCTTCAAAGAACTAAATTACCAAGAACATTCAAGTCCTCATGTGTACTAAAAGCAAGAATGTCAACGATGAAATATTTGAAGATACTCTTCCTCAAGGAACTTCTTCCAATAGGACTATCAATAGAATTGATCAATCTACTGATAAATCATAAGGAAACTAATTACCCCTCCCATACTTGATCGTCACCAACCTTTTTCCAAGGAATATTTACAATTTTGTCTACCCCGATCATTCACTATGGTCAGTAGATCCTTCTTGACCCCTTCCTCGATGGCATGATGAAAATAAGTTTTGTTGATGACATGCCAATTTGGGCCATTCATATGAAAACAGTTGTGCTCTTCGACATTTTTCCTATACCTTACTATTTGGAAACAACTTTGATCATGACGCCATCACTTGAGAGAGCCTAGATGAAGCTATTAAGACACATAATAAAACCCAACAATGTGATCAACATGAAGTGGTTCATCAAGCTAATGAACACCTTAAAATATACAATGACCCACTTCCCAATCACTCCAAATTTGAAATATCCAGCTTTGTTCTTGCTCGA
Source organism: Taxus wallichiana var. yunnanensis (assembly GCA_018340775.1). NCBI lineage: Eukaryota > Viridiplantae > Streptophyta > Pinopsida > Cupressales > Taxaceae > Taxus > Taxus wallichiana. Next base: position 108,904,921 of record CM031238.1, read on the forward strand.
CTAATAATGTAGCTCCTAACATTGTTGATACCTCATATCCTTGTACTAGTGCATCCGAAAAAATAGTGGCTCATATAGATGGTGATAAATGTACTATCTCTTGTATCGATTCCTCTTACCCTTCCTTCCTAGGAAAAATCCTACAAGGTCATCTATCCCTGTTTCTTCATGGTGAAAACCTCATGAAAGTCCTCTTTCCCCATTTCTTCAACCCAGTGAATTTCATTAGCCCTTGTGTAGACATCCCTATAAGGTTGATCCTATTTTCTTCCTCGGTTCTAATAATGATTACACCATCACCCTTGTGGAATCATCTCTACCATGGATGATTCCCTAGAAATGCCAGCTACAACTCAAAATCTAATTGTTTATGCTAGCCCCTTTTCTTTAAAACCCATATAGATCGAGCCTCCCAAGGTTCGACTACTGCATAGCCCAACCTTGAATATTGGGAGCCTCTCACCAAAACTTTAATAAATTACACATCAATAATTTCACCCCATTAAATTTTTGACCAAATTAATAAATTTATAGGATGATATCCCTATACCTCCTAGGTTGAATGTTCTAAGAAATACCTATGAGCCACATAGGCTATGTTGCACTTTAAATCTCATGGTATATATAATGCTATTTAAATTTTGGACTCTTCATCTTTGATAATTAAAATAAACTCACACCTTTTCTTTGTTGAAAAACACATGTAACAATGCTTGAGGTGTCTAGCTTGATGCAAGACAAATGAATGAAGTGATTGATCAGATATTAATATAACTCGATGCCATCTATGCCAAATGAAATATGTTGGTTGAAAAATGCAACTCTTCACGGATCCTGTTAAAAACTGCATTCAAAGCTTCCAAAAACAGGATAAAAATCAACAAAAATATCAAATCTTACATCGTTGGAATCGTCTCAGAATTTCCTTCATTTCATCTTTTTACTCCAAGTTCTCATTCTGAGTGCAAGGCCTTCAAAAATGGTGTTTTCTGAAACTGCCTCCTCTTCCCCCTTTACACAGAGTACAAAGCTCTATTTATATAGGCGAGCTCATTTCTATCCCATCCGAGATAGGCGGCGGGTTGGTTGGCGTGATGTGTTTGGGAGCTGAGAGGTCGGGTGTTCAAATCCCGGTGGTGCTATTCTTTTGGCGGATGCATGTTTTAATGGGATAAAATCCCAATAGGAGTGGCTTAGGAGAAGTGGGCGGTTTGCATGTTGATGTGGGTGTAACATCCCACATTTTGCGCCACTTATATATATAGTGGTTTGGCTGGTATATGCATGCCATTTGGAAAGTGGACTTACCAAGATAATATAATTTCGACCCATAGAAATAATTAACTCGGTAAATAGCATATAGCCCCCTTGTTGTCTCCCGATAGAAAAATCAAGCAAATTCAACGAGCGATGGCAAGCCACGTGTCACAGTGTGATTCGGTCCAATATTTGACCAATCGACTAGAGTTGACTTTCCCATTGTCTGAACTTTGACTGAACATATCTAGAGCTCCCGATGTCCGTTTGTCGCGTTCTCACAGTCGTTGGAAATCTATTGAGATGATCTTCTACACTGACACCATTTAGGGATGTTTAGGGAACTTTCCAAAATGATCCCCTGATCATTTGGCAATTAATAGTGCTTTGTTGATTGCGTAACCCCTTTCACATTCAGCATGCCACTTTATGGTGAATCGTAAGTCAAAATCCTCTTCAAAACAGATAATTGGCGTTTATTAGCTAATTAAGCCTATTTTTCCCTTGATTTGGTCAATATACCCTAGTATTGACTCAAACCCCTCTTTGAACCACTCAAAATCACCCCATTCACCTCTACAATGTCTCAACAAGCTTCAAAATCTTATCCTAGCCTCCTAGTTGACCCCTAAGCAGTTGATTAAGGATTCACACCTCTTAATCACTTGGTCATTCACTAATTGTGATTAGCAAGGCATAATCATGATTAGAAATTCTAATCTAATTTGGGGATTTTAGTCCCACATGCACCGACATACAAGTTTCTCCCAAAAGGAAAACTATAAAAAGGGTACACCTCATTCCTTTATATTACACACCATGCTTTGATTTGCATCTCATATAATAAATATGATATATAACCAAGTTCAATAATTCCAAGAGCCCCAAAGGTCACAACAATAATTCCAAGAGCCCCAAAGCTCACAACAATTTAAATGATCTTAAAGTTCAGAATCAAACGTGATTCAAAAATGCACATCAATGCACCCATCAAGTATGGTGTAAAGTGTAGAAACCTCTGGATAGGGACCTCAATATCCCGCATACAAAATCCATGTTTCACGATAAAACATAGTTGTCTATTGAGTATGAGCTCACCATGATCATTGAGATTGGGGATAATATGACTCTTGATAAGAAAACACACCTAGTCTTCCTTATCAAGGAAATTACTAACATTGTTGTTGGATCTTATCACGCCAAGTGACCTTATCGGTCCCACCTTTCAAAAATTACAAAAATACAAAAAAAAAGAGAAAATATTTCAAAAAATCAAAGGTAAACAAACACACATTGCAATTAGGTATTGCATACACATGGATGTTCTTTCTTCCCTTCCTTGTTATCCTTCTGCAAGTCTTCCTACCATTTTCATCCCTTTGGTGATATTTTGGTTAGCCTATTCACACACATTTTGTGATAGTTATCTCTATGGTATTTGTTTGGCATTGATCTTTTATCACCTTGGTAAATTAAAGAACAACTGACCTCGTAAAGATCCTCTCACAATCAACATATAAAAACTTGTAGCGAAGAAATTTTGCATATATTTGTTGACACTAGCCAATGTCGTCATTGTAATAACTTCGCCTCCTTCCATTAAGCCATCATTGGTTCTTAACCCCTTGTCAAACAAGAGAGCTGAAATAAGTTTTGGAATGCAAAAGAATCACCAAATCAAAAGCAAAAGCCGAAAGTAAAAGTTGAAAGCAAAAGCTAAAAGCAAGAGAAAATTTATATATAACTCTCTCTTGGGGCATTTCTAATAATCTCTACCGGGATATGGACGCTTGACTAAAAGTAGAGAAATGTTGTGATTAGAATAAAATGCATCTCCATCGAGGCTATGGATGCTTGGTTGGCGGCAATGAGCAATGTACGGCTCACCTTCCACTATCCATTCACAAAAAAAAATCAACTTTGAAAAATATATCATTCCTACACATTGGTTAGGGTGTCTTCACTTGTTTTCTATCAAATCTTCCCTCCAAGAGGTAATAAATTTCCATGTACACACACTAGATCTCTATGAGAAAACAAGATTAGTATATTATCATTATCAACCAATTTTGACTTCGCAAAATTAATTTTAAAAATGGAAATTTTGAAATTTTTCAAAAGTGTTACTTTGCATGATTTATCACTCTCATCACGACCGTCTCATTTTTGTGATCGTTTTGGTCTTCGTTTCGTCCATTTCGGGTGAGAACTCCTCTCGTCAGGTCTTAAACTGCGTTAAATATTAATTAATTAATTAATTACTCTTTGTTTGATAAAATTAATTTTTAATAACTTTGGGGTTTTTAATTAAATAAATATTAATTAAAATTTCATTTGACAAGTTTTATTTTGATTGCTAGGGAAAAATAAGCTTCCGCTTCCGCTTCCGCTTCCGCTTCCGCTTCCCTTCCTAGCAAATTTGTTGTAAATCCCCGCTTGTGGGATTTCTTCCCCCGATTGCCAAATTAATGAATTGGCAAACGGACAAAAAAATCCCGATTTCTTACATGGGTAAATAAAATTGGGATTGTTAACCCGCCTTGCCCTTTCCATTGGCAAGTGGCCGTTGATTTCCCCATTTCCCCCTGGCAATTAATTCCACTACCCAGGAAGGAGGGAAGTTGAATTAATCCTCATAAATTCCTCCGTCAAACTCGTTGGAAAGAGTCGTGCGAAGCTTTCCAAATTGCTTCTTATTTCTTTTAAAGGAACAAAGTAATATTTGTATCACATCCCTCAAACAATACTAGTTTACTATGAACGCCATTGTGAAGGAGGAATACGCATTGAAAGAAAAGACAAAGAAATAAAAAGGAATTTCAACGCAGCAGGGGTGTGAAGAAGCAGGAGGACAGTCCAAACAAATCTCCACGCAGCAGGAGGACAGTCCAAACAAATCTCCACGCAGCAATTGGAAGAAGATCCATGCATAGGAAGTAATACATCAGTCAAGGATCAGTTTTCAACGCATGCAAAAGGATCATTTTTCAATACATTGCAAGAACAAGAGTCCACATTTCAACTGGGAATAAATAAATTTGTCCACACATCCATAGAAAGTCCATCCACGCAGCCAAGGAAGGGAAAGGCCACACATTGGCCAAGGATTTTTCCCATTGTTCATGCAGCCACAATACCAAAAGAATTGTCCACAAATTGTAAAAAAATGAGAGTAATACATGCACATGAAGTCAAAGCAAAGGAATACCATGCATTAGCTGGAGAAACTAATCCATGTAGGTCAAAAGAGGATTCACCAGGCCTCATAAGATGAATAAACAAGAACAGTTCACGCATTAACAAATCCATGCCAAATGCTTGAAGATTTGCCATGTAGGCTCAAAACTACTCCACGTCGAGGAGGTTCACGCAGGGTAGATTTTTAAAAAATCCACGCATTCACCAATAACATTCCCACGCACTTATTCACACATAGCCAAAGGAAAAGAATCCAACGCATCAACCAAGGAGGAAAAAAATGTTTTTCTCTTTCAACCCATTAGTGACAGCTGAAAGTTGAGGAACAACAGAAAAATAAAAAAGTCCATGCAAAAGGAAGAAAGAACTCACCACATTGTCAGAGTAAAGGAATACCATGCATTGGCCAAGGTAATGCTCTCCACGCATTCAAAGGAAATCAACAAAAATTTCACACAGAGGTAGAAAGAGGGAACAATCCAAACATTTCAACACCCAAGGAAGGAGGCCCAGAGACCAAGGAACAACTGAAGATTTCACCATGCATGCATAAGGTAGTTTTCCACGCTGGCTAATGATTCAACATTGAAAGGAATAAAATTAGAAACTCCATGCAAAGGTTGAAAAGCCAAACAAACCATCCATGCAGGTTTTGAGAAGCAAAATCCAAGCAGAGAAGCAGGCCACGTGCCAGGAAAATAAAAGAAGCTTCACAGTCCAAAATGCCAGCAAAGGAGACAGGGCATGTAGGAAAGGAGAGGCTACACATTTCTTTTACAAAGCCATTGCAACCGGATAATAAAAAAATATAATTATTTTAACCTGGTTTGTAACTCGAGCTTAGTCTCGATATTTTGCTTGTGTTCGCATTTATTTTATTTTTTAAAAAAAAAACTTTGTAACCCAAGATCAATTATTATTATTATTTTTAAAATAATAATAAAACGAGTCACATTTCTTTTGCGTTAATGGGGGTTTCAGAGACTGAGACCCGACCCCGCTTGCGTTGCTTTGCATGCCTGAGTCATTTTTCTGTGAAATTCATAATGGCCAAAAAATCTAACAAATTTGCAGGAAGAGCGAAGAAGCCAGTGGAGAAATCAAACAAATCCGCGCTCAAGTATGAATTCCAAGGAATCATCCCTCCCAGTTCCATTAAGTCAGCATATGACAATATCACTGATACAAATCTAGGTCACATCAATGTGCAACAATTCTGCGAACGGGTGAAAACTGAAGGCAAAACCATATTCTCGGATAGGCTTTACCATAATGTTCTACCCCAAGAAGAAACATTTCCTATCTCGGTGTAGTTTCCAAAGCTAGTTATCGCTTGCGCGAGCACTATGATCCTGAGAGATGAGGAATTTTTAAAGATAATCATGAGCCTTTCCTCTTAATCACACCAGAGCACATTGAGGAATTGCTCGACATACCTGAATTTCCTGAGAATGCAAATATCACTCGCTAGTCAGCACAAGAATTTTGGGATGAAGAACCCCTTAGGTGGAGCAAGATGGTTAATAACAACTGGTTAGTGACCAAGAGGCCTCGAATTGACCGGCTTCCCAAAGAACTATACCGCGTTGAGTTCGTGGAAGAAATCGGGGACATGATTACTCTCCTAAGTCAAGTTTTCGGTTTACCCTCTGCTAGGATTTTCCACCCATGGATGTATCAATTTATTTGTATCATCCTTGCCAAGAAAGAGTTTGTGGATTGGGCCACCATTATCAGTAATACCCTTCACAAACAATTGATAGAAGTTAAGATGACTGGATGCTTCTACATGACATCGTATCTGACTTATGCAGTAGTAAGAAGAAAGCTATTTTCTGGACTCGAAACAAGAGGAGTCATGGGGCCATCAAATAGTGTTTTTCATTATTACCCACAACTAAGTTTCAAAAATAGCTCTCACCATTTCAGAAGGGTCAATGATGCATTTACTTTCCACATGATTCGAACTTGAATAGGAATACAAAGGAAATATTTTCCAAAGAAGCCATGAATGTCATTTCCCAATGGGGAACATGGTTTATTCAATTTTCATCCTTTTCCTACATTCGCATGAGTGGTTTTTTGGTACTCCATGGAAGCTTCCTAAGTACGTCAGTGACAAATGGGCATTAATGGAGCTTGCGACAACTATTCCAAGTTCACTGTCTTCTCAATGACAAGCACCGTTTAGGAATTCATTTCCCAATCCAAATTGGGGAATACCAATGTCCAAATCTTTTCAGTGCACAACTCATGGAAAAAGAGTTCACCCTCATCACAATTCATCCATATGTGAAGAGAGCCGAGTTTGATATTAATAAATATATGTAGAAGATTCTTGGAGCAAAGTATCAACATAACCCTACCATGGAAGATTTATGGGCTGCTTGTTCGGATGAGCATGAAGTAAGAAGACGAGAGTTTTCTCGCCTAACCCTTGCTCAGATAAAGGCCTTTCACATTAAGAATCCTCTAGATTCATTCATATGATGCGCTTTCTTTTACCCCGTTACCTCAAATTGATCGGAACAAAAGAGATGAATTTTCTCTTGATACAAAGAATCAACCGATTCTTGAAAGAAGCATATCTTTGTACAATAGAGAACTTTCCAAGCTACAATCAATTCAAGATCATACTTCAGGATCACAAAATTTCCAACTCGAGGAGGTCTTCACTCAACCAAAGCCCCTTCTCAATCAAGCTCCGTACTATCCAATCATACACAACAAGAAAGAAAGGAGTGGTTGTCAAAATCCACTTCGCCGAATCATGTGCCACGAGGAGAAAAATCTAAAGGCCCTAGCCCTAGTGAAGGAAGAGAGCGTGTATCTGGATTTTCTACTAAGTAGATATTCTTCTACTCACATTGTTAATAGTTCTTGGAAGCTCGTGAAAATGATCCTCGGCCATGCCTTGCACAAACGTCCACTCAGCGCAGTAGTCCAAATATTGAACACTTCGAACCTACAATTCATAAAGAGATTTCCCAAAATATCCCAAATGATTAGGAGGTGGATATTGAGGTTATTTCTCCTCAAATTGAGGTTATGGATAGGATTCTTGTAGGATCTCATGATGTCGAGAACAATGAGAATATTGCTTCGAGCTCTAGGATTTTGTATGCGGAAGTAGTGAATGATACTCCTTCCTAGGTTGATTCTGAGATTTAGAAAAGGAAGAGGGTTGTCAAGGAAATTGACATTGATTTTGATGCCCTTTTCAAACTTTCAAATGACGTCATTCCCAAGAATCCTAAGGTGCTTTCTTGAATAATGGTGGATAATGACAAAAACAGATTTATAGATCTTGCCATCCCACAAGTTGATAAGGAGCGTGATGCCATGACACCTGCTGATTATGAAGTTTCCAGACTTGGACTTGGGAGGTCCACATTAGAAAGTGACATGGCAATGACTCGAGATTCAATTGATATCGTGCTAAAGAGACTTGAGAAATATAAGTATCAGAACTCTCATCTCAAGGCCGAAAAGAATCAATTGGTGGAATATGTTCAACATCTGATAAATCCCATATCATCCACTTTCCCAGTACTTGATGTAGTGGCTGCCCCTGATGAAGAAACTCTCAATTTTCAAAAGAAATAAACACATTGGGCCATGTCACTAAAACTTGGCTTTCAAAGATTCTCGTTTTAGGCCAAGGGATGATCAAAACAATGGTTAAGCTCCATGAAGATGTCAGTGCGTATCTTGATCCAATTATTTCTTTCAAGGAAAATTTTGTTTCTAATATATCAAATTTGGATGAGATATTGCCTAGTCTACAGGAGATGATGAGTATGGAATCCTCAATTTTAGCCATTGAAGGAATTCTCAAATTTTAACATTGAGGGACACATTTTCTTTGGTGTCTGCATCTCAAATCAAGGAAGACGCTTCTCGAGGATTCTATGATACATTATGAGAGCATATACAATGAAGCCTTCACTTCACTCGCCTTGATCCAAGAATTCATAGCTGAGATCCCTTACAACCTTGTAAATGAACATGATCAAAGGTGTTCATCGGAATAGGTGGAAGAGCAATTTTCACAATTGTTTAAGGACATGTACACTCCCGCCAATAATTTCTCATTAGTTTCAATGGAATGGTGCATAAAATTAAAGAACTTATTTGAGAACGCTCAATCAAATATTATTAATTTAAATGATATGCCAAGTAGGATTCTTGAATTGTAGGTATTTTGTGAGGTTATTCTTTGACCAAATGAACCTCCAGAAGAAGAAAAGATGTTTGAAACTTTGGGAAGGTTTAGATCCTTTCAACTAGCAAAAGCGGCAAATCCTAATTTCACTAGCGGTTCAGGGAGATAGTTTTCTTGGTATCTAATGAAGTGGGAGAGTCCATTTCTCATATGTTTGAGATAGGTGGACCCCATTTCAATAGATAAGGCACTGGTTATTATTGTATATTTTTAAAAAGTGGATTTTTAAGAAAAGGATGTTGTTATTTGCTTTTGGGAAGCTGTGGATAAATTAAGTGATTTCTATTTTTAGTCACTTTAAATAAAGTTGGTTAGAAAAAGTCAAAGGTTACTTAAGTGCCTTATTTAATGTTCATGTAAAACCCTAACTACTTTGTAACCAAATTTTGGTTTATAAAAGGAAGTGAGGGGCTCATTTGTAACTAGGACTTTGAGAGAGGAGAAGAAAATTATTTTTTATGCAAGCTTTACTTCAAAGAAAGAAACTTTGTGTTCTTTTGAGAAGACATTTTGGAGTTAATGAAATATGAACTTTGTGTCCCATTCATTGTCTCTTATAGCATTTGATGTTCTTATGTTCATTAGATGTTAGTGTTTGAATCTTGCATGCAAATATTGTCTTTGATCTTATTGTCAACATTATTAATCTATTGTTCTAGTTCACAGTGATCAAGCTTTGATTATCTACTTGCTCACGTGTGTTCCCTTTTACACATTCTTGTTTAGCTAGCTCAAAATCTGTTTTATTTGTGTTAATTATTCATCTTTCCTATTCGTGCAATATTAGGCTATGTTTTTACCTAACTCTTGCATGTTCTTTCAATTCATTCCATTCCATTCCATCTCCCTCATTCACTTTTTTTTCCATTAATGTTCCAAAACACCCCCACATACAATTTTGAATGTATAGATGTAAATATAGTTTTGGTTTTCAATAAAGGCAGCCTCACCTTCATTGAGGAGGGACTTCATTCCCACACTATGTTGCATGTCATTTGCATGTGTGAAAATCCATATGCTAACAGCTACCAAGTGTCCTTTTTGGACCTTGTTTAGAATCTTACTCTAGTTTGTATCTTGTCTCAAGATTTGTGCCTTTGCTAACCGCTTTTTCATCGCGAGGCTTATAAGCTACATTCACAACATTCACGTTGTTCTTCTATTTCATTCAAAACATCCATGTGTATAAGATTTCCTTTTTGCCATGTTTGGGCACCTTTGTACCCTTTCTCAAAACAAACTTCCACTTCTTTCTATCATGTGCTTCTTGGTTAGCTTACATTTGGGGCATCCTTGCTCTTTTGTAGCATGTCATTGGGTTGCGTTCAACATCATGTTGAGCCTATCCATATTTTCCTTGATTCAACTTTCATGCATGACGAGTTTTCCTTTGTATATTCCCAACTAACGTTGGGGTATTTTCACATCTTCACTTTCTTGTGCATGCGCGTGGCATTCTACCCTTGTACATCCCATCTCATGTCTTTGGGGCATCCACATTTCTTCGTTTCCTATACATAGCTACAAAAAAACTTCTAGAAATAAAAAACATTCAAATATGTTTCAATTTTTATTTTTTTTGATAAAATCATTAAAAATCCAAAAAAAATTGTAAAAATTTAAAATTTTACAAAAATGGTAAACAACTTATATGCAACTAAAGCCTGTGTCAAATACATCATCCTCGAACATTGAAATATGTCTTCCAAAAGCATATTTCTACAGCTTCTTGCTTGCTCGGTCTCAAGTGACTTACGGATCATCATGATCTACCTCTATTAACAAAGTTGGGTCTGTTTATTATGTCGGTACTCCCATGCAACAATGAGTTATCAGGTATTGTGTCATAATGCATGAATGCTTTCTATGGGACTACTTGTGTCCTCCATTTTTCCCTCGCATGTGTTATTGCTTGGGGGCATCATTTTAAACCCTTGTCGTTACAACACGAACATTCGAAACTGTGGCTTAATAACAAAAAATATTGGTGCAATTGTCTTAAATGTTGTTTGTTTGAGTATGTGTGATTGTACTAGTTTCTCTATTAGGTTAGCTGGTTTAATTTCTCGTATTGCATTTTATTTTGTATGTTGCATGGAGATAAATATCATTTTGCTTTCTCGCATTGCATTATATAATGTATGTTGCATGGAGTTACGTATTTTTAGCAGTAAATAATTGTTAGTAATTTATCTTTTCATGTTATCTTACACTTTTGTTTATTTTAAATAAAAGCCGATGATGTAGACCTAGAGGCAAAATGATATAAACAAGTTGCTTATTGAAAGGTTGGATGCAAAGATTGGGCTTGTCCTATATTTCTCCATTAATCATTTCTTCTCCATTATCATTTATTACCATTGCTAACTTTTCTCCTAAATCACCAAGGGCAATAAACAACCACGTTTATCCCTATTTTTATCCCTTCTAAATACTTGAGGGTTTTCGCTCCCATTCCGACCTATTTTCTTCTATCCATTTCGATCATATTTTAATCGTCGATTGACTTCTTCTATCACCCCATCGACACTCAAGGGGGCATCCTTCATCCTGTTAATTTTTCTTCAAAAATTTACATGTTTTATGTTTGTCTACTATGTTTGAAGTGAAGTCACTAACTTCACCTCAAACAGGGGCAAATGTAGACACCTAAATTCTGCTTTTACAATCTTATTGCCAAAACACACGTAAATCACTCTCATTCTTGCCAATTCCATTATAATTAGTGCTCTTTGCTAATTAACTAATGTTTCTTACCACTTTAGCCAATTAACAGTGCTTTGTTGATTGTGTAACCCCTTTCGCATTCAAGATGCCACTTTATGGTGAATCATAAGTCAAAATCCTCTTCAAAATAGATAATTGGTGTTTATTATCTAATTAAGCCTGTTTTGCCCTTGATTTGGTCAATATACCCTAGTATTGACTCAAACCCCTCTTTGAACCACTCAAAATCACCCCATTCACCTCTACAATGTCTCAAAGAGCTTCAAAAGTTTATCCTAGCCTCTAGTTGACCCTAAGCGGTTGATTAAGGCTTCACATTTCTTAATTACTTGGTAATTCACTAATTGTGATTAGCAAGGCCTAATCATGATCAACAATTCTTTTCTAATTTGGGGATTTTAGTCCCACATGCACCAAAATACAAGTTTCTCCCAAAAGGAAAACTATAAAAAGGGTGCACCTCATTCCTTTATATTACACACCATGCTTTGATTTTCATCTCATATAATAAATATGATATATAACCAAGTTCAATCCTTGCTTAAAGCCTTCAATGGGGTTAGTAGATGGATATCCAAAATGACCAAGTAGTCATTGGGAGAGACCATTTCACCTTGTTTGGAGTAGCAAACCATAACCATTTGATTTCCCTCTTAGGTGTATTTAGGCCCAAGTTAGGTAATTCAAGCATATTAGTAGGCATGTTTAGTTAGATTTTGTATTGTTTTCATACTAGTTAAGCATTCTTTTAAGCTTCTATCTTAATGTTACATTCCTAGACTTAGAACCCTTGGCTAGATGGATGGAAATGGTGTTAGCTTCCCTTGTTTAGTCATGCAATTTTCTTTGTAAATTTTAGGGTGTCATCAGTTTCAAACCTTAATTATTCATCAAACTCCAAAAAATTGCCAATTCTAATCGGGACAACGAGGTACACCTATAAAATTTGAATTGCCTCAAGAAACCATTAGACCTTGGATCAAATTTGATGCTACCACCATGTAGAGGATTACTTAAGATTTCCATTTCCTAATTTTTTACCTCATGAATCCTTACTTATCTCCTAGAAATATCCAGAGAATTTTAGGTTCACATTTTGACTGTTCATTCCTTACACTTGAAAAACCCTCTTTTGCACATACTGCCCCTAAATCACCAAATATTTCATAAATATTCCTAAAATAATTCCAAAACATTTTTTTCCTCTAATACCATGTCTAATGTTTACAATATTTTAATACCCCTCTCGAAAGATGCACACAAGCTTTGAAAATGCCAAAATTGACCTTTCTAAGCTGTCAGAGAACTAGTCTTCTGTTGTACTTTGTTGAATAAAAGAATTGACCTTATCACATCATTTTGAAAACTTGTACATGTGTATTCAATACTTTAAGAGAACCTAAAAGGCAAAGATGATTATTTCATTTTGTGGCTTGGTTGTCATGGATCAAATTTTACATTTTTGGGCTAGTAATTTCTAATGACAACAAAACTCGAATATGAAGGTCTTAGAGGGTAAACATTGGATTTGAATTAATATTATAATTCATCTATATTTTTCATCATAGATTTAAATTAGTGTTTAATGATATTAGCATATTGAGAATATGGTTCGCATAGTAGGGTAGAATTAGGATGAGCATCACATAACCTAGTGTAAACAAATAAAAACTAGTAAATGTAAGAAACAAACAAATAATGCAAACCAAATCTTCCTTTCATGTTTCCTTGCAACCTCGGATGAGATGGCTAAAGCATGGAGTGAAGTACCAAGCTTTTGAATCTCCTTTGATGGATATAATTTGGACACTCCAAATGTGACTCCAAATAGAATAAATTTTGTTCTATGAGAAAGTGGATGAGTAATGAACATTGTTAATAAAATGGGAAGCCTAACAATGTATGAATTCAAGTGGAAATTAGACAAAGTAATGTTATAAATGCCTTAAGCTTCCAAGAGATGATTTGTGAAGGGATGAGCCTCTTATTTATAGTTGAAGGAGAGGCCATGGATTGTGGATCAAAATTTGAATAAGTTGTAGGTTAATGAATGCATTTTCCTGATTTAGCATGTTGATTTGGTCTGTGCAATTGGCTAAGTTTGATTAAGAATTTAAGAGCATTCATTTCAAATTGGTTGGCTCTTGATTTTATTTCAAAGTTAGTTGTACATGAATATTTAGCTTCCTCTTTTGTAGGGTTCTAGAACTTGAGTGAGTGAGATAGTGAAGTGGATTTGAATGGAAGGTGAGTGGATAATTAATTTTTATTTTATTTAAATAGCTAATTAAATTAGCTAAGGAGTGTAAGTGTATGATTTATGCATGATAGAATTAATTAAATTAATTATAATGAGATGTGGGTGAATATTGATTCAAATAGCAATGTGCAAAGGGGTAGTATGTAATTTTAGGGTGTCTACATTTTCCCCTCTTTAAAGTGTTATTATGGAGTACTAACATTTTAAAGATAATATGCACATGTAGATCAATGAACGGATGATAGAGAAGTGTGACAGACCTCATGATTTTCCCTGGTGAAGTGTTTGGATGCCTCAATGAATTATAAATGGTGTTAAAGGAGTGCCCCTCAAGCGGGTGGGTGACGCAAAGAAAGTAGTGGACATCCACTTGATAGGAAGAGAGAGATAGTCGCTAAAAATAGGAAGAATGGGCTGAGAAAATGAGACATGAAGGTGTAAAGGACAAAATTAGGGTTAGTATAAGGGTACAAATAGAAGGGTGGGAGGGTAGCAAAACTTATTGGTCATTTTTGCTATTGGATCCATTTGTGCCTTTGAGTGATTTTAGAGATTTGAGATTGAGGAAAGACGACGTAGTTTATTTACACACACACACACCGAGATGACCAAGTACAATTGTATAGATGGGGACCTGATGATGTCGCCGTGGTATGTAGCTTTAATTTTTGAATTTTGAAGTGCATTTATTACTAGTTTAGTGTATATGTAAACACAAAAACAACACTAGCACAAACACTTAAGTGCACTAGCGTTAAATTACATACACTAACATGCTAAAAGTTTTGTCATTGTGCTTGTGAGTGCATTTTCGTGACTAGGTGTGCTTGTGTGCAACTAAGTGCATTTGTGTTAAAGTAGATGCACTAGTGTAAAGTGCACTAGCATTAAACTTAGGTATGCTAGTATTTCATTGAGTATGTTAGTGTGAATGTAGTGCACTAGCATGAGTTGAGAGGAAAAATTATATATTTATTGGATTTTTTTAGAAAAATTATTTAGGAAATATTTGTCAACAAGTGTTTGGAATGGTGTAGGAGATCTTAGGTACATTATACATGAGGGATAGAAACTCTCGATTGAGATCGTTAGAGGCGAGATGATACACTTGAAGAGGATGGATTTATGGGTAGTTCTAGAGGTGATCATCCTGAAATATGTGGCACAAATTCCAAATACATGACTAGATCATGCACTACCGAAAAAATTAGTGGAGAGATGGCACAATGAGTCACAAACAATTCGATTGGTGAATGGAGAGATTTTAATGATGCTAGAGGATGTTTATCATATTCTCAAACTTCCGTTGAAGGGGGTTGATACAATGGGAGACAGATTCAGGCATATATCCAAGCACACAAAATTTTTTTTTAGTGGAGACGAAATTTATAAAGAGAGGATGGTGATACATTTAGCAACATATTATCAAATGAGGAGATTGATTGAATACCCATTTATTTGATGGATCTTATTAGCGGCTTATTGTTTCTTGATAAGACTGGGATCCACTTTGAGTTAGGGTTGATTAGAGTATTCGTTAAGATGATGGATTCTCACCATGTTTATATGGGGAACATGCATATTATCTAACTTATATAAGGATCTACACAAAGTGGTGTATAAGAGTCGAGAGGAGCCTACAATATTCCATATTTTGGAATGGGATCACATACTCATGGGTCGATCGAGGGGTGTGTTGAGGGAAATATATCCAGAGGATCCCTCATTATTTGGATGACACACAATCAAAGCTAGGCACAAAGGACATCAAGGTGACTTGTCCTACTTTTAGTGAGCCCTATATGATTTGTAGTTATGACAGGTGATATGGATGTCTTACGGGGCCTACATATGGGAGAAAAATGTAAAGGAGTTAAGGATGGTGGAGATAGCTTACTATTATAGGTAGTCACTCTTATGTCTTGGAGCATTACTGGCAATGTATAAATTCATGAGACAATTAGGAGTGAGGAAAAATATACCGAGATGATGAGTAATGGTATGCAAGAGTATCACGAGAGACTTTGAAATTTGGTGTGTGGATTAGGCCGATCATAATTAGGGCTAGTTTTACAGTGTGTTTTTCCACATATATGGCATGTTTGATCATGTATTGTGGATCTTGGAGCATCAATGGGATATGGAGCTTAGTATGTTAGCATAGTGGATGTTTTTTGACCATTCCTAGAGTAGTGATGGTAGTGAGTATGGCAGCGGTGTTACGAGATATCCCAAAGACAAATACAAAGGATACATGCAAGATGACATGTTCGAGGAGGGAAATTGGATGCACATATCACACAAAAGCAACTTAGAGATAGGATAGAAATTTATAGGGATAGATACATGCACATGTATAGGGTTTAGAGAGGCACATGTGGAACATGTTGTACATGTACAGGGGTGTATAGGTACCAATTGTGCCACAGAGTGTTACTTGCAGGACCTTCACGAGGAGAGGTGTAGAGGATACAGAGGGAGAAAGATAGTATTATTTAACAACATTATGTTTTTATGATCCTAACACATAGGTTAGAGACAGAGTTAGAGGCTATAAGGATACGATTCTAAAACCACTAGGGGCCAATTATAGAAATTTACTATAGAGAGATATGACATGACGTGTAGTTGAGGTTAGTTAGATGGGATGTCTATTGTAGAGCTATTAGAAGCTACACATGATGTGGGCTATTATAAAGGGTTATACAAGGTTGTCATCCCTATGGATGAGAGAGCCACACTACATTAGAGAGACGGGAACAAATCAGGGAGGTCGGTGAGATATCATACACTATCCATTAGATCAATAAAAATATGGCCACCGAGGTGAGGAGGAGATGGATCAATAAGTGCAGGAGTGGGAGAGAGTCGTGGATGACTCAACATATTATATAGGTGCATTTTTTGGTATATAAATCATGATGAAGGCATATATTTTTGTATAGATGTCAATTGTGGCATTGTGATGTATATTCATGTATTTTTACATTGTACATGGATATTTTATTGATGTATATAGATGATGATTGGTTTATTTTTCACATTGTAATTTGTTCATAGATGGATGTTTATTTATTTTCATTATGGTAAATGATGTGATAGATATGATATTGATGATGATGTGAGTGATTTTTCTCATAGCTTGAGCTTCCATTTAGATATTGTACTTTAGAGAAACCTATTTTGCTATTTCACAACATAGTTTACATCATGATTATTAAGGAACCATGAAGAGTAACTCATTATGTGTGTAATAAAAACATGCACACAACAAACAAGAGGTAAAAAGTAAAACAAACCCAATATACATAGTATATGTATACACCATGGCTACAAATGAACCAAGATGCTAACAAAAATACTTGTAATTGGTCAAAAAGTAAAACACACTACGAAAAAAAATAAAACAAACCCAATATACACAGTAAATGTATACACCATGGCTACAAATGAACCTAGATGATAAACATATTACTTGTACTTGGTTGAGAATTAACTAAGAACAACAACAATGCAACACAACTTTAAATAAATATAATTAAAACTATTCACCTAATTTGTTCCACATTGATGATTTAAAAAGATTTAGATTTCCCCAGCAAGGATACATGCAAGGGGATTGAATCAAACTAAAGAGTGGGGTTGAGTGACACTCTTGTTGGGTCCACGTTGAAGATTAATCTAAGATTGAATGGATCATTTCTCCTAAGCATGGATACATGAAAGGGAGAAAATGAGATCCGATATTGCACAAAGTGAGGATACAAGTGAGGGATAGTGTTGATTTGACTTGCCCCCAAACAAGGATACATGCAAGGGGTAAGATGATTTATTTTGATAGTCGTAGGATGGTTGGAATGATCACTAGGATAGGAGTTAAAAGTTTGATTTTTGTTGGTTGTGTTGATGGTTTTGGGATTTTGTTTTTTTGTAAATGTTTAGGATTTTTTTAATGTCTTGGATTTTATATTTTGGAATGTTTAATATTTTTTTTTTGGTATTTTTGTGTTGTTTTTGAATTTTTGATCTAATTGTAATAACCAGTGAGATTTAGTTAGGTGATCCAGACCCACCCAAGTATACACAAGAACTTCAAGGCTTATGAAGATCAAGGGATGAGTGTGAGCGAATGTGATCAATATGAAATATGGTGCACATCTTAAATATAAGGAACAAGTGACAAAAATGGATTGGGATGATACGGTAAGATGGATATGATGAAGGAGCTATATAAGTGGATGTGCCAAAATTCCCCCAGCACAAGAGGTATGTATAGATGGAATAAAATATTTTCAAATGAACCACATTCATGGGTTCTTTAAGCTCTTGGTCATCTTGAGTAGATAATATGTACACACCTGATTTAAATTTTGTAATGATAAGGTAAGGACCCAACCAATTTGGTTCAAATTTTCCTTTCTTGTCTTGATCTTTGGTTGTATTTTTTATTTTATTTTAAAACAAGGTTTTCGATCTCAAATTGTCTTGGTTTGATCTTCTTGTTGTAGTTACGATGAAGTCGATTCTGATACACTTTTAGATGATCTAAAGCATTGAGTTACTTTTCATCTAGGAGATCAAGCTTAGCAAGATGAGCTTATCTATAGTCATCTTATTTGATTAGATGTTGGAGGGATACACAGAGTGATGGGAGCTTGACCTCTATAGGTAATACAACTTCATAGCAATATCAAGTGAAAATGGAGTGACTCTTGTTGGAGTACGAAGGATGTGTGATAGGCCTAGAGGGCAGGATATACTTGTGTATGCCAATTGTGACCATGTTTATCAACATTATTTTCCATGATGGATTTTAATGTTTTGTTGGATGCTTCACTTGGCCATTACATTGTGGATAATAAGGTGTGGATGTGCTTGGTTAATGCTTTAACTGTTTTGTTTTTAAACAAATTATCGTTATCAGTAACAATAGAGGAAGGAATGCCAAAGTGAAAATGAGGTGGTTGAATATGAACTTGGAGATATTAGTACCAAGTGACATATGTGAGAGGCATTGCCTCTACCCATTTGGTAAAATATTATATGGTGGTGATAATGAACTTATGGCCATCATATGAGGTGGGATTGATCTTTCCTATAAGGTCGAGCCCCCATTGGGAGAAAGGCCAAGGTGTAGTGATTGGTTACAAATCTTGTGAGGGTGTGTGAATGAGGTTCCCATGTGTTTGGCATGCCGCACACTTCTTGACAAAATTACATGCATCTGATTGCATAGTAGGTCAATAGTAAGGTATGTATAATATTTTCTTTGCTAAGACCATGCCATTTGTATGTGCACCACAAATACCAACATGTACCTCTTCTAAATTTTGGAGTACTTTGTCTTGGTTGAGACATCTTAATAGAGTCCCATCATAGCCTCTTCAATAAAGGGTGTTTGCAAGTAGGGTATAGCGTGAAGCATGTTGTGTTAAGGCTCATTTATTCTAGGAGTTCATATTTTCAGGATAAGTGTGGTCATGGATGAAATTATAAATATCATGATACCAAGGATTGTTAGGACCAACTATTTCATAAACCATGGTTGAATCAGGAAAATCATAGGCTAGAACCAAAAGATGTTCAATGAGAAACTTAGTATGTGTTTGATGGGAGTTAAACTCAAGAAGAGATCCGATAGTCATCATTACATTTGTTGATTTATTTTGGAGGTGAGGAACTTGTTCAAAAGTGATCAACTGAAATAACCTTTAAGGCTATCCACCATGAGTTTATAAGGAATGAGCTTTTCATCTTTGACTTGGTATTCATTTGTGACTTGTTTAATGATTAGAAGTGAATCACCAAACACTGCTAACTCTTTGAGATTCCATGATATAGCCAATTTCAATCTAGCTATGAGTGCTTCGTATTTTGCGGTATTATTTGTACAGGAAGGACAAGTAAAAATATTTTTGGGATAGTGTTTCCACCTGGTGTGATAAGTAGAATACCATCTCCTGATCCATGGACATTACAAGATCCATAAAAAATAGAGTCCAAGAAGGTATTGTATCAACATATAATAGTTCTTCATCCAAAATTCAAAATGAAGAGGTTCCAATCCTGGTAGAGGTGTCACAACAAGTTGATCTACAAGAGCTTGTCCTTTGATTATTTTTTACTAACAAAATCGATATCAAACTCATTAAGTAGAATGACCCAACTTGACATTCTGCCTTTATGAGAATGGGTCTAGATAGTATATATTTGAGGGATCTACTTTTGCAATGAGTTTGGTTGTATGATTGAGCAAATAGTGGCATAGTTTGTGAAATGTGAAAGCTACTGCTAAACACACTTTCTCAACATGTGAATACTTTATCTCATGATCAATAAGTGTTCTACTAAGATAGTAGGTTACCTACTCTTGTCCTTGATCGTTATGTTGTGCTACCAATGCTCCTATTGTATATTTGGTAGCATATGTGTAGAAAGTCATTAGTTTATCTCGATAATCGGTGGTATGAGAACCGATGGACTTGATAGATATTCTTTTAGTTTGGAAAAATAATCTTGACATTCTTGGTTCCACCGAAACTAAACATCCTTTTTCGAATTGATTTTTTCGAACATTTAATATTAAGTGTTCTAATAGATAAACTATTGTTTATAGTTAAATAATTTAGAATATTATATGTTTTAAATTATTTAATATAAACTACATGTTTATTAATTTAATTGGTTATTTAAATTTCAATTATGGTTACGAGGTACTTCATGAGAAGTCACGCCCTTTAAATTTTTTTATATTGACCCGTGGCGTCGGTTGAATTCGACTATATGAAATGTATTGTGATTTTATAGGGTAAAATCAATGGAGGAGAGAAGTTAGGGGAGGATAATTTTGGACTGTGTTTCTCAATAAATGGAAATTTCTATTTGTGGCTTTTTACCCACATTAAAAATTGTATATGTGTTATTTAACATTTATTTGCATTTGTTCTAATGTTTATTTGTAATGGTGTAAGTTTATTTAATTAATCATAATTTGGTTAAACCCCCAGGACCTTCTTTTAGTTTGGAAAAATAATCTTAACATTTTTTGTTCCTCCATAATTGGACATCCCTTTTCAATAATTGATTGAAGTGATGACACTTATCCGCCAATTTGAAATGAACCTTCTAATTGATTGGATCTTTCCTTGAAGACCTCTTAATTTCCTAATATTTTGGGGAGGAGGCATTTCCATGATAGCTTTGACCTTTGTGGGGTCTACTTTTATACATCTCCATGAAACAATAAATCCCAATAATTTTCTTGATGTTACACTCGAACACACTTTTTTTTGTACTAAGTATGACTTTATATTCACGTAATCTTTCAAAGATGCACCTCAATATTGTCAGATGATCTACTCATGTTTTAGACTTTGCTAGGATGTCATCTACATAGTCTTCCATGATATCATGTAGCATATCGTGAAAGATGATTGTCATCACTCTTTGATATGTAGCACCTACATTTTTAAGGCCAAAAGGCATGACCTTATAATAAAATGTGCCCCATGGTGTAATGAACATTGTTTTATGTTGATATTCTTCAACAATTTGTATCTAATTGTAGCCATCTAAAAATTCTTCCATTAGGGAAAGTATTTCATGACATGTTGTTGAATCCATGATCATATCTATGTTTGGTAAAGGAAATTCATCTTTTGGACAAGCCTTATTGATGTCACAAAAATTTGTACATATTTTGATTCTCAGAGTTTTCTTTGCAAGTACTATGTTTGAAATCCATGTTGAGTAGTCTATTGGTCGAATGAAGTCTGCTTCCAAATTTTTTTAAGTTCAAATTTTACAAGTAATGCAACTTCAAGATGTAATTTTCTCGCTTTTGTGTAATAGGTTTTGCATATGGATGTACCACAAGAGATGGATCTAATTCTAGCATATCTTTGTAGGCCCATGCGAAAATACCTTTAAATCCCATAAGGAGTATCATGAACTCTAATTTTTCTTTTTTGAAAGACTTACACCAAGTTGTAAAATATTTGGTTGTTCATGTGTGTCGATGTTGATGTCTATTGTTTCCTTAACCAATATTTTATATGTGTCTATACACACCCAAAATTGTTTGTGCTACATTATCGGAAAACAGTTACAAAAGTCCCCAATGATGATTCAAGTCCTTTCAAGAAGGTGTTTGAGCTCCAAAACCCATTCGTAGTGTATATTTGTTGCCTAGACATCTTTACTTAGCCTTCCCACACTTTTTCCACTTTTCTGCGCATGTTTTGGCCTTTAGTGCCAAGACCGCTGCCCTGCCTGGGTGGCGGTCCTGACCGATTTTTCCAGATTCCGTTGTGCATGTTTTTAACATGCAATGATTCACTTAACTTCACTTTTAGCATGCATCTGTGGGCCAAATTGTCTAAAAATAGTTTTTATTGCTTGGTTCTCCTTCCCTCTTCTATTTTTGCATGTGCTTTAGTTAGTTGGAACTGTCTCTTCTTGCCTTGTGCATGAAGGAACATCCTAACCCCAATTCTTATATATTCCATGCTTTTATTCAATAAAAAGGCCTAAGAAATTTTGTGTATCTTGCATTGTATTGTTGCCACAATCTTACTAGGAATTGCATAGCCAAGCTCATATCTCTTGTGTTATCTCTCTTCTACTTGCATTGTATCCAGACTACCTTCAAGCTTCCATTGCTCAAGCGCCATCCTCTTGTCGTTGTTCTTGTATTCCCAATCCCTTGGACTCATATGAACACTCGAGAGAAAGAAAGGAACAAACTAAGGGGACATATACAAATATAACTAGATTTTCCAAAGCTCTTGCTTATCCAAGTTGGAATTATGTTTTGTCTGCTTTATTTGTTAAATTTTCAATTTCAAATCACTAGTTTCAATTACATATCAAATAGAGTAGTAAAATTATTCATTTCAATAGGTTAGGAAATCATAAGTAGATCAAATCATTAGAAAGTTTTCTCTTTAACATTACCAGGGAAGTCGTGGGGAATAATAACCCTTTCAGGGTCATGATTTGTTCCTCACCTCCGAGGTAGGGTTTGAAGGGTTTTGATTGGATTAGGCTATTTTCTTTAGATTAGATTCACATATTCGCATAAGTAACCATCTACATCTGGCCAATTACTTGTCTTTAGTTTATTTATTAGATTAGAATGCATTGCTTAAAAATTAGAAAAGATCAAAAATATTTCCTTTGATAGATTAGTTTTCTTTTATTGCTTTGATATGATATATTGTGAAAACTCCAAAAACATAGATTAGATTTCCTTTAATAGTTAGTTTTCTTGTTAAAGTCATTTCATTTCACTCCGTATGACCATCAACGGTCCACAACAAGAAAAGACGTACAATTGTGATCCCTTGGTCCCACAACCCAATGGGCCATAATTGATAATTGACATTGATACAGTTTACATTTGACAATATTACGCACACCTGCAACTTTTGTTGAGAAAATAGAACAACTAAATACGCTAAACATCGCTGCTAATCAAGCCTACGATTATTGGACTACTCCTAGCAACATGGTTTGATTACGCGCATGACCATACAAGGGCCACAACCTCCATGAGTCTTCGGTTGTGATCCTTAGGTCCCATAACCCAATGGGCCTGCTAAGTAGTTAGACATTAACACTTGTTTATGTACATTAGTATTCAGATCTTCACCACTTCAACTAGACATTATTGCACAACTTTCCTTACTGAACATAGCAGCCGATTAGGCTAATACTTTCTGGACTAGACCAGAAAATCACCCATGAATCTATATGGCTCCACCATGTCCGGAAATCCATACGAGGTGCCTGCAGGTCATTTTCTCGTGTGTTCAACAAACAACAAATAGAATCTTGGTAGAGCTCAATATTGATTGGAGTCTCCGAGTAGCTATTATATCAGACCAAGTCATCACACTACTTCAAGTTAGGAGAGCATTCTTTACCTTAGACTCATGAGATCCCGATATTGTGTGTTGAAGATATAAGATTTCCCAATTAGCTTGATCCCCGTCACTACACTCACATTCACATTCATTCTACACCATTTTTCTTGGCATGACCTCGAGAGGTCAGGTGCGAAGAAGGTCACATGTTGATTTTCTGTTGTACAAATTGGTGAACCCGACGTGAATATCTAGTCTCTAAACATTTTTGCTTTCTTCATCCATCCTTTATTCTGCGGGTATTCTATACCCCAGAATATTTCAGATACAATGAGTATGGTCAACCCATCCTAGGTTTTGACATGTACAATTACCAAATAGGTATGCCACAACAATCACCTTCACTCTCACGTGGGCGACAATCGCTCAACTGCTCAAAACTTTCTTCTTCAAGGAACTAATGTTGGTTCCTTTGTACGATTGAGGAACTTGACCAAATTGTTGAGTATGGAGTTAAATTACTCATGTTTTAGCATGCAATTGGAACTTCTTTGGAAAATACGATGAATCGCATCGGTCGTAGGCGGACCACATCGACATCGGTTAGGGTTTGACCGGCATTGGTACTGTAAGTTGGAATTGGCGACGGTTGGGCAAAACTAGCATCGGTTACACTGCGGCGACGAGCTTTTAATTAACTCTCGGGTTTTATTTCTATTTTTAGCATTGGAATAGATTTAATGAATGTAATTGCATGGCTAAGTACCCTAAAGTCTTAAACAACTATTTAAAGCATAAAGCTAGGGTTTAGAGGAGAGAATTGATCATAATTACAAGATAATTGTGTAAGAGAGAATTCTTGGTGAAGAAGGAAAAATCTTGAAGGAAGACAATACTGAACATCTGAGAGGTGTGGAAGATTGTAAATCTTCATTATATATCTTGTCAAAGCTTTGGATAATAGATTGGCTTGTTTCTTGGTGGACGTAGCCCACACTGGGTGAACCATATTAAATCTGGTGTTGATTTATGTCTCTTGTTTTATATAATTCTTCTAGTAGAATATCCACTTTTATTTGCATGTATGCTTAGATATGATATATTTGTACAACCGGTGTGCTAACCCCAAAAACTGGTATCAAAGCTTTGTTTGAGGGTTTTGTGTGTTGATATATTTACTCATAGAGGGTTTTTTGATTGAGTGAGAGCTACAACAATGACAGAAGATAATAAATACAAGGTAGAGAAGTTTGATGGCCAAAATTATCAATTATGGAAGATGCAGATTGAGGATTATCTCAGAAGAGAGATTTGTACTTACCATTGGATGAGAAGTCTAGACCTACGAAGATGACTGATGAAGAATGGAAGATTCTTGATAAGAAAGGCTTTGGGATCTATAAGATTGAGCACAGGCAAAGATCCATGGCTTCCAATATTATAGAAGCGGCTTCTATGGTAGACTTAATGAAATCTCTTGCTAATTTATATGGAAAACCTAGTGCTTCAAATAAAGTTCATTCGATGAAGAAACTTTTAGTTCTAAGATGCATGAAGGTGAATCGCCTCTAGTCATTTGAATGATTTCCGATGTATTGTAAATTAGTTAAAATCAATTTTAATATTGTTTGATGATGAAGTAAAAGCACTTTTATTCTTATGTTTTTTGCCTGATAGTTGGGACAACTTGGTAATGGTTGTTAGTAATACATCTGCTAATAATATTTTGAAGTTTGATGATGTGGTTAGTATAATCTTGAATGAAGAAATTCACAGGAAGAGTACAGAGGAATCATCATCTGGAAATGCTTTGAATGTAGAAAGTAGGGGCAAGCAGAAGGAGAGATCCAAGAGTAAGAGTAATGGGAAATCAAAGTCAAGGGATAACAAATCTAAATCCGTAAAGGGAATTACTTGTTGGAAATGTGGAAAGAAAGGACATGCAAAGAAATATTGTTGGTCAAAAGATAAAGATAATCAACATCCAGACAAAGGTAAAGAGGTGAATCTTGCTGCATCAGAGGTAATGCAAGATGCTCTTATTCTTTCTTTAGATAGTAGAATTGAATCATGGGTTTTAGATTCAGGAGCTTCTTTCCATGTAACCCTTAATAAGGGTTATTTCAGAAATTATGTCTAGGGAAATTTTGGGCATGTTTATTTGGGTGATGATGAACCTTGCAATATTACTGGTAAAGGGAAGTTCATCTAAAATTGTAGAATGGAAATACATGGGTATTGAAAGATGTGAGGCATGTGCCAAGCCTCAGGAGGAATCTTATTTCTGCAAGGCAACTAGGTGAATCTGGTTGCATGGTTACTTTTACATGAGACTCTTGGAAAGTCACCAAGGGTGCTTTTGTTGTGGCAAGAGGTAAGAAGGTAGGAACGTTATATTTATCTACCTGTATTACTGATTCCTTTTCTGTATTATCTACTTCAGATTCAGATGCATGCATGTGGCATAATCGGTTGGGTCATATGAGTCAAAAAGGAATGCAGATCTTAAAGGCTAAGGGTAAGTTATCAAATTTGAAAGATTTAGATCTTGATTTTTGTGAGCATTGTATCTTTGGAAAGCAAAAGAGAGTGAGATTTCTAAAAGTTGGGGCAACTAAGAAGTAGCAGAAATTGGAGCTTGTACACTTAGATGTGTGGGGCCACTCAAGTAGTTTCTCATGGTGGATCCCAGTATTATGTTACTTTCATTGATGATGCTACAAGAAAGGTATGGTTTTATTGTATTATACAAAAATCTAATGTTTTTGAAACTTTTAAAAGATGGAAAGCCCTTGTTGAGAATGAATCAAATTATAAGTTAAAGTGACTTAGATCTAACAATGGTGGTGAATATTGTAGCAAGGCTTTCAATGATTTTTTTAGTGAATGGGATACGTAGAGAAAGAATGGTTCCAAGAACACCACAAGAGAATGGTGTTGCAGAGAGAATGAACAAGACAATCATGGAACGTGCTAGAAGTATGAGGATACATTATGGATTGCCCTTTCAGTTTTGGGCAGAAGCAGTTGATACAAATGGTTTATTTGATTAACCATGGCCCTTCAAGTTCACTAGATGGAGGAATACCAAAGGAAGCATGGACCAGAAAAGAGGTAGATCTTTCTTTTCTTAAAGTTTTTGGTTCAGAAGCTTTTGTGCATGTTGATAGAGAAAATAGAAAAAGTTGGATGCAAAATCCAAGAGGTGCACTTTCATTGGTTATGGATATGGTGATTTTGGTTTTTCGTTTTGGGATTTAGAGAATTCTAAAATTGTTAGGAGTCGTGATGTTGAATGGAATGAAAAGAGAATGTATAGGGATCAAATTTTGGTACCCAAGGATGAGAAAATTGAGAAGTTTATTGATGAAAATGAACTCTCATGTTTTAAAGAAACACCTATAGAAATACACAGTAATCGTGGTCAGTCGGTTAGGCCCGATCGGCGTCATTCAAATGAACCGCCGATGGTTACAGAGGATTAGAACTGGTGTTGGTTAGCTGAACCAACATCGGTTAGAGGTGACCGGCGTCGGTCACTGTCAGAAGTTGATACTAATGTCCAGGAGGTCCAGATTGAGCCTTCGGTACCCCAAACTCTTGTGAGAAGGTCACAAATGGTAAGTAAACTTCCGAGAAGATTTTCAACTTCTCTATTTTATCTATTATTGACTGATAGTGGTGAACCAGAAAGCTTTGAAGAAGCAATGCTGGATAAAACTCACGTTCAGTGGGAGCATGGCATGGATGAGGAGATGAACTCTTTGGAATAGAACCAGACTTGGGATTTGGTTAAATTACCAACAGGAAAGAGAACATTGTAGAACAAGTGGGTTTATAGAATTAAAGAAGAAGATGGTGGACAGAAAAGGTACAAGGAAAGGCTTGTAGTAAAGGGATTTACACAAAAGGTAGGTATTGACTTTGGTGAAATATTTTCTCTGTTGTTAAGATGACTTCTATTTGTACTATATTGAGTTTAGTTGCAGTAGAATATTTACATTTAGAGCAACTAGATGTGAAGACGGATTTCCTTCATGGTGATTTGGATGAAGATATTTATATGCAGCAGCCGCTTGGGTATGAAGTCAAGGGTAAGGAGAAATTAGTGTGCAGGTTGAAAAAGAGCTTATATGGGCTCAAGCAAGCTCCAAGGCAATGGTACATGAGGTTTGATAGTTTTATGCATGAGCATGGTTACTTGAGATGTGAATCTGACCATTGTGTTTATTTCAAGAAGCTTGAAAATGGGAGCTATATTATTTTGTTATTGTATGTGGATGATATGCTTATTAGCAGGATCTAGTATGCAAGACATTGGTGAGCTTAAGAGAAAGCTAGCTCACACGTTTGCAATGAAGGATTTGGGAGCTACAAAAGAATCCTTGGCATGCAAATACATAGAGACAGGAAAAACAAGAAATTGTATTTGTCTCAGGAGGATTATATCTACAAGGTGTTAGAAAGGTTCAACATGCAGAATGTAAAACCTGTTAGCACACCTATGGTTGGACACTTCAAATTGAGTAAAGATCAGTGTCCTTCATCACAAGAGGAGGTCAAATACATGACACGAGTGCCATATGCTTCAACAGTTGGAAGTCTCATGTATGTTATGGTTTGTACAAGACCAGACATTACACAGCAGTGGGAGTTGTGAGTAGATATATGGCTAATCTAGGTAAAGAGCATTGGAAAGTAGTCCAATGGATACTCAGGTATTTGAAAGGGACATCTAGCATGTAGTTATGCTATGGAGGTTCGATATTTCATTACGTGGCTATGTTGATTTAGATATGGATGGAGATCTAGATAGTAGGAGGAGCACTACTGGATATATTTTCATAGTAGGTGGAACGGAAGTTAGCTGGATTTCGAGATTGCAAAAGGTTGTGGCTTTGTCTACTACAGAGGTAGAGTATGTTGCAGCTACAGAGGCTAACAAGGAGATGATATGGATGAGTAGGTTCATGAAAGAGTTGGGAAAGGAGCAAAGTAATTGTAAATTATTCAGTGACAGTCAGTGCAATTCATTTGGAAAAGAACTCAGCATTTCATTCGAGAATGAAACACATTTAGTTGAGGTATCACTTCATACGGTAGGTATTGGAGGATGGACAATTGAATCTGGAAAAGATTCACATGAGTAAGAACCCTATGGATATGCTAACAAAGCCATTAGCAAAGGAGAAGTTGGAGCTACACTCCACTTCTGTTGGTCTTTGAGTTTGAGGCTCGAGGAGGAAGAAACAAAGCTAAGGAGGAACCAAGAATGGTACTTTGTACAGGTATAGTGCAGTAATTAATCTCCAAGTGGGAGATTGTTGAGTATGGAGATAAATTACTCATGTTTTAGCATGTAATTGGAACTTTCTGGAAAATACGATGAGCCGGCATCGGTCGGGGCATACCAAAGATTGGTTAGGGTTTGACCAAAGATCGGTTAGAGAAAGTTGGAACCGAGAGATGGTTGGGCAGAACCGACATCGGTTACTTGTGCGATGAGCTTTTAATTAACTCTCAAGTTTTATTTCTATTTTTAGCATTGGAATAGATTTAATGAATGTAATTGCATGGCTAAGTACCCTAAAGTCTTAAACGACTATTTAAAGCATAAAGCTAGGGTTTAGAGGTGAGAATTGATCATAATTACAAGATAATTGTGTAAGAGAGAATTCTTGGTGAAGAAGGCAAAAGCTTGAAGGAAGACAATATTGAACATCTTAGAGGTGTGGAAGATTGTAAATCTTCATTATATATCTTGTCAAAGCTTTGGATAATAGATTGGCTTGTTTCTTGGTGGACGTAGCCCACACTAGGTGAACCACGTTAAATCTGGTGTTGATTTATGTCTCTTGTTTTGTATAATTCTTCTGGTAGAATATCCACTTTTATTTGCATGTATGCTTAGATCTGATATATTGTCTATACAATCGGTGTGCTAACCCCAACACAAATCACGCAAACCTATCCTCACAAACAATCAAGTTCAAACAACATGACTTTCACTGGGGAAGCAAGTTCATCTCCTTAGGTATTGTTTTGACATCCCACTAGCATGCAATCGGACCAACTCCCGCATCTAGATGAGGAATATTTAGCACGATATGTTAGAAGTGAATGACACTTCCAAAGCATGAACCAAGCTTTTGATAGGTTTCAAGGACAAGGTGATGATCTGCTCCAAAACAATAACGCTACCCCTCTACCAACCGAAAATGCTACTAATAAGGGGTGGCAACATAGTGAAAAATTCATAGCAAGGATACCATACTCCTCAACAACCTCCGAGGGTTCAACAAAAAGCACCTAAGAAAAGCATCACCCCACAACAAGTGATGTCATCCCAGCTGTTGGTAGAAAAATTCAAGGAGCTAGAGCTTGCCCAAAATGCTCAAAATTCATACACAAGGAAAGCAAAAACTTCTCCCTATCCACAAAATTACGAACAAATACCTACTGCACAAAATCCTCCAATTTATACAGGTACTCCAAACCTTGGAGATCTGCTTACGGGGATAAGCACCTTGGGTATGCCCCCTCACGCCACATATGGATATCTACAATAGGCACTGGCTAGAAGTGCGTTCTCAAACACCATACCCACCGAAATGCAATGTTCCCTGGCTTCGTGCCTTCGATGCCATATCAAGGTAATCAACTCCCTACGTACACATGTATTTTAAATCTCCATAAGGTGATATGTACACTTACCTGTGTCCATATGGACAACCGCAGGGATGTCGTACGCCCCAACAAATGTATATGATGTCCTATTTCGGACATCGATGCAACCTCCACCTCCCCAACAAGGATCTTCAATGGTGGAAACGTACGCAATGGGGACCTATTCTGAATATCTTAAGGAGCCTCTAGACTTCTCCATTTAGACAATCATGCTCCCGAGACCCTTGCCCAATCTTCCGAAATTAAAAGGGGAGGGTTATTGTAACACCCACATCAAATCTTATGCAATGGCCATTCGAAGAGCTGCTCAAATGGAACGCAATAGCTGCAAATATTTTTCATAAGATGCTAGAAGGTATTGCTCTCGATTAATACTATAGGATACGGAGGCTTCAATACACTCCTTCAAGCACCTCGTATCAAAATTTATTAAAGCTTTTGATATGAACAAAATTTTGAGAACAGGAATCAGGGAATTCCTTCATATCAAGCAAGAGCACAATGAGTCTGCAACCCACTTCATTCAAAGGTGGTGACAAGTTCTCTACTCCTCTGCAAGTGCTCCAAATATGGATCAATGAAGCTTTGTGATTTGTTCCTCCACTCTCTCAATAGGGAGACAAAGGAAGATCTTCAAAATTTCCCACTAAGGAGCTATGAAGAGGTACTAGAGGGTGCTCTTTGAATTGACCAAATAACCATTGAAAGTGGTCATAAGACTTATGGAGCTAATGGAAGTTTAGTCACCCCTAATCAAAATAACCCTAGTTACTCCAACAACATGAATAACAACCAAGGACCAAAAATCCTCAATAAGAATCATGGAGTCACGACGGATGGGGTGACAGACCAACCTAAGAAACCTAACATTGTTAATGCTCCCAATACAAGAACTTCAAACAACAACAATAATAATGACAACAATCAAAGAAACAATAACTTCTTGCCCTTAGTCAATGTTGTAGATTTTAACCATCAACAACAACAACAACAACAACAAAAACCTCAAAGCAATAAAGACAAACACAAACCCAAGGCCCTAACCAATACCCAAGTGGGTATCCAAACCAATTTCAAAATCAAGGGCAAGGGTTCCCAAATTTTAACCATAACAATCAACAACTAAACAATAACCGTAATTTTGGACCACAACAAGGTACAAACCAAAGGCCTCGAGATTATGATCCTAATTTATATTGTGGTTTTCATAGGGTTCATGGGCATGACGCAAGAACATGCCATGATTGTAACAAGTTTTTACAGCATTTTCCAGAGGATCAAAGATAGTTATTTGTTGACATGTTTTTGGCAAACCCAACAGCCCCACTCAAAACACCTACATGGGACCAGTATCTCCATAGAACACACCGCTTGGAATATTTAACGATCCTCTCCCCACGTGTCCAAAGGATGGTAGAATATATCCCAATGGTTCAAAAAAGTATTGTAATAGGGACCCATGATCGCGAAGCCTCAACTTCATCAAACCCACAAGTGGTACCTCCTTTAGATGGTTGCCAACAAATGAAAAATTATGGGGTTGGTGAGTTGGACACTGAACCTCAAATTAATGTTGCCACTAGAACCAAGGATTATTCTTCGTAGCCTATCCTCCATCTCTACCCAACCACATCGAGATGACATTCATGATATGCTAGGAAAGCCAGTAGGAGCTTATGATTTGATCAGTGACTTAACTAAGACCTTCTCTCACATTTCCTTCTTAGATCTATTAAATAATTCCCCTACTCATAGGGCCGCTCTACTAGAAGCATTGGTCTTGGTCATTTGAATAATGTCACCCCTCCTCCAAGAAGCACAAATAAACCATGTGGAATTTGATGTCTATCCTCTAGGGAGACATTCTAAAAGAGATGTTGGATTTGTATTCGACATCAACAAGATGCCCATGAGACACTAAATAGCTTGTAGAGGTGATCCGACATTGTTTTTACAAGTCTAGATTTACAACAACTATGTAAAGTGTGTGATGATTGATGATGGGGAAAATCAACATAGTCCCCTTCTCTTTCCTTCAAAATCTAGGTACAAAGAGACCAATTTCTCTTGACATGAAACACATTGAGAGGCTACGATAACCTCAAAGTAACGTCAATCGAACTATAGTGTTGTCAATCACCCTTGGACTAAGATGGTACTAACCAAGTTTTATATTATAGATCGAAAACCAACTATAATATGATCCTTGGTCATCCTTGGATTCATCACATGAAGGCAATTCCCTCCACTTTGTTTCAGGAAGTTAGGTTCCTACATTTAGGGAAGGTCTTTGTGGCGCAGGTGATCCAAAACCTTTGAAATACACCTAGTTAACTTGAAAAGAGGCCAAGGATCTACTCTGAGTTTGAGCTTCCTAAAAATTAGATAAATAAACCTATAAGCTCAGTACCAGAGGAAAATTTTGTTCCTACAATGGAATTAGAAGTCACGGGTTTGATCAAGGCATTCCGGCTAGTCAAAGATGAAACCATCATCATAGAGACAATATTTTTGGGAACCACGAAAATATTGTCAAGCTATTGGAGAAATATTTACCCATTCTCCTTCCTTTCAATTCTATGGGCATGGGACATACCCTAGGACTCGGTTCTCTTCCAACAAATGAGGTTTGTATGGTTGAGGTAACTAAGGTAAAGGAGAAAGATTCAAAAGATGATCCAATGTCCATTTTTCCAAGTAACTATTGGACTCTCCATTTTGATGGAGCCAAATGTCATTTTGGCGTTGGGGCTGTGTGATTCTTACCTCTCTCTGAGGGAAGGATTCTACCTTTTTCCTTCAAATTAAACTTCGAGTGCACAAATAATGGGGTTGAATATGAATCCCTTCTACTTGGTCTCATCATAGCCAAAAGAATGGGTGCTCTTAATATTAGGGTGTTGGGTGATTCACAACTTGTTGCAAATCAGATATCCAAAGTATATGAGACTAGAGCTAAGCATTTACAACTCTACAAAAACAACAATGTTTTTTTTTTTTTATTAAAAAGAGTTTTGACTTCATATCAATCGCACAATTCCACTAGAGACCAAAATCTCCTAGTAAAGACTCAGATAAAAACTTCCACTTCTCAAAGCTTTACTCCAAGAAATGAGTTGAAAGATTCAAACTTCACGGTTACAATATAAGAACCTTTGGTTCTAAGACACGTATAATGAAATCCAATGTTGACATACATAAAAAAGAAGTCCATTAAATCAAACAACATTGATAAAGCTCCTCTAATATCTAAACAATTTCTCGAAATCTTACTATCATATAATAAAGGCATACTTCTTGAATAAATTTAAATCACATGACAACCCTTACCTTGGTGTAAACTAGCTCCATCAATCTTGGTCTTGATACCTCTCATGATGAAAACTCAAATGATGAAGGCAAGAAGCTGGAAGGATTTAGAGTTACTCTCCTCCCACGAGAGTTTGAGAAATGTCTTGAGGCATATATTTGGACCAAGAAGAACCAAATATTTGCAGGGTCCTCTTTAACTCTTTAGGGCCCCAAATGTCCTCATGAATCCCCATTTAAATGAACATACAATGAAATCATGTTGTTAAAATGAAATTATAAATCACACATTGAGGCACAATCAATATGCAACATTTTTTTAGCATTTGAGGCCCATGAATCTGCCATCTAAGGGTGTAAGGAAGAAGACTTCAATAATAACCCCCTCTTCCTCATCACTTTGAAGAATCCCTTTACCCTTAGCTCTTTCCATATTTTTAATAGCCCCTTTCCAGAGCTCTTGTCTCCTTTTCTAATCTATTCCACCTGATAATTCATCCTCCTCATGGGCTCCTCCAAAATGGTTTTCTAATATAAGAGGTTTTCAGCATATCAGTAGTTCCAAGTCTTTGATGGCTCCTTAGGACCCATTGGGAAGCAGGATTTTAGCTTTGATGCTCTTGCTTTTCCTTCCTATGATAAACAACAACTTCATTCTTTCTTTTTAGCAGGGGGAGTGGAAGTTCTGTGTGCTGGGAGGTATGGAGAACTGGGGTAGGATTCACAAGGGCAGAAAGAAATAATCAAACTTTCATATCGGGAATGATAAGTCCACAGTGTAGAAAGGGATAGACCCTAGAGTGGATCTTTGAACTTCCCTTATTGATTTCTCCAATGAGTTTATCAAATAGTGAGGAAAATTTCTGATTATGTTATTTCACGAAAGTGATTTAGAAATATCGATGCTTTTGAGGTATAATCAAAATCTTCCTTCAAGATTACATACCTAACCACCATCTTGGCCATCCCATTTCTTCCTTAGAATCGCGCCACCTGATGCCAAGCAATCAAATTCAAGATTCTCCCCCTCGTCATGAGAAAATTTCTTGGTCTCCACCTCCTGTCCACCTTCTTATGAAGAATTTGGTGCCTTGCCGAAATGGCCCGTGATCTGGGTGATGAGCTCTTCCATGATTTCCATCTCCATGTTACTATATTTGACAATCCTATTCTTTCAACCCCAGGTGAATCTGATAGAAATGTCTTGGTCGAAGGGTTGAATCCTTTGAATTAAATTCAATTTAATCAACAATTTGGGGTGAATTGAAAGCTCCGTATTCTCTTTCATAGCCAAAGATTGTGGTCGGATTCAGGCAAGGGAACTATGATTCCTTTGGGTTGCTTCTTCTTAGTATTCTCATGAGTAAAAGAACTCTACAAAATAACAATGTTGAATCTAACAAAGATATTTGAATTCATATCAATCGAAGCAATTCCACAGAGAGTAGAATCTCCTCATGACTTGATCACAACTTCCACTTCTCACTTTACTCCAAGTAGTGAGTTGGAAGATTCAAACTTCATGGTCTCGGTTCATGCAGAACCTTTGGTTCATAAGATGTCAGTAACTCCAATGTTGACATACATAGAGACTAAGAGTGAAGTCTGTCATTATAGATCACGTTGACATTGACAAAACAACTCTAGGATATCTAAACACTCTCATAGAACTACATCTTACGCATCATGAGGTTAATCTTTCTCTAATTCCACACTCTTCTTCCTATTTTGGAAATCCCATGATAGAATCTTCCCTAGGAGGGAACTCAAAATTTGTGAGGTAGGAGAAGAGGGGATTTAGAGTTGCCTCTGGCCCCACATTTTTTGAGGAAGGAAAAGCCTCCTTAATTGAGGGAATAATCAATATAAATATCGGGACCGAGGAAGAACCAAATATTTTGAAGCTAGGGTCCTCTTTAACTCCTAGGAGGAGGTTGAAATACATACCCACATTCTCAAGGAGCATCAAAAATCATTCACGTTTAGCTAAAAATAAATGACAGGATTACATCACACATTGTGGTGCACAATCTCGTCACCAAACCAAATGCTAAGCCATTAAGAAAAATTCAAGGCCCATGAAGCCAAAGGTGGCCCTCATGGTGAAGGAAGAAGTGATGAAACTCCTCTAGGTGGGATTCATCAAGCTAATTGACTACTCACAATGGGTGTCTAACATAGTCCCCATTCTCAAGAAAAATGGAAAGATCCACATCTTGCATAGATTTTTGGGATATAAATAAGGCTTGTCCCAAAGATGATTTCCCATTACCATCCATCGATGTTATTTGACTTGATAACAGCTAGTTTCAAGTTTTGTCT
The DNA here is from genome assembly GCA_018340775.1 of Taxus wallichiana var. yunnanensis. Taxonomy (NCBI): domain Eukaryota; kingdom Viridiplantae; phylum Streptophyta; class Pinopsida; order Cupressales; family Taxaceae; genus Taxus; species Taxus wallichiana. The sequence continues at coordinate 108,940,772 of CM031238.1, forward strand.
CTCATGGATGGATTCTCTGGGTATAATCAAATCAGAATCTCTGAAGAAGATCAGGCCAAAACTATGTTTATAACTCCTTGGGAACCTACTGTTATGTTGTTATGTCATTTAGGCTTAAGAATGCTTGTGTTATGTACCAATGGTGATGACTTATATATTCCATGATCTTATACATAAGATTGTGGAATCCTACATGGATGACCTTTGGCTAAGGCCAGAAAGTGTTGCGATCACCCAGAGGTGCTTCGTATCATCCTTTCTCGCTTAATCGAATACGACATCACATTGAATCCAGAAAAATGTGTGTTCGGTGTAACAGGAGGAAAATTTTGGGTACATCATATATTCACGAGGAATTGATGTGGACCCAACCAAAATCTGAGTTGTATTGGAAATGATTCCACCAATGGATGAGTCTGGCATCAGATATTTTCTTGGAAAACTTGGGGCAATCTGAAGATTTATCCCTAACTTGACCTTTTTTATTCACCCAATCAACAATTTGTTGAAAAAGGATTATTGCATTGATTAGAAAGATGAATGTGATGAGGCATTTGAGTTGGTTAAATGATTCTTATTGTCCCCTCCCACACTCATGCCACCTAGATCAGATCACCCTTTGATCTTGTATTCTGAGCTATGGATGTTTCGCTAGCTGCATGTTGGCTCAAGAAGATGATGATAAATGAGAATGTGCAGTCTATTTTATTAGTTGAACATTGCTTGATTATGAGACACGTTACACCAGGTAGAAAAAGAATGCCTTGCCATAGTCTTTGTGACAAAGCATTTTGAGACATTATATGTTGAATCAAGAAATGAGGGTTATTGTTAAGTCAAATCACTTGTGGACATTCCTCACACAAGGATCCTTATCTAAGAAGGTTGGGCGCTTCATAACTCTGATGGGTGAATTTGAGTTAACATTTGTTAATCAAAATCCATCAAAGGACAAATCATTGTGGATTAGTTGGATGATAATCCATTAGATGGAGGCGATCTAGTAGATCTAGACTTCCCTGATGAGTGTGTATACTTCGTTTGAGACTAGGCCCCCATTTATTGCATGTCCATGGTATACTGACATCATTAATTTTATAGTGGACCATACATATCCGAAGAGGAAACATCACAACAAAGAAGGTGGTTACATGTGTCATTTCCACTAAGTACGTTATTTTGGAGCAAGTGCTCTATCGTAGAGCCTTCACGGAATGTTGTTAAGATGTGTTGATGCTAGAAGAATCCAAAAATATTCTTTATGAATCACATAGTGGAGTATGTGGAGGTCACTTCGGTGGCCACACCACTACTCGAAAGATACATCGATGGGCTATTTTTGGCCCACTCTAGAGCATGATGTAGTAGAATTTGTGCACAGATGCCACAAATGTCAAGAGTTCTCCCATGAGATCCACATACCGGCACAAGCTCTGCAACCAATTGCAACCCCATGGCCCTTTTCCATGTGGGGCCTGGATTTGATAGGAAATTCTCTCCCTCATCAATAAGATGGCCATAACTTCATAATCACGGCCACAAAGTACTTTACTAAGTGGGTAGAAGCCATGCCTCTTACCATTGTACCCGGTCTTGTGATCACTAAGTTCATCTTAAACTAGATCATTTGTAGGTACGGGGTCCCACAGTCATTATCTCGGATAATGGCACATCTTTCAAAAATGATGAGGTACGTGAATTGTGTGCAAAGTTCAAGATAAGTCATCACACGGCTTCTCTTTATTATCCTCGGCCAATGGATAGGATGAGGCTATGAATAAGACATTAAAGTCCATCCTCCTTAAGACCATTAAGGAGAACAAATGAGATTGGCATTTAAAGCTTTTTCCGGCCTTGTGGGCCTATCGGACATCAATTAGAACACCAACAGGGGAACCCCCTTTTCTTTGGTATTTGGTGTGGAAGTAGTTTTACCACTCGAGGTTGAAATACCGAGTCTTTGTATTTCATTGCAAGGAATCTTGGGAGAAGAAGGCTATCGAGAAGTGTGACTCTCTCAGTTAGAAAGTCTTGATGAGGTTAGACTCAATGTTGAACAATGACACAACATTTATGCTGACCGGATGGCTTGGAAATACAACAAGAAGGTTTACGAGCATGAAATATATGAGGGATATTTGGTCTTAAGACTTGACATCCGATAGACAAAAATACCGGCGAAGGAAGAAAATTCAGACCCAGGTGGTTGGGTCCATATCGAGTAGTAGAAGACTACAAAAATGGGGCATTTCACTGTGTACACTAGAGGGTGAGGAGTTTAATGAATATGTGAACTCTCTTCACCTAAAGAGGTATTATGCATGATCCATTAGCATTTTCATATGTACATTATTGCATCTGCATTGCACTTTCATTTTCCAGTTCATTCTATAAAAATTTGTGATCAAGGGACTTATTCTTATAGCAACTCCTAAAAACTTCTAAAAAAAATGGAAAAACATTCAAATCATATCTCTTCAAATTTTCATGGTATCATCAATTGTTTTCAATCATTTCATCAATTCAAACAGGATAAGACAAAGTTTTGACCATAACCATACCAAGGCCTACATACTTGGTTCTACTTATAGTCTCTTTCTAGATTAGGTGTCTTTGCCTATAGTTTGTTCTAGAAGCTTCATGGTGTCACATCTATCCCATAAATATCTCTTTGGAAATAAGAACATACTAAAAATTTTTCCTAAATGAGTAAGTCAAATGCAAATCCATAGAAAAAAATTTATTTTACACATTTCTTTTCCCTACCAACCTTCGGTGTTGAGCCTACATCTCTTACTTGGTGATGTAGGGTTGGGAAAGGAGAGAAATGCCCTTACTCACCTATTCCTTGTCCACGGTGATGAGCCCATGCTTCCTACTGGTAGCATGGGGCAAGGTGTAGGGGGTCTCTTTGATAAACTTGAAAGTTAGAAACAATCCATTCAAATATTGTGAAATCATAAGTCAAAAACAAAGTGAGTTAGATGTCCAAAATTCCAAAAGAGTTTAAAACCTCAAAACCAGATTTTTCAACCAAGTAGCCATCTACGGATCTAAGTCTAGATAAACTGAAAGTAAATCACATTCTAAACTATGAAGTAACTTGAGTAGGGTGAGGTTGTAGTGTCTCAATTTGGTTCTGTCAAACCATTGTCTTTCCCTCATCATTACCATTCAACAAATTTTTCATAACTTGTGCCCTTTCTGCTCTTGGTGTTGAGCCCTCGCATCCTACTAGTTGTGTGGAGTTGGGAGTGGGGCAAGTACATTTACTTATCATATCATTGTATCACCACATTTTTTCCAAGACAATATGAAGTATCAAATATTTCTTAAAGAAACTAAAGTTCAACATCACATTGTGTTCGCATTATCATATATCAACATTATAAAATACAAAAAGAAATCATTATGTTATCATTTCACATCCACTTGCATGCATTCTAAAAAGCATAGAAAAATGGAAATTCTAAACATCTAGAGTACACATGAGAAATAAACCAAAAGAAAGTCAACTCAGATACAGATGGATTACCAAACCAAAAATAAAAGTTTGTATATATCATGGTGAGTCAAGTTTGTATACAATGCCATCACGCACTAAGGCATGGTCAAAACACTCACAATGAGCCCAAATATACAAAAAAATCATATAGTGCCCAAAAAATGGAAAACAAAGCAAATAAATGGCCCAATGGCCTGTCAATCCCTATGGGATCCCTCGGATGGTGCACGGCCACATCCAGGGCTCCTACTGCGGCTGCGATGATGTTGGGAATGAACCAAATGGTGTGAATGCTCATGGTGGTGGCCATTGGCTGGCTGTGGTCTCACTGTGGGAATGGCTCCACCTCATCAAATGCTCGGTGGTCTCATATCCACCACTTGGGTATGAAGGGAGGTCACCACCTCCACTATCCTCCAAATAGGAGCAAAACACATCGTCAGTGTGTCTGTCGGTAGCTAGTGGCTGACCTGAATCCTCGGTCATCTCGGCTTGGGTCTTCCCCGAGGGAATCAATAGGTGTCCACACACACACCCATCGGATAAGCTCTCACCACTCTTGTAGTCACTGCAAGAAAGAAAAGAAGAAGAAATAGGTAAGTTAGAAAACCACAAAACAAAATAAAAAAAAAGTACCAAACTAATGCTTTCAAAGTAACAAAGATGAGAAAAGAGTATTAAACATACTCGGATCTCTAGGCATCCAAGTAGGGTCAGTGGTTGTTGTGCTGATGTTTTTGGGTGGTTGTGGGGGCCTCCCAAAGCCAGAGGCCAAACATTGTCCCATCACGGACTCATCATCCCCTTCCCCACCTCGAGGAAGTGTCTCCTCTGAGACCAATGTCTCTCTCTCTCTCTCACTCTCACCTCCTCATGTGCATTGCTCTCAGCATATCCTAGTATCATGCCACTCAGGGTCACTCTCCTCCTCCATATGGGCTGCCCCACCGCTAGCCTCAACACTAACCCCCTCATCCTCCATCTCCTCCCCAACCGAATCCTCCTCAGTCTCATCTCCTGTGTGCTCCTCAGAATCGGAGTCTACATCAATGGGCTCATCCTCCTCTCCACTATGAGTAGGAGAGGCCCATGAATCTAAAGCAAAGGTGCTCGAGGGGCACCAGTTTCCCCGTTGAGCATGGACCACATGCCTAACTATGATAGGCACCCTACTGGGGTAACCACTTTCTAGTCGGGATCTCCTCTAGGGCCCTTTAGGCCTCTGAATGGTCTGTAGACCGGTACCACTAGGGGAAGTATGTCAACATATGGGAGGCCAAACTACTGAGGAACCCGATCAAATGGATGAGTCTCGACTCTCTTGGCCCTATCAACTAACTGACCTGTGGTAGAAAAGCTACCACCATGGTCACCTCCTGTCCCCATAACCTGCCATGTCTGGTAGGGAGTGGAAACCATGTCTTTCATGGTCAGAGAAGCCACTGGCTGATGAGGTGTCCTAAGAACTAACATAGTTTTCCACCTCACTTCCTGGACAGCCCCTGGATCCAATACCTGTACTCCCCTTCCATAGGGGGTGATGCACTCATAAACCCAACTCATAACAAGAGTGGGGTGGCTCAGTGACTGCCCCTACAATCTGACTACCCTGTATAAGTCATGGTAGGTAGTCCCTAGGATGTCTGCTCCCCAGCATATGTATGGCCATGTGCCTCGATCTGTGTAATGATAGGAGCCCAACAATATAGAAGGGTGTCACCTCCCTTGTCCCCGATCAATCGAGAGGACAAGATGCCCATGATGGCTCTACGGATGATAGGAATAGGAGCAATGGCAATGGACCGGACCCTGATTCCCTTCTTTGAACCAAATGAAACAATGATGTCTCTCCCATATAGGTGGCCCACTAAGTCATCTCAGCCTTGATCCTGTTGTCTCCAGATTCAGTCTCCTCCCAAGTATCGGGAGCCCAAGAATGTGGTATACATCCTCCAAGGTGATGGTCCACTCACCTCTGCACCTGGAAACTAGAAAGTGTTCTGGTTTACATCCCAATAAGAAAATAAGTCACACAATATGTGACTAGCAGGGGAAACATGGGGAACACGTGCAATCCTCCAGATGCCTGCCCTCTGGAGGTGTCCCTCTCGGCTTGAGTCAACTAATCCAAAATCCCAGGGAGCCAATCACACTCCCTCTCTCGGCTCCAATGGATGTACTCCTCCTTCTTCTGCATTCACCAAAACATGGAAAAAGAGCAAGTTAGTAACATATATACAAGAATAAGCTCACCAAAAACATGACAAAACATCAAAAATCCAAAAAAATCAAGTTAATGCATGTTTTGGTCATTACTTTTTTAGAACCACCCCAGCTGTAGGGCGGGGGTGGCCCACCACCCAAGGAGGGGTCCCATGGTCCATGCCACCCTACTTTTTGGTGGCGGTCTGAGCCGATTTTCAAAATACACCCTTAACCCTAAAAAAGCCCAAAAACAAAAAAAAACCATTTTGACAAAATAAAAGACTTCCCTATGGGCGCCCCCTAGAGACTCATTTAAGACAAGAAATTTTGAAAATAGTCCCCCTAGGTAAACTTTTCAAACATTTTACATTTTAGGTATGAAAAGGAAAAAGTGAAAAAAACCAACCTTAGACCATGTTGGTCGATCTCCCACTCATGGAGGCATGATCACTATCTCGTAATGGTCATTTTGGTTGTACTCTCATCAAAAAATGGTCACCATGGGCCCAGAGCTCCAAATTCACCAAATCAAATATGCACAAATGAATTAAAAAAAATGAGTTGTTTTGATATATATATATATATATATGATTTTTCCTCATTTTGAGTGTATGTGTTTACAGGGCTGGAGCGTTGGCGTAGTATATCTCTATATCCCCACACAAATGGTAAGTCCTTTTGTCATTTTGGTTTAGTGTTTATTTTTGATATTTTGTCTATCTACACTTGAGTCTTCTTTCTCTTATAGGTAGTGGGAGTTTGGATGGCGACGTTTTGACACACAGGGTGTGTCAGGTATAACTTCTAACTCCCCATTTTGGGAAATGCCATACTCGGACTCTACGTTTTACGCCTTTTCATGGCTAAGACACTTCTCTCGAGGGGGAAATATGTATGCACCCAAAATTACATGTGCTACATTGTCGGAAAATGGTTACAAAAGTCCCCAATGATGATTCAAGTCCTTTCAAGAAGGTGTTCGAGCTCCAAAACCCATTCACAGTGTATATTTGTTGCCTAGACATCTTTACTTAGCCTTCCCACACTTTTTCCAGCTTTTTGCCTCTTTTTGCGCATGTTTTGGCCTTTAGTGCCAGGACCACCACCCTGCTGGGTGGTGGTTCTATGCCCCTGGGGTGGTGGTCTTGAAACTACCACCCAGGTGGGGGCAATCTCCTGACTTTTTTCTAGATTCATCATGCATGTTTTTAACATGTGACGATGATTCACTTAACTTCACTTTTAGCATGCATCCATGGGCCAAATTGTCTAAAAATAGTTTTGATTGCTTGGTTCTCCTTCCCTCTTCTATTTTTGCATGTGCTTTAGTTAGTTGGAACTACCTCTTCTTGCCTTGTGCATGAAGGCACATCCCAACCCCAATTCTTATATATTCCATGCTTGTATTCAAGAAAAGGCTAAGAATTTTTGTATCTTGCATTGTATTGCTTGCCACAATCTTGCTAGGAATTGCATAGCCAAGCTCAGATCTCTTGTGTTATCTCTCTTCTACTTGCATTGCATCCAGATTGCTTTAAGTTTCCATTGCTCAAGCACCATCCTCTCTGCCATTGTTCTTGCATTCCCAATCCCTTGGACTCATATGACACTCTAGAGAAAGAAAGGAACAAACTGAGGGGACATATATAAATACAACCATTTTCCAAAGCTCTTGCTTATCCAGGTTGGAATTGTGTGTTTGTTTGCTTTATTTGTTAAATTGTCAATTTCAAATCACTAGTTTCAATTACATATCAAATAGAGTAGTAAAATTGTTCATTTCAATAGGTTAGGCAATCACAAGTAGATCAAATCATTAGAAAGTTTTCTCTTTAACATTACCAGGGAAGTTGTGGGGAACAATAGCTCTTTCAGGGTCATGATTTGTTCTTCACCTCTGAGGTAGGGTTTGAAGGGTTTTGATTGGATTAGGTTATTTGTTTTAGATTAGATTCACATATTCACACAAGTAACCAGCTACATCTGGCTGATTACTTGTCTTTAGTTTATTTATTAGATTAGAATGCATTGCTTAAAAATTAGAAAAGATCAAAAATATTTCCTTTGATAGATTAGTTTGCTTTTATTGCTTTGATCTCGATATATTGTGAAACTCCAAAAACATAGATTAGATTTCCTTTAATAGTTAGTTTTCTTATTAAAATCATTTCATTTCATTCTGTATGACCATCAATGGTCCACAACAAGAAAAGATACATTGATTGTGATCCCTTGGTCCCACAACCCAATGGGCTAGAATTGATAACTGACATTGATACAAGTTTACATTTGATAGTCTTACACACACTGTTTTTTGATTGAGAAAATAGAACAACTAAATACACTAAACATCACTTTTAATCAAGCCTATGATTATTGGACTACTCCTGAAATAGGGTTTGATTACGCACATGACCATATAAGGGCCACACCTCCACGAGTCTTTGGTTGTGATCCTCAGGTCCCACAACCCAACGGGCCTGCTAACCAGTTAGACATTGACACTAGTTTGCATACATTAGTATTCAGATCTTCACCACTTCCACCAGACATTATTGCACAACTTTCCCTAAGACTTTCTGGACTAGACCAGAAAATCACCCATAAATCCTTGTGGCTCCACCACATCTCTCGTTCTTACTTCCATGACCTTTTCTGAAATCCATCGAGAGGTGGGTCGAAGAGTCATTTTCAGTGTGTTCAACAACCCTTTCTAAAAAATAATCGATGGTTGATGAGCTCATCATATGATTGAGAGTCTCTCTCTCTAGTACTCGAGATATCAAATTCACTAGAGATATCCACCACTTTTCTTTATATTAGGAGAGCATTTTTATTTTTTTTCTTAGACTCACAGATCTATGATATTTTGTTTTTCATGTTTTAGATATAAGATTTCCATTTCCTCAATTAGCTTGATCCCCATCACTACACTCACATTATACTAGATCAAGACGTCCTTGTTCATTTTTCCCAATTCCTTTAACTTTCCACTATATATTTTTTATGATTTTGTGTGCTTTGATATATTCATATAATTCGTAGCAAGAAGAAAATCCATCACCATATAGCCAAGAGCCTGAAGAACTTAGAATGTGTTCTTCATCAAGACATCCAAAATGTTTCCACATAGACTTGTCGAGATTATACATAGGAATAATTTTGATATGGGGAGAATGGATTAACCATAACTATGTGGGAATAAAGGTAATTTTCTAACGTGGAGGGAATTTTGGAGTTCGTACTCTCCAAGACCTTTGTCTATGATTTCTAACGTAGGTGGGGTGGAAGAAGTGGATGGTTGAAGTTTCATCAATACCTCGAGATCTATGCAATTTTCACTAGTAAATGGAATAAGGCATGGAGTGAGGATTTATCCACGAAGAAAAATAATTAACATGCATATGTATTCCTTAGAAAAAAATACTCAAAGGTTTAATATCTACACGTAATGTGAATTCGTTACCGTGATATGGGAATTTTATTCACTAATGGAATGTAAAATGGATAGCTTGCATGGCATGAATCCATGGGCGGCCCAGGAGGATGTTATAAGATGTTTCCACGTCCACAACATGGAAAAATGTGTCCAAGGTTTGAGGTCCAACTTTTATCATTAAGGATATGGTACCCGCGGATTGCCTTTTGCTATTGTCATAACCATGAATGGTAATGATGTTAGTGCCTAAACTTTCTTTAGTGTAACCTAGACATCTCAATAATTTCATGGAGTAGATATTCAATGCGGCTCTATCGTCCTATAAGCACTCATTTGATCTTATGATGTGTGATGAAGTTTTATTAGTAATGTATTCAAGAGCTCATGAGGAGTAACATTGGATTATTAGATGATAAATTAGCAATTAAGGTTTAAAATTGTTGAGAGCTCATGAGGACCAAATGATAAAATTGGATTATTAGATGATAAGTTTGCAATTAAGGCTTAAAATTGTTGAGAGTTAATATCCTTAGGAACACGTGCCTCATGGAGTGCACGAGTAAGGATAATTTGAAGCATGAGAGATTTCTTGAGTAATTCCATGAGGGAAATTTGTGTATTGGTCTTCTCTAATTGTTTGATTATATCATATGAATCAAATGAAGACTTTGCATTTGAGGTTTGTGCATTTGTAGTGGACTTAGGATTGGACATTTTTGTGGTTTTGTGGATGTGGAAGGTTGTTTAGTAGTGGGTACCAAAACCTATTTCTATCTCATTGTCATAACGCAAGTAGGAGTGTTAAATTTGACAGTGGCTACCATGTCTAGCGTATGATCTAACAATGAAATGATAGAATCAAACTTGACATTGTTTGATGTTTGACCCTTTTATTTTACATTATTGTTTGTACCATGCTTAGGGAAGGGGTCCTGGAAGACCTTTAATTTCTCATTTGGTGTTTTATTATTAGATTGAACCTTGATTTAAATGTCTTTGTTATCAATTAAGTTTTCTACAAAGGGATGTAGTCTTACACAATGATCCGTAGGATGGCCATGTGTTGGCCATTGTTTCTTGGTGTTGTCATTGATGTCAAATTTAATTGATGGAAAATGGTTTCAAGATATCATACGAGTCTCCATGAAGTGTTATCAAAGGTCAATTTTGAAGGTTGATTGGTAGTGTCTTTATTTGGTGAAGTTCTATGGTGTCTTGGAGCATGGTCTAGTAGGCATGGTCATGGTATGTGCATTCCAAAGTTATTGTAATGTATTTATGAGGAAAAAAATGGTTAGTATGACATGTGAGAGGTGTTAATGAGTCTTTAATGAGTCATCATGGTCATTTCATGAGTTGTATGGGTTGAGTCGGGTCATTCTAGGCCTATTCCTAGACCTAGAGCATGGTGTATAGCATGGTGGCTTGAGAAATGGAGAAGTGAAGTCATGTAAAAGTATGGGAAATATGTTTTGGCACTACACATGATGTGTAGAAGGAATTTTAGGTCATTACTCAGTTTTTGATGATGTTTCATGGTCCTTGGGAAGCAAGAAGGTGAAGACTAGTCAAGAACACACAGGTAAGTCATTGTGGCTGGAAAGATTTAGAAGTATTTGAGCTTTGATGAGAGTTTACATGAATATATAAGGTATTCATGATGCTTCATGATAATTTTCATGTCAAAATGTTTAAATAAAGTCAAGTTATGATGTTTTTTGTAAAATTGAGTTCTAAAGAAGGTGAGATCAACTCGATATGCCAACTTGTTTTACTCACCCACTCAAACACACTTTGCATGGGACCTTGTGGCTTTTGAGTATGTTTTAACATCTATTTTATAGTGTTTTATAAAAATAATAAGGTGGATTTTCCATCATACATTTATGAACAATCTTTAAGAACTTAAGTTGGTTTGAAACCCTAGTTAAACCCTCGTAGTACGAGTGACTTAGAATAAGTGAATTGTTTGGCCTCCAAAATGTTTGTGAATAGTTGCCTCAATGGATTTATGAGTTACCTATATGAGGTTAAAGAAGAGTGTAGATGGGTTATGGACAGAGCCTATAAGAGTGATGAATATCGGAAGAAGGTTGAATATCATATGTGCGAAGGGAAATTGACCTATTCACCATTACATGAAGAAGAAGAATTGAGCGAGTTAGAGAGAGAGATATTTGAATAGGTTTTGGTGAGTTTGGAGCTGAATTTGGATCAATATAATTTTTGGAATAATCATATCATCAATTATCATTTATTTCCATGTGGTTGAGTTGGTGCTTGATCGCCTTAGCAATTTATAGCCTCCTTGTAGGGTCGGTGCCTTACTAAACTAGGGTTTGGTGCTCCTTTTGTGCTTGGTGCCTCACTAAATAAATCTTTCATGATGTGTAATATTCATGCATGCCCTTTGCTTTGTGTAATATAAGTAGATATTTTAGTTGGTTTTCTTCCCCTTGAGGGTTTACCACTTTATATGTTATGTATTTGTGTTCTCTCTATTACTTTGCATACTTATGGATGGTTGTAACAATCTTAATATGCCCACATGGTTATGTATGTTGCATGTACAACTTAAATGATTAATGTATGGTTTGGTAAATGAAGTAAAAAAAATTGTAATGGATTCAACCTTGCTCTCGATCACTTTGTGCTTCTAACAATTGGTATTAAAGAAAGGTCCTTGTGAATCATGTCTAACAACTTGGAGGAGATCCTTGAAGCACAATTGGAAAATCAACTAATATTTGGAGGATAAAGTATTATATTATTGAGTCCTTAGTCTTTGGAATGCAATAAAAGATCAGTGATATGGAAGCAGAGCATGATCTAGCCATCAATGAGTTGAAATCTCAAATTGGGAGTTTGACAGAGGCTCTAAAGGGAAAAGAAGAAGAGTGTCGCAAGCTCAAAACTAAAGTTGAAACCCTAAGAGTTAGAGACAAAGATTGTATCATATATGTAGGTGAACTAAATTCCTTGAAATCAGAATTGGAGCTGACTTTTAGTAGGTTGCAGACATATGAAAGGATGGAGAAGAGTTTTGTTGACAATATGACAGGTCCTAGTTGTTGTGAAGACATGAAAGAGACTAAGAAGATAGATTCCAAGATGTCTAACCCTGTTAGACAACCAAATGCAATGAGGTATGGTTTCTTCAATGGTTATTGTTATGTGTTTCATGATTTTGGTCATAGAGCTAGAGATTACAAAAGAAGGTCTTCTAGGAATGATGAATTTTTTTTCAAAGGTGAATGTTACTCATGTTGTGAGTATGGTCATAAGGCTAAGGATTGTGGTTGGAATCTAAGTGTATATTAGTCAAGAGGTAAGAGGAATGAGGTTGTGTGCTACAACTGCAATCTTGTTGGTCATGTTGTTAAACACTACCATCAAGGACCACCTAGGCGAGAGAAGGAGCTCCTAAAGGTAAGACATTTGTTACTTGTTTCAAGTGTAATGTTGTTGGCCATATTACAAGGTATTGTACAAAGAAGGTGAACATCTACAAGAGGAAGGAAAATCCCATAGAGACATTCGAAGATTAATTGGGTTCGGGCATGACATAGAAGGAGAAAGCATCAAAGTAGGTCAAAGGAGAGTCAAGCTCAGTAAAGAAAATAAACATTGCAAAACAAGGAAGAAGAGAAGAATGTCAAGATCAAAATAGGTCATGAAGGTATGTTTGCTATGGTTGAAGAAAAATAGAAGAGAATCACATGTTCTTATCTGGTTTTCAATTGAATGATTCAGATCGAGAAGGATTCAAGGATAGACCAAACAAATAAAGTGAGGAGGGAGGATAATTTAGTCAATGTGGATCTCAAGCCAAGTGAGCCTATGAAAAGCAAAATATTTTTAAATATTGATAGCAATATGGATAGAAGGAAGAGGGATATTTGGGAATATACTCAATTTTGGGTGTTCTAGTGCCCTAAGATTCATAGGGGATCCATTAGGCTTCATGGAGTCATTCTTCATCCTATGGGAAGCAATGAAGTTGCATTATCTTGTTAAAGTTCGGTTGCTTTGCCAAGGAAAGGTATTGTTTTCTCTTGTGTTATTCATGAGGTGTATAAATATTGTGTTAAGAATTGATAAGGTATGATTTAGTATTGTTTATGCAAGGTGGGTAGTATTATTTTATTTTAAAAAGATCATTTTCTAAGTTTGTTGTGTCTTAAAGTTGAGTTCAAGACCTGTTTATAAGAATTTTGTATTGTTAAGGTCTTGTATATTGATATGTGCTCCAAAGAATGTATTTCCTATATATATAAAGGTTAGTGTAGTCACAAGTTGTTCTTGAACCATCTTTCAAGGTACCCTGAATCTGAATGAAAGAAGGTCTATTATCAATGTAAAATGTCTTGTTTTGAAGAGTTGTTGCACTATCTTCTTGATGTTGTGTGAAGTTTTCATTAGGTCTGAAAATTAGTAAAGTCATCATTCATGATGAATTCTATGATTAACAAGTTATCTACCCTATCTTTCATCAAAATTTCTATCATTTTCATATCTTGTGTGTGATGATAGTTGAGTCTCAAGTAGTCATCAAGAGGAAATGGTTGCATCTTGTGTCTTTAGAAGTATATGATCTGATTTTTAGTTCAAGAAGTAAGAATCAAGTTGTGGTTGGGTCAATGATCTCGTGGTTTAATTTCAAGTAGTTTGTGCTTGTGTTTATGGTCGAAATCATGTAGGCCTAAAATGGTCTTATTCTCTAAGGACTTAAAGTGTATGATTCAAGGGGAGTAATGTTGATAACAATACTTGTGAAGATGTTGAAGTTCGAGAAGGTGCGGTAGCATGAGTGTTTGATATCATATGGAGTATAATGGTTTGAATGGCCAAGAAGGTGTATGAAGTTTTGATGAGAGTCCAGATGATGTTAAGATTCCAAAAGGTTGTGTATATGCATTTAATATCTTCATCCAAGGTGAATGATACATTATGGGTATGGTATGTGCTCTTGTTGGCATGTTCCTTAAGTCGTGGCAATGCTCGAGAGGTTCCAATGCTTCTTAAGCCATGGTATGATATTTCTCTAAGTTCACTCAAGGATTAAGAGTGCTCCATAAGGTATGAAGATATTGATCCAAAAGGTTGGTTATATAGTCACAGTCATTTCCAAGAAATTTGAAGCTCTGTGTGTATGCTTTAAAGTAATTTTAGTGTCGATAATTCCATGAGAAGGTATGATTCATGTTTTGAGGAATATCAAGTGTGTTCATATATATTGGAGGCATGGAATTAATTAATAGGTCTGTGTATATATCATACTAAAGAGTACATAGTTATAAGTCTTAGTATTAATCCAATGTCATATGTATTGGTGTCATAACATTGATGTTGTTATGAAGAAGTTTGGTTGCTAAAATGTTCGTAGGTTAACAATGCATAAGGATATTTAAGTGTTTTTCAAGAAATTTCAGGTGCTTTTTGATAAAGGTAGAGGTTGTGAAATACGAGAGGTAGACATATTTTAGGAATGTACAAACCTAGGTGGATTTTTGTCAAGGGTTTCAAGGTGAAGTTCAAAAATGTCAAGTACTATATTATAGTCACAAAATCATGCACTTTAGACATTTATTTATCCCGGTCTCATACTACTATTTAGAAGGTTCTCAAGGGAAGAAAGTACTAATTAACCCCTATTCTTTTGGCCATTTTATTTATTTTATTTTGTATTTTGTGACCTATTGCACCCATTTACCCAGTCGTTTATGAAGATCCTGCACCATCTTATCCCTAACTAGGGTGCCCATGGGCGTCATGATCCCACACAGGGCGACCGTGTCTCTTTTCCACTTTCCCACCATTTTTGGGTCTTTTCTAGTTGTTTTTCATAATTATCTTTCTTTTGGTTGGTCTTTTTAGGATTAATTACAAAATTAGACCAAGAGAACCCTATAAATACTATTAGGCCCCTAAAAAGTAACTAAGTACCTAAGGCGTGAAGCCTTGTGGCACACAAAAATAGGGCGGGAAGACACGCATTTTTGTAGTCCTTGGAGAGGTGCAAAGGATCGCATTGGGGTAGGATGGAGTTAGGAATTAGTGAGTTTTGGACAACAGGAAAAAGATGCGCATAGGAGTGAACGGAAAAGTGACCAAATATAGATGTGGATAAGCTATGGAGACTTGTGATTCAAGAAAAGGATATTCCAGGGCATCATTACGATTATCATGAGAGGATAAGGAGTTGAGGTTGTTAAGGATTAGCTAGCACATGCATGCTAAAGACACTCGATTGAGGGAAACACATGGCAAAATCGACATATTCCTAGGTAGTGGTAGAGCAATCATAAGAAGATTCTTATAGGCTTTTGTAGATGATGATGGATGGTTAGGAGAAGATTCCTTCGATGCTTGATATAGAGGGTATTTCTAGATAAGGAAATATAGAGAGATAGGAAGTGAGGGTATGTGTGGAAAGAGACATGTAATGGCAAGCTCTGTGATGTAAAGAAATCTCTGCTAGTATGAACATTAAAAGAAAAACAATGGAACTCTCTTGATGCAATCTTGGCTACCATATTTTGGCTTATGAATATAATGAAGTAATTTTGTAACACTCTTGTAATGGATCTTGATCTAGTGTATTTTTCCTTTGTGTTCATGTGTGTGTTACGGGTTTTCTTGATGATGCTCATGGGTTGATTCTAATTTCCTTTAGCTAATTATGTTAATCCATGTTTACAATGCATTTAGGCTAGGAGTTAGTGTTTACATCTTGAATTCCATGAATGAATGCACTTGTTTTTGGTTATATTACATCCTCGTGTTAAGAAGGAATGTTCTCATGAGGCTCACATAAAGGAGGGACTCAAGCACTGCTACCACGCGCGTGCCTCGGGTGAGCTTCCGGGATAGGGCTGGCGATGATATGTCATAAGCGCGCTTGGGATTGGTTGTTGAAATAGCAGTGATAATAGAGACTACAAATATAAAGTTATGAGACCATAAGGAGGGACCTAGCATCATACACTACTATCACTCCACATAGAGTTGTATTCATCTATTACATTGGCATTAGGCATCCACATAGCTCCATCATCAAGGCACAAGCTAGGACATTTGCATAACACTTCATAGGGGGATTCTATTCTACTCCATGCACACATTCTACTAAATTTTCTACATTTAGCTATTTTTTTCTATTTCACAAAGTTTGACTGACACAAGATCACCTAGGGCACAACATGCACACACACCATAACTACATCCGGATCCAAAATGTAGTGCAACGCTCGGTTAGTAAGCCCATTGTTGTGGCAGTTGAGGTCAATGTGACCCATTCATTATGCATCTTTCTTTTTTAGGGTTTTGATACTTCCTTTTGGTATCTTGTAGGTTATTTCTTCTCCGTGAAATATTTAGAGCATTTGGCATAGTATAGAGAAATTAATGTGACAGTAGGCGAGCTTGAAGGAGATCATGTCCCAACCCTATAAGGACCATTTTTGGGTATTTTTCCTAAACCAGGGCACCTAGATCTCATACCAGAGCACATCTTCAGAGATTGGGACTTATGTCAATCTATCCATTAAATAGCTCTACTAAAAGTTTCGGGCGTGGGCATCCTCGTCTGCTCTAAGTGCCCCATTCCATCCACATCATCCAAATCTATCATTTTCAGCATTGTGGCATAGTTATTCCTACTTTCTAAGTTTTTGTATCGCACCACTTGTGACACAATCGCGATAAATAAACACCAGATTATCGGTTGAATTATTTCCTTTCCCTTCTTGCATACTAGGGTTTAGTATTTCATTAGTTTCATTTAGTTATTTCATTTACATGTTATCTTAGGGTGTTTATTTGTTGTGTTTATATGTCCTCCTAGATTAGATTAAATATCTTGTACAAGCTTACGATAATTCAATTTTAGATAATCATGTATCATGATCTCGGAAGGAGAATATGTGTTATTGTGTGTCTCATTCGTGTCATGAGTATGAGAATGCATGATCTATCTAAATAAAGTTGAAGGTTTTCTAACAAGGTCATAGTTAGCTTTAAAAATTGTACTCCTAATTATTACAAGTATAACTATCCGGGTCTAGCCTGACTAGGACTGTGATATGTTTGAGTTGTCATAGGAAATGTGTTTTGAAGATATGAGCAAGGTTAAAGGAGATCTTCATCCCGGGGGAAGTCCTTTTCAGAATTACTTGAGGATTTGGATTCTAGTGGTTCTTATGATCAAAAGATGGAGGTATCACAATGAAGAAAAGGAGGTTGTAATCAGACCATCAAAATGTAGGGCATAATCTTACATTCCAGGAAATATGTATGTGTGTTGTCTAATCCTATATGTTGAGTTTCAGTCCTTGATCCATGTTGAGAAGTGTATCTTGTGTGTTAATACATCATGGAATTATTATGAAGTGTGTGAAAAATTTTCAAGTCTGAGGAATTTGTGTAAGTGCATCATGATAAGGTACAATAGATGTAATGTATGGTAATGGTAAGCTACGGGAATATGAAGACTTTATGAATAAGTGATAGAGGATATTGATATTCCATCAAGTGCGTAAAGTGTCTAAGGAGGATTGTTTGACTAAGTTGATTGACTATTTGCAAGCACATTGAAAGGTAAAAATTGTCATAGCTCTATAAGTTGTAGTTTTAGGAAACATGGGTAGAGAATACTAAAGAAGTGACTCATGACAGAGGTATTTTATTTGATTAATATTCTTGGCATGTGATTAAGATATGTGTCCCAATGTTTGCTTGAGCTATGATTAAATGATATTACAAGGTTAGGGGAGAAATTAGTCTATGTTTCATACACTTGACATGCTCCTAGAGCATTGAGAAAATGAGAAATTTTAGAATGAAAATGTGCTCCAGGGCTCTTGGTCCTAAATAGTGATATGATAGAGAATGGAGACAAATCTTATATTGTTGACATGATATAGACCTAGAAAGTGTTTTTAGCATGAATGAAGAAAAATTATGGATGATGTACTCTCGGGGGGAGTTACGTGGATGATATTTTTAGTTCCTGGATCCTATTGTTGATTTAGAAGACAAAAAAACTATAGTCACAAAATCATGCACTTTAGACATTTATCTTGGTCTCATCTTGCTATTTAGAAGGTTCTTAAGGGAAAAACGTACTAATTAACCCCCATCCTTTGGCCACTTTATTTTATTTTGTTTCATCATTATGAACCTCTTGCACCCTTATGTCTGGTCAGATTCTATCATCTCCTATTATTTTAGCCTCGGTTGGGGCACCCAGATTTGTGCTGGGGCACCCATGGGCACCCCGGTCCCACTAGGGGCTCCCCGATCCTTCTAGAGTTTTTCCACCACTTCTTGGGCTTTTTCTAGCCATTTTACATCTTTTCCTTTATTGTGTTTTGCCTTTTCATGGTTAATTACAAAATTAGACCAAGAGAACCCTATAAATATAAAGTTATGAGACCATAATGAGGGACCTAGCATCACTTACTACTATCACTCTATCTAGAGTTGCATCCATCTATTGCATTGGAGATCACTTGCATCCACATATATCCATCATCAAGGCACAAGGCTAGGACATCTGCATCACACTTCATAGGGGAGGGATTATATTCTATTCCATGTACACATTCTATTACATTTTCTACACATAGTTATTGCTCGCTACTTCACAAAGTGTGATTGACACAAGAGCAACCTAGGGCATGTTCACACACACTTGCACATAAAACTACATCAGTTTGAGATGTAGTGCAACACTCAATTAGTAAGTCCACCATTGTGGAAACTAAGGTTAGCTTGACCCCTTCATATGAATTTTTATTTTTAGGGTTTGATGCTTGTTTTGGGCTCTTGTAAGTTTTTCTTCCATCTTGAGTCATTGGCAACATCTGGCATAGTACGACGGAATTGATGTGACAAATGGCGAGACATTTCATATTACCTTTTGGCCATGTGAAGATCTTTTGCATAGACTAAGGCACCCATACTGCAGACTAGAGCATCCGTAGTACCACATACCTCCTCTAGGTGCTCCAAGTCATGTTAGATCCCCCAAATCCATCATTTTCAACATCCCTACACAGTCATTCTTGCTTCAATTTTCCAGTCACTTGAAAGTGATATTATCCGCAATCATCTTTATTAGTGAGTTCTTTCCTTTCCCTTCTTACACATTAGGGTTTCTATTTTTACTAGTTCTATTATTTAGTACATTTACATGTTGTCTTAGTACATTTATTTGTTGTGTTTATATGTCCTCCTAGATTAGATTAACTATCTTTTACTACCACTAGTTAGTCAATTTTAGTTAATCAAAAATAGAGTTCACTCGAAGGGGGGTCTTATAAGTAAATAGTCTTGTGCATCATTGTCATTTATTCATGTTGATTAATCATTGTATCATTTTTCATAGATGTCAAAGGGGGAGAATAATCAAAAACATGAAAAGGGAGTCATGTAGGTGCATTTTTTCTTGAGGTTTCTATCAATTTTTCTGAAGGTGGTTGTCATCAATGAAAAAGGGGGAGAATAATCAAAAACAAGAAAAGGGAGTCATGTAGGTGCATTTTATCTTGAGGTTTTTATCAATGTTTCTAAAGGTGGTTGTCATCAATGATAAAGGGGGATATTTTTACCCATTTTGTCTTGGTGTTTTCATTTATGTAAAATGGGTGTCAAGATGTCATGTGAGTCTCCACGGTGTTATCTAAGGTCAATTGTGAAGTTTTATTAGTAGTGTCTTGGTTTGGTGGAGTTTTATGGTGTCTTGGAGCATGGTCTAGTAGGCATGGTCATGTTATGTGCATTCTAAATTTTGTATAAGGTATTCATGAGGGAAAAATGGTTAATATGATATGTGAGAGGTGTTAATGAGTCTGTAATGAGTCGGTTCATGAGTTGTATGGGTTGATTCAAGTCATTCTAGGCTTATTCCTAGACCTAGAACATGGTGTATAACATGGTGGCTTGAGAGATGGAGCAGGGAAGTCATGTAAAATCATTTGAAATATGTTTTGGTACTACACAATGTGTGGAATTAGTTTTAGGTCATTACTCATCTTGTTTAATGATGTTTTATGGTCCTTGGAAAGCAAGAAGGTGAAGACTAGTCAAGAACACACATGTAAGTCACTATGTATGGAAAATTCAAAAGAATTTTAGCTTTGATGAGAATTTATATGCATAGAGGAGGTATTCATGATGCTTCATGACAAGTTTTAGGTCAAAATGTTGAAGGAAAGTCAAGTTATGATGTTTTTGGTAATCTGAGTTCTAAAAAGGTGAAATCATCTCGATATGCCAACTTGTTTTGCTCACCCACTCACACACACTTTGCATGGAACCTTGTGGCTTTGGGGATGATTTTACATTGATTCTATAATGTTTTTAAAAATAATTAGGTGGATTAATTTTCATACATTTATGAACAATTGTTAAGAAGTTAATTTGGTTTAAAACCCTAGGTAAACCCTCATAGAGAGCGACTTGGAAGAAGTGAATTATTTGGTCTCAAAAATTTTTAGGAATACAAATTTGATGCATCATGGTTGTATAGGATTCCTCATAACTCATTTTAGTGGTGGTTTAGTGTTCTAGATGTTTCTAGGAAGAGAGAGAAATACCTTGTTTTATAGAGATTTGTAGTTTCAGGGCTGAGATGGAAGTTTCGGGATGAAAAGAAACTGTTCTAAAATCTTTGGGAGATACTCTAAATTTCTATAAAAAAATTCAGGTTTCTTCAATGGAGAAAATGGAAGATACATGACCTCAAAGTATCAATACTGATCTTGGCCTTAAGAGCTAAAAGCTAGGCATGGAGGTTTGAGAAGAGTGTGGTCATTTTGATTATTATTGTTACATTTTATGGTCATGGACAACATGTAGACACCTCATAAGACATGTGAAGGAATGGGTATGTTGGATCATATTTATCCAAATGAGCTATACATGTTAGTTCTTTATCATGTTTTTACAAGTTTTCTTGATGTTTTCCATGATTTTTTTGAGCTAGGAAGTGACTTTGAAGATGTTAGGAGCTTGATTCCTCAAGAATGGTTCTTGAGTTCTTGGAGCGGAGTTTAAGAAGTTTTGGAGATTTACTTATTTGAAGGCCTTATGCCATGATTTAAAGATTATAATCAGTTTTTCCAATTATTATACATCATAATATTTTCATTGATATATGGTTTTTCCTTGGTGAGGTGTTTTGGTATGTGAACCAGCTCAATTTTGAAGACCTAGTTTTGGGGTCTTCAAGTCAGCTTTTTAGTAATGTTAGAAAATAAGTCATTTTGGGGTCTTGTGCCTTATTCAGAAGATTCCAATGAGCTTCTAGAGTTAGGTGACATTAATACCTTCCTTTTTATGTGTGGCATGTGTCATGATGATTATTTTTGTGTGCCAACTCATTCGGTCTTGGAAGGTGATTTTCAGGTGTTGAAGACCTAGTTTGAAATGTTTGCTTCTTAAATAGTTTCATGATGATGGTGGTTGATTCAGATGTTCTTAAGAATGTGGAAGGTGTTTAGAGGTTGTATTTTGGTTTTGTGAATATGTTGGAGCCATGAAAAATATTATATGTTCCCTTGAAGATCAAATTGCATTCGGTAGGAGATGAAGAGTGTGTTTTGAGCTAGTTTGAGTGGCTTAGTTCTTGGTGGAGATGTCTTGACCCCAACCAACCTATTTGGCTCTATTGAGTTTTTTATATGATTTTATTGATATATTTTTTAATAGGGATGACCAACCTATTTGTTCATGTCTGACCTAGGGGTGTTTTGAGCTAGTGTTGGGTATATAAGCTAGTGTATTTGGTCATTTGTGACTAGTTATGTCAATGGGGTTATGAGTGACCTATAGGAGATTAAATAAGAATTTACAGGGGTTATGGATAGATCCTAGAATATTGATGAAGACTCAAATAATATTGAAGATCATATGTGCAAGGGAAATTGACCTATTCATCCCATGAAGAAGAAGAATTGAGTGAGTTAGGAGAGAGATATTTGAAGAGGGTTTGGTGTGTTTGGAGCTGAATTTGGATCACTATCAGTTGTGGAAGTAGAATATAATCATTGATTATATATTTCTAGGTGGTTGAGTTGGTTATTTATCACCTTAGGGGGTTGTATCCTCCTTATAGGGTTGGTGTCCTACTAAACTAGGGGTTGGTGCTCCTTGTGGGGTTAGTGCCTCACTAAAGAAATCTTGCATGATGTGTAATATTCATGCAAGTCCTTTGTTTTTGTGTAATATAAGCAAAGGTTTTAGTGGGTTTTCTTCCCCTTGAGGGTTTCCCACTTTATATGTTGTGTACTTGTTTTCTCTCTCTTTCTTTACATACTTTTGGATGGTTGTAATAATATTAATAAGCTCACATGGTTATGTATGTTGAATGAACAACTTGAATGATGAATGTATGGTTTAGTAAATGAAGTAAAAAAATTTGTGACTGATTTACCCCCCCTCATTCATTGTGCTTATAACACCATGTATACGATGGCGATCACAGTATTCATTTTCCTTATATCACGCGAGTTTAAGTTGTCCTTCTTCAAAAGGTCATGTAAATGGGTATGTCACCATTTTAGTGCTTGTTAATTGATGGAGGACACTTGAAAGGATTTCTCTAAGAGGCATAAATTATCATCTTTTGACCTCACATGGAATAGTTTCTTTGTTATAAAGGATTAGAGGTTGTTTATTGGATTTTTGTGTTTTAATAGATTATTGATGAGTTTAATTTTATATGTTTTGAAGACGAAGAGAATCAATGATTCTATCGTTTAGAACATTTTGATTAGGGTTTATAAGTTTGGATTTATCATGATTTTGATTAATGTTGTTTTTATTACTAGATTGATCCTTTGAATGTGTCTTGATTAGGCCCTTAACGATAAGAGCTCTCTCAATTTTTTTGCTTTTTCTATAACTTGTTCAAATTTTGTAAAGCAATGCATTAGCATGTGAAAAGATAGTTCTAAATTTAGATTGGGAATGAAGATACAAAATATTTGTTAGGAATAGAGCAAGGGAATCAGCTTGCGATTCCTTGCCATCATTGAAGAAACAATGTAAAACTTTCATTGTTCTTTTGCTTTGTGTTGCAAAGGTCCATCATTGTGATTTCAAAATCTAGGTTGAATGAGAAATGTTTGAAAAATTTCTCCAAAAGGTCTGTGAATGTTGTGATTGATCCCTTTGGAAGGTGTAAGAACCAATCCAAATCTTTCCCTCCTAAACTTTTAGGAAATAGGCACAAGAGAAATATGTCATTATATGTCACTTCTTGGCATACCATAAAAATTCTTTAACATGCTCTCTTAGATCATGTTTACCTTTGTATTTATCAAATTTGGGTGTTTCAAATGATTTGGGAAAAGGTACACGCAACATGTCCTTATCGAATGGGTAAGGACATAGTTTGTCGAAATTAAATTGTTTTGTACGCTTTTGAAGTCCCATTAAGGTTTCTTTCATACTCTTCCATTCTTGTGCGAATGGGGAGTTTGGTTGAGGAGTTTCCATGGTTATGTATAATTTTCATGCATAGATTTGTGTTCTTCCTCGTTTTTAGGATTTTCATTATTTTTAAGTTACTTTTTTAGCTCTTTGATTTTAGATATTAAGTCTTATTTTGATGAATCAGATGTATTGGTTGATTTTGCATTTTCTTACTAGACTCGGGTTTTTCTATTAAGTCTTTTAAGTGTTCATGCCCAAAATCTGAGGGTAGCTTTGCTCCCATTTCTAAGAGGTGAAGTAGATATTGATTTTTATTTTGCATCATTAGGTTATCAATAGATTTTTTTTTACTTTCTAATAGTTTGGGTTGTTCTCCAATGTCTTCTTATTCAAAAGTGATATGACCAAAAGGGTTGAATCTATCAAAATCCTCATGGCATTAGTGTGTTTTCTACCTATAAAAACAGTTGTTTTATAGGTAAATACCTAAGTGAACAGTGATTTTGAGATTTTGAAGAATTTTTGACAAATTTTGAGCTAAAAGATGGATAAGAGTGATTCTTTTAGCTTTGTTTGATAAAATTGACATAATCAAAATGTAATTTTGAGATTGGAAATTGTTTTGATCAAATTGGATTTGGTTTTACTTAAATTTTGGATAATGTGAATATCCAAAATATAAGGTTTGATTTGATAGGCTTAAACTTGGATAAAGTGAATATCCAAAGTATAAGGTTCAATGTGATTTGATCTATGAATTGCTTAAAATTGAATAAAGTGAATATTCAATGTATAAGGATCTTGATTTAGCTTGATTTGGTTGGATTTACTTATTACGTGGATAAAATGAATATTGACATATAAGATATTTAGTTTAATAAAATCAAATGTGCTTAAATTTGGATAAAGTGAATATCCAAAGTAAAAGGCTTAAATTGTGGTTTGATTTGATTTGCTCAAGTATAGATTTTTTTATGAATCCAGGAATAAGGCTAAAAGAATCATTTGATTTGATATCCAAAGGGGGATAGATTTCATGTTAAAAGATTTTTTGGGTTGAATTTTGACTAGAATGTTTGAATACAAGTATTCAAGGTAGTAAATATAATTTTTGGAAGTAGGTTAAATATGAGGGTTTTGAAAGAACCCACATCCTTGTACATAAAAGAGGGTTAAAGAGAGGATCCAAAACCAAGAAACAAAGAAGGGAACCAACACTAGGAACCCGAAAGAAGCAGCCAAAGAGACCCACCTCTAAAAACAAAGGAGAAAAGAGAAAATAACAACAAGTGGGAATAAGGAGAAGTTGTTGTAGTCACAATTGCTGCAAAAAAACATAATCATAAAGAAAGAGAAGAGGCAGCCCCATTACAATTTGTAAGAAGAAGAAGAAGATGCATCAAAGGGGGACAATGAGGGAGAGAGAGAGATGTAGCCCAAAACCAATTGCAAGACAGATAAGTGGAAGTGACAAAAGAGTTGTTCACAAACAAAGTTGAATAAGGAGAGGAAAGCAAAGGATAACTGAGATCAGTACTTACCATTTTTTCCCTTCTTCAAACGCACTATCTACCAATTTATGAGTGAGTTATCCTCTGAACCAAGAGGATTGGATTCAGAAAAAAATTCAAGGAGCACACATCTGTAACTCCTTATCCATAGGATGGGAGTCATCCTTATCTAAGTCAAAATGATCAGATTCATGATGTTTCTTGATCCCTGGATTAGGTCTCTCCAAAGAGGGAGGTAGAACCAATGGTTGTCCCACCTTAGTATTTTCGAAGCGGCCATGGATTGATCAGCGGAGTCGAAGGAGTTGTATCTCCAGCTTCTTGAACTTCAAAGTCATATTCAGATTCATCCTCAAGATCTGGAGGGCTCCATCGTTTGGGAATGAATCCTTTTTTCTTTGGAGTTTGGGATTTCTTATGGGGCAGGAAACTTAGAGGTGCCCCGAGACCTATAATTCCAACATCTTAAAGCCATGTTTTCATAATCAAGAGTCTAGATGTGAGTCACATCTCCCATCTTGAGAGTCATTTTATCTGAAAATCCTTTACTTGATATATACTTCTACACAAATCCTGAAAAAAGTAAGAAGGCCACTTTGTACTCTCTTGTTATCTTGTTTGATGAACCTCCCTAGAGTATTGTTGATATCTTCCACAAGAAGGAAAAAATGAAGAGGAAGATTAGGAAATCTCACCCAAACAGAACACACCAAATGGAGAAGGAGCTCGAATCAAATTGTGGAAACCATGGGGTAGTGAAAAGACCATGCGATCTCCCGGAACCAAGGCCCCTCATCAATAGTCCTTTGATAATCCTCTTGGTCATAGAAGTAGACTATGAAGAAGCCCGGGCACATAAGAAGTATTCACAATTCTTTGTCCATGAAGAATGAATCCATTGAAGCGAGTAATGGTCGATGGCCAAAAACCATTAAATATGCATATAAGGGCCTTAGTTTTGAGATTTTGTCGAAGGCCAAAGCTTCTTCATTTTTATCTCCAAGGTAGGGGATTCAAGAAGCTTGTTCCACAATATAAGTGGGTGGAGGAGGAGCTAATGTTGTTGTTGTGGAAGTGACATTTTTAAACAATGCCTCTTTAAAAGGTGTAGGGTTTCACACTTTGGCTCCACCCATTAGAAGACTTGACATGTAGATTGTGGATTCCTATCCAATCCCGTAAGAGATGAGAAAGGAGTCATCCTTCAAATATTTTCTAGAAAAACTAGGTCTATGAGACCAACCCTAAATTTTAATTTATGGGAAAGAAATGAGCGAAGGTCCTTTCCTAGAGCAATTTGTGGGAGCTAGATGCAAAAGGTGCATCCATATAAATTTCGAATGAAGACTGAAAGTGTTCATGACAAGACTCGAGAAGGGAGCCTGAGAGGATAAATTGAGCCCACTGATCATGTCTTCTCAAGCCCTATCATAGTCTAAATTTTCATTCCCTAGGAACCAAACCTCTAAAGGAGAGGGGTCAAAAATGGAGTCATGAGTTGAGGATGAGAGGCCTCGATCTCCAAAACCCAACCTCACTCTACCATCACAGGGCCCAAAATATCCAGCAGTAGCTTGAAAAATCCTACATGCTTCTTTGTGAATCCCATCACCGTCGCCAAGAGACACACCAGTATGGCTAGGGTTACGGCACATGGGCAGACTTGCACTCACCATTTTTTTCATGAATTTATTTGCAACACTTTTTAATTTATTTTAACATTATTTTTTTATCGATTTTACCTTTTCCATAGTAGATATAATTATCAATAGGACTGGTTTTTTATTTTGAGTTGAATAAAGTGGATATTCAATCTATATGGGGATTTGATTTTGATAAGTTTTTTTGCACTTTTGGACATGAATATCCAAAGGAATAAAGTTTATGATTTTTTTGGTTTTGGTAGAACACAAGTTCTAATCCAAAGGGATTTTTGAAAAGCTAGTTTTGATTTTTTTGCTAGGATTTGATTTGTGTTTGTGGAACACAACCTAAAATTTCAAACTAGAATGTAATAAAAAAAGTGTAAAAGGAGGTGTTTGTATAAACCAAGTTTTATGATAGAAATTTGATAGAACCTTCTTTGTTTACAAACAACAAGCAACAAGTTTTGTAGAATGTTTTGGATTTAAAGAGGAAAATATGTCAAGTAATCAACGATGTTTTGTGAATAATGCAACATATACAAGAATGTTATGAATGGGTGGATCTGACTTTTATCTCTCTAAATAGATGTGTCTTTTGATATATCCTAGTCTGATATACCAAATCTATGTCTTTGGGACATAAGTGGTATAAGGATCCCTTAGAATACTAAAATAGACTCACTAATTCATTACTAACCCGCTTAGAGGAGTGAATCACCACGTCCAATGCATAGGATTTGTGAAAAGGTGGAAGGGTGATGGGGGAATGGTGTGAATGGTGTCCTTATAACTCCCCAAAGATTGACAGGGACGATGCCACATACTTCATTATTACAAATATATTAGGCAATGCTCGTATTAGGCGATCACGACAACTTTACCTATAGCGGGGACCAAAGGTGAGGTAAATATTGAACATTGTTTGAGACTAAGTCTCAATTACAATGTAATGTGAATGTGTTGGTGTGTGGTGGTGAAATCCACATCACTGGTTGTAGCTTAAGTGGTGATGAAATCCACATCCACTACGTGCAAATACAAAGTATGAGGTGTTTACAGACAAGGTTCTTTCCAACTTTGACAAGTGTAAAAGAAAAAAATGTAAATGACAAGCTTCAAAATAAAAGTATACCTTTTGATTGTTTTTAACATGTTTTATTACTTTTCAATTGTATTTGGCTAAGGAAAATTTGCAAGTACATAAGTTAGAATTTTTTTGCTTGATTGGGAAAGGTGAAAATCCTTTTAAGAGAAGTGTTCATGTATAACAAGGATTAGTGTTTTTTTGCTGCAAGAACCAAGTGATTAAATATGATAAAATGACCTTCCACCATTTCGATTCTCAAGTTCACCCGAAGGCACAAGAGAAGAGAATATGTGGTTAGGGTTGGATAAAAGTTAAGCTAAAAGAAATTAATATCACTTTTTATTCTCAATATTGTCCAAAGGACACGAGAGAAGAGACTACACAATAAAGGATTGCAAAAGTAAAAATGCTATGATTAGTTAAAAAATAAATTACTTAAAGAAATTGTTGTTGCTTTTAATTTTCTAGATCCCCTGTAGATGCAAGAAAAGAACGTACACAAGGTTCATTGAAAATGATAAATACTTAAATAATTTTTAAAAAGAAAGTTAAAATTACTCTTAAATGATGTAAAATGATAACAAAATGACTAGTGATCTTGAGCAGTTCAGGTTTTTAAATCTAAAATGATATAAAACAATAAGAAAGATGTTGTAAAAATAACTCATAATGAGTTATTTCAATTCTAGAAAAACTATATAAATCTAAAAATTACACATAATGAAAACATAGGTTAGAGAAATATAAACACACTTGATTGGCATCGAAACACGGGTAGTTGAAACACATACTTTGTGTAAATGCGAGACACACCTAGTGTAAACGTAGATTCACTTAGGACCACGAAAGCACACCTATTGTCACAAAGATACGAGATATGATTACGTGTAAACAAAATAACTCAAATAATACGTTAAATGTTAGCACATGTATACTCATGCTAGCACAACAAGGAAAAAAACACAAATGACTAAAAACAACCCAAAAACAAAGTTAACATAGACACAAACTATATATGATAGATATGCATTCACGATTATACAAGCACAAGTCAAATGACATAGGCACATGTGATGTAACAAAGACGCATGCGAGAGGAACAAAAATGCATTATCTTCACATAAATTCACTTCACAAGCAAAAATACACACCCTATCACACGGAGATGCAAGGCACTTGTAGCTGCATAAAATAAACGTGAAATCCAACCAAAATGACTTGTTTTTAGAAATTCTCACAAGAGAGCTCACTAATGGACCTAAAAATTTGTCAAGTATGTTAAAAACATTTTAAAAATACAAAAAACATGTTATTATGACAAAAAACAAGCAATAGGATGTGGGGTCCCCTTTGTGTGTGCTAGGCTCATAAACAAAAAAAAATTAAATGGAAGAAACAAGAAAATAATGCAAACCGATCTTCCTTTCGTGTTTCCTTACAACCTTAGATGAGATGGTTGAAGTTTGGATTGAAGTACCAAGCTTGTTGAATCTCCTTTGATGGATTTGAATGTTGATGCTCCAAATGTGGCTCTGAATGGAAGAAACTTCGTGCTACGAGCAAGTGGATGAGTGATGAACTTTTTTTGATCAAATGGGTAGCCTAACGGTGTATGAATTTAAGTGGTAATTGGACAAAGTAATGTTGCAAATGCTTTAAGCTTCCAAGTGATTATTTTTAAGGGATAAGCCTATTTTTATAGCTAAAGGAGAGGTCATAGATTGTGGATCAAGCTTTGAATAAGTTGTAGGTTAATGAATGCATTTTCCTAATTTAGCATGTTGATTTGGTTTGTGCAGTTGGTTGAGTTTGAATAATAATTTAAGAGGCTTTATTTCAAATTGGTTGGCTCTTTATTTTATTCCAAAGTTGGTTATACGTGAATATTTAGCTTCCTCTTTTGTAGGGTTATAGAACTTGAGTGAGTGAGCTAGTGAAGTGGAGTTGAGTGGAAGGTGAGTGGATATTTAATTTTTAATTTTATTTAAATAGTTAATGAGTGTAAGTGTATGCTTTATGCATGATAGAATTAATTAAATTAATTTTAATGAGATGTGGGTGAATATTGATTCAAATAGCAATGTGCAAAAAAGGCGGTATGTAATTTTAGGGTGCCTACACTAGGGGTATGAGTGAGAGGGATAGATATATCACATGAAGTAAATATATTACCTTTATTTGAATCTATATGATATTTTAAAGAGATATAATTATGATAAGATTCATTCATATGTTGTTTAAAAGATATAATTATTTGATCTACAACATTATTATGATTTGAAAAAGAAGAAACATTATCATTTATACAAGAAACATTTCTAGAATAAACATTGCTATCATTTTAAAAAGGAAAATATCTATCATGTACATCTATATGTTTGTGAATTGATTGCATTAGATTTTCGACATTAGGAATATTACCTAAAACTTAAACACTATAGCATATGATCTCTATATGAGTAGGGGAATTACTAATTTCCACTATTTGCCATAGAGAAGGCCCATTAGATGCTTTAGTAAATTCATCATCTATGGTAGGTGTGGGTTGCTCATACTATTTTTCCTTATACTAGAATGAAATCTATCAAACATTTCATCCATGAATTCATTAAATAAGTCACTTTTAGGTGAAGGGACCCAAAATATAAGCGGGACATGGTTATGGAGATATCTAGAATACACCGAACATGATGCATGAAAATAACATAAGATCAAATCTGAAATCCCAAACATCAAGGCTAGATATTAAGACCCAAAAGGATGTTTAACTTAATTTGAAATGGTCACATTAATGAATTGTAGACACCTAAATTTTCTAAGTAGACACTTGACACTAGTAATTTGGAGTATTTCCCTAATCGTGACGTGTGCATACAAACATAACTTAAACACATTATCTTACTCTCTCATAAGGCTTAAAAACAATTCAAAATATCCTACTCTTCTACTCAATCATATAAATTATTAATTATGATCCTTACAAACATCTTATACATATTAGTTGGATTTTCCATATCTCCACGTGCAATGTTCTATTTGCTTTATAAAATACCATATAATTTGGATAGAAGTATGGTTTTGTCCAACATTTCTAGAGTTCCATCATTATTGTTCAAGTGGATATTTGCTTATGTTTATCTTTATTTCCCTTCCTAATTAGCTTTAGTGTGAAATTATATCTCATGGAATAGTATATGTGTGTAAGTTAACCACACTCATTTACTCACCTAGCATTCTCAAGAGCTCCATTAGAAATATATATAAAATCTCAATAAATCTTCCCTAATGATGTAGGAGCAATAAGGTTAAGAAGCAAATTTTGGAGTCTTTTTAGAAATTTTGGCTTGAGTAAGTTTTAAAGGTCATTTAGAGTCATTGGTAATAGATTTCAATTCATATTTCCCCTTCATGGTTTGTAAATATTTTCCCTCTACAATGCCAAATTTAAAAATTTGAATTTCTTGAGATGGTATGGTGTCCAAAACCTAGGGAAGGGTCTTGAAACTTTTTGTAAAGGAGCTTGTGAAGGTTTATTATGGAGAAAATAAAACTTATAAGAGGTTACCACATGTCCAAGTGACTTTTCACCCTTGTTAAGGTATACAAAAGTAGTTGAAATTTTGTAATTTCCAAGAAACAAAAGGAAAGGAAGGAGTTATTCAAATGAAAGGAAGAGAGGAGAAGTGTAGGTGTGAGACTTGAGATACATACCTAAGGATACATAAGGAAGGTTGAGGAGGATACAAAAGGAAGTAAAATCCTAGGATAGTTAATAAGAAACTAATTTATAAGAAAATACTAGATCTCAGGCCAAAAGGGGTTTACATAGTCACAGTAAGGACTAGGAAATAGTGTTTTTATTATAATTTTATGTATTTTTGGATCGTGGAGAGTAGGGTGTGATTATGCTTTCAATAATAATAAAGGATGTTCCTCAATATTAAATTTGTCAACTTTCATTCATTTGTTGATGTATTGCTTAGTGATCTCTCATAGTCCTAGACTTAAGCTCTCTTTGATTTTCCTCAAATTTTTTCAAGTTTTTATTGATTTTGGCTGCGGCCAATTGTGGCACACAGGAGTGTTTTTGCCTAAATTTTCAAATCGCCATTTCTTTTTCGATCCAACTTTCGATCAAAGTTTTTCACGTTCTTTATATCAATGGAAAGCTGGTGAAATTATCTACATGATTCCAGGGTCAATTTTGAATTTTGGTTGAGTTTGGAGAGAGAAAATCAAGAAATGCCTCTGGCACGTGGTAATGGCTAGAAATGACATTTCAACAACCGGTTTAATGCAAAGTGGGTCACATTCTTCTTGACATGGCCAAAAATGTCGGGGCATGGGTCTATAAGGATGCCCATGTTGTTTTAATGCATCTTCATTCAATGGAAAATGGCTTCCACATTTTTTACACATTTTCTCTCCTGGCTCAACCCATGCATTGTAAAAGCAGATTTGGCTCATTTTTGAGGTTGAACATTTTTTTGGATAGCAAGCTTCTTCTTTCACCTTGACAAGTGATTTTTGCAAGTATCGACATTCTTCATGATTGTAATAGGTTTACGCCTCTTTGATGTTGCAAATGCAAGGATTTTGTGATGAAAAATGACAGTCACATACTACGTGATCAATTTTCAGTCCTTTGTTTGTATTGTCTTGCTTCATTTCGGACCTCTAATTGCATCTTATCAGCTTTGTGTATGATGTTTCATGTTGCATTTTATGAAATTGTGTCAGTTTACATGAACAAAAGTGTTCACCACTCCTTTGGTGTATCACCTATTAGTTTAGTTTCAATTTTTGCACTTCTATCTCTGTCTCCTTGGAATTTAGAGTAGGATTAGGATTCAAACCTCTGCAGTGTGCAAATAACAAATCTGATCGAGAGGAGTTTGAGGAACCACCTCTAATCTGAGATTCCTCTCTCATTTTACAAGTCCCACACTTGGAGAGAGGTTTCAATGTTGTCAAATCACACCGGATGCACGAAACATCAACTTAGAAACCTGATTTGCATCGAGGTGTTGCTGATTTGCAACAACGGTTTTGCACGCCGGTGGGACCTTAGAGGTCTCATTTTCATTGCGAGCAAAAGTTGATGTGCATCTACTGCAATTTTCTTGCTTAAAAGAGCTATAAATTACACATCTGGTGACTCCAGGGAAGAATCACTGGTTTTGGTAGGTGCGCAGACCTGAAAACTCATGAGAAGAATCAACACAAGGTCAAGAGCTAGAGAGGAAGAGGTGTTGTTTGAATATCTGCAGTTATCTCCAAGAATAAGGCAAAGTGGGAGGAGAATCCAAAGGTCTCCATCTCCACCAAACAAAACTCTCTCAACTCCTCCACCTCCACAGTAGGCCTTTCATTCAGTCAACAAGGGTTCTAAGACCAATTAGAATGGCACAAAACAACCCCTATGTCAATTTCACTGGTAGCAGCCCACTTGCTCTCAATGCACAAAATCCAATCCCAGTTGTAGCATTGAAGAACATTCCATACTTCACTGGAGAAAATCAGACCTCACTGGTGATCATGTTAAGGATATTGCTAACATTTGTGCAATCCATGAGATCAATGAGATGCAAGCTCTTTGTCAAACTATTGGCATCTTCATTCAAAGGAAAGCTTTGATGGTTCGAGTCTTGCCTCGGGTTCTATTCAAAATTGGAATCAGCTATGTATAGCCCTCCATGAGCAGATTTGGGGAAAAGGAGACAACTTGTCCCTTTTGGAGCAGCTGACAACTATCAAAAGAGCTCCCAATGAGCAGCTGACTGATTTTAATTTTAGATTTCAAAGGACTTGGGAGAGAATTCCAGTGGTAGTCAAGCCAACAGCAAAAGGTGCTTTTCTTTACTATCTCAAAGCTCTAAATTCTGATATTTCTATGTTGATTCAGTCCATGGGAGGCATAACTATCCCTATGGCTTATAGCATTTCCATTAGGGCTGAAAATTATTTGATCCAAGTGTGGCAAACTAGCCCCTAGACCTCCCATGCCATTGTTTCCAAGTTTAGAGAGCCCAAACACTTATCAAGCACCTAATTTTGCTCCTTCTCCCACTCCTAGAAATCGAGTTCAAATGAAGCTTCTACTTCATCTCCAAGTGCCCCAAATGAGCTTGAAGAGTCATGAAGCAATTGCAAAATTTAGGTAATGAGTTGGTTCCTCTCAAGAGGCAACAAGCCCAAAGTTTTAGACCTTCCTTTCAGCCTCAAGCTCAGCCCTAACAGGCAGCCATATCAACCTCATAGACCACCCAATCCAGCTGCAAATCTAAATCAAGCAAGGCCTCCTATCAACAAACCATTTCAACCCTATAATCCAAATGCTATATCTGCCTCTAAGGCATTGGTGCCAACACAAAACAATGTTGCTCGGGAGTATGATTGGTGTTTTCCATGCAATGAACCTCACAACCAATCTATGTGCTTCAGCGTGCCTTGAATCAAGCATTAATGGTGACAACTACTGGTGTGGAGGGTGAGGGTAGTCAAAAAACAACCAACAACAAGAAACATTCCAGCGAAGCAATCAGCTCCAAATGACACCACACTTGTGAGCCCGCGGGCGAGAGATTTTTGTGGCATAAATCAAACAGTCTCTCAAGGTGTTGCAGCCAACACAAGGTCAAAAGAAGGAATTTGGGTGAAGAACAACCATTAGCTCCAACCAATCCACAACCTTTTATATCTCCAAAATGGTTGGCAACAAAATCCGATTGTAAATGCACAGGGCAGCCAAGAACAACTCTAGACCAACTCAAATACCGGTTGTTGCTGCCCACATGCAAGGGATGAATATACAAACCAAGGGACAACAAAGAGATCCTTCATCACCATTTAGTATCATTGATCGAGATGAAGAAGACAAATGTAAATATATCAATGTGGGAATCCCTATCTATCGCTTGAGCCGAGAGAGATTTGCTACAAGCTACCATGAAGGAGTGGTCAACTTGAATCAGCAAGTCCAAATGCAAGAGAAGGTGCTCACAAATGATGCCCCACTGAAGGGAATCATGGAGGACAGCGAGGTAAAATGTTGAAGCCCCTCCTTTTTATGTCTCATTAATCATTGGAAACCAATTGGTGCACAATTGCATGATTGATTCCGGCAAGTAGCTTTCAGTGATGCCCAAGCAAATAGGCGATCACTAGGACTTCAATATGAAACCATATCCAAAGGGTTAGTGTAGTTGGATGGGACAGCAGTAACAACAGTTGGGGTGATTAGAAACTTGAGTCTTACCTTGCATGCATGTCCAAATGTTGTTGTTTTACAAGATGTATCAGTTATAGACCTTCCACCACTCTTTGCCCTATGTTTGTCAAGAGATTTCACGACAAGATTGGAGGATATTTGTCTGCTGATTGGTCACACATGCTATTCAAAATGAGGTATGGAACCAAAGCTACAATCAGGTCTGAACCTATTGCAAACTTCCACATTGAGCCCTACACTCCAAGTCATATCAATGCCAACTGTTGACATTTGATCAAGAAGATCACCCAAGCACTGATGAAGGTGACACCAAGGTTGGAAGCATCCCGGATCTAACTCTTGATGAATGGGCAAACAAGGTGCATGTTTTTGATCCTTATCAAGAAGTAGAAGAATTTGAGCTAGGGGTCTATTACATACATCAAGAAGATCAGCCCATTCCTAGCATCACCAAGCCAAACCACAAGGATGACAATGAGGTATGGCAGCTATTTTTTGATGGATCAAGGAGTAGACAAGGTGCAAGAGGTGGAGCTATGCTTATTTCACCTCAAGGAGTAAAGTACTATTCAGCTTTTAGATTTCAGTTTGCATGCTCCAATAACACTGTTGAATATGAAGCCTTGGTGCAAGGGATGCATTGGGCAATAAAGAGAGGAATAAAGAACTTGCAAGTCTTTGGTGACAGTGAATTGATTGTAAACCAAGTTAAGGGGTAGCATGTTGTCAAGAATAATCTACTCAAGTGCTACAAGAATAGGGTGTGGGACCTCATTGAAGATTTTGAGGGCTTTAGCATAAAATCCATTCCTAGAAAAGAAAACCAAGCTGCTGACAGGCTTGCAGCAGTTGGGGCAGCCTTTGATATTGTGGAAAGCATTCAAAAGGACAAGGTACAACCAAACATCCATGTGATTATGAGGCCTTGATGCCGGATAACAATGTAAGTTGGCAAGTGTTTGAGAATGACCAGCAAATCATCCATTTCTTACAGAAGAAGCTGAGTTCTCGAAAAGCTGAAAATCAGAAAAATTGGAACAGCAGATGGTGACCAAGTGGTACACTCAGAACTAACAAGTTTCCCAAGGGACTTATCACTTTGGAGTCCATTTTCAATCCCAATGATCAGTTTAGGAAAGAGAAATCAAACATTCCGGTGAAGAGAGAAGATTCAGTATCCATCTTGGTGGAAGAGAACAAACCATTGCAAATTGGAAAGATGACAACTGAACAAGAAAGGTATGAGTTCATACAGCTGTGTCAAGAGTTCCCTGATGTGTTTTCTTGGAGCTACGAAGATTTGAAAGGTTTCAATCCCAAGTTAGCTCAGCACACCATTGAGTTGGATCCAAATACTAAGCCCATCAGGCAGAAACAAAGGCTAGTCAATCCACACATGGAACCTCTCATGAGGAAGGAATTGAACAAGTTGATTGAGTCAAGAATCATATTCCCAATCAAGCATTCTAGTTGGGTTGCCAACTTAGTTCTAGTCAGAAAGAAGAGTGGAGAGATCAGATTGTGCGTTGATTTTAGAGATTTGAATAGAGCATCTCTCAAGGACCATTACCCACTTCCTTCTATGGAGCAGATTTTACAAGTTGTTGCTGGCTCCGAAAGGTTTTCATTGCTTGATGGCTACTCAGGGTACAATCAGATTATGGTGAAGGAAGAAGATTAGTTCAAGATAGCCTTCACAACCAAATGGGGAACTTATGCATACAGGAAAATTCCATTTGGGCTGTCCAACACTAGAGCTACCTTCCAAAGAGCAATGGACATGGCGTTCAAAGGTTTGATTAACAACATGGTGCTGATATATCTTGATGATATCACTATTTTTTCAAAGAATGCAGCAGACCACCTCTCTCATTTGAGACAAGTCTTCCAAAGGTGCAGGAGATTTGGAGTGTCTTTGAATCCTAAGAAGTGTATCTTCCTAGCACATGAAGGAAAGCTCCTTGGCCATATTGTCTCCAAAGAAGGATTAGCAATTGATCTAGAGAGAGTTGAAGCCATAAGAGCACTACCATTGCCAAGCCACAAGAAGGCACTTCAGAGTTTCTTGGGGAGAATAAATTTTGTTCGGAGGTTTGTCCCAGATTTTGTAGCCCTTGTCAAACCTATCACCAAGATGTTGAAGAAAAGCATGGCTTTCAAATGGATAGCGAGAAGGCAAGGAGAGTTTTGAAGCAATCAAAGAAGCCATCTCTCAAGCACCAACTCTCATCAACCCGAACTTCTCCAAGGATTTCATCCTCTATGCATTTGGGGGTAATGATACCATTTCTGCCATTTTGGTACAGCAGAACAAGGACAATGATGAGCAGCCAATTACTTTCTTCAGCCAAAGCCTAGATGACTATGAGGTGAGATATTATTTTATTGAGAAGCATGTACTTGCAGTAATCAAAAGCTTGAAGAAATTCAAGCATCTAGTCTCAAACAACAAGGTTCAGTTGTTGGTCTCTCATGCGGGAGTAAAGGACTTCCTCCTCAACAAGGATTTGAATGAGAAAAGGGTAGGTTGGATCACTCGTGTCATGGAGTATGACATTGAGATCAAGGTCACCAAGCTGGTAAGAGGAAAAGGATTGTGTGAGCAGGCTGATTAAGGCAAGCAAAAAGGAGTATGCAATAAAGAAGAGGTTGTTTGTGATTCAAGACAGCCATGTGCAAGGTAGCACTCAAGAAGAGGATAATGATTTCCCCACTCCTTGTTAGACCTAAGGTATAATGCACTTCCTAAGCACAGGCCTATGCCCTCCAGAGATGAACAAAACCCAAAGAAGACACTTCAGATTGTAGGTTGTCCCATATGCCATAGTAGACGGTGTTTTGTTCAAGAAAGATGTGAATGGAGTGTTGCTAAGATGCATTAGCACAAATTAGATTCATAGGGTGTTGGAAGAGTTTCATGGTGGACCAGTGGTGGTCATTTTGCACCAAGAGTGATAGCTCTAAAAATCATGAAGGTTGGTTATTATTGGCCCAAGATTTTCAAAGTGATTGCTTTACGTGGATCAAAAGGTGCAAGAATTGTGCATTCTTCACAGGTAAAGAGAGGCTTGTTGCCCTTCCATTGCATCCAATTTCAGTTGACCAGCCATTCATACAATGGGTTTGGACTTCATTGAGTCATTAATCCCAATTCAAGCCAAGGGCATAAGTGGATTTTGATGACCACAAACTACTTCACCAAGTGGACCGAAGACGGTAGCACTCAAGGAAGCAAATGAGTCTAGCATCTTAGACTTCTATGAGGGGATAGTAACTCGATTTGGCATACCTACTACAATAATCTCGGATAATGCATTAGCATTCATTAGATCAGGTAGTGAGTGGGCTGTCAAGAAGCGGGATCTACCTAAGTACTTCATCAAACTACTACCCTCGGGGGGTAATGGCCGAGGCTGAATCTACAAACAAGAACTTGTTGAGGATCATTAGGACTCTTGATGAGAATCGGAGGTCTTGGCATACCAAACTGAAATCAGCCTTATGGGCTGATAGGATAACTCCCAAGAGATCCACAAGTAACTCTCCATTCAGGGCTTATTTATGGAAGAGAGTAATCTTTCCCAAGTCACTTGAGTTGCCAACATTGGAACTCATGAAGCGATTAGAGTTCTTTAGAGTTTGGGCCCATGGAGGTGAGATATGCGAGTTGATGGAGCTCGAGAGATCGAGATCGGGCATCCCAAGCAATGGAGAAGGATCAAGCTTTGATCAAGAAGACCTTTGATAGGAAGGCCAAGAGTAGATCTTTCCAAGTTGGAGATCTAGTGTTAAAATGGGATGTAGATAGAGCAAAAATCGGGAAGGCATTCAAAATTTGATGTCATTTGGAGTGGCCCATACATGGTCACAAAGTGTAAGGACAACAATGCCTTCCCTTTGAATGTCTTCATTGGATGGCGAAGAACTATAGATTCCAGTCAATGGAATCTATCTAAAGCATTGCTACTAAAGGGAAATTCTCCACCTTGTAAATATTAGCTTAGGTTTTCATTCCTCCAAGTGCTTGTGCACATTGTTTTGTTGTAGGTTGTTTTGCTTTCCCTAAGTGCTTTGGCACAAGCTTGCTATCCCTGGAGATGTTTTGCAGTCCTTGCTTCCATCAGGTGATATTCCATCTTCCTCCTTGCAACATTCTAAGTCAGTTGGGGTTCCGAACAGAAAATTTTATGACTCCATGCCCAATGGGCTGCTTTAACAATGGTATCTTCATCTAGCAGGCAGATGACCCCTCTGAGTCGCCAAAATTGTTATCCAAAATGTGCCCTTGCTCATTTTTGTGGCTAACTCCTTGTATTCTTACCTATTTTGTGCCTCGGTCTCCATTTTTATTTTTAGGCACTCAAATCTTTCTAAAAATGGCACCATTGGATAGAGCTCTCTTTGAACTTTCCGAGAAGGTAAAGTTTTCCTCCTAACTCCTCATATTTTTCAAGTTATGGCTCAGCAGAGTTTTGTGGGAAATTTTCCCTTAGGAGGCCCACGGCCAATAGGAAGCTACCACGTGGCACACGATTGGCGGAGCATGGGGAAAATTTGAAAAAAATTCCAAAGACCAAACGGGTAAAAATTCAAACTTTTGCCCGCCGATCCGATTTTGGCCTGTTTTTGCCCTAAATTTTCAAATCACCATATCTTTCGATCCAGAGCTCGGATTTTCACGTTCTTTATATCAATGGAAAGATGGTGAAATTATCTACATGATTCTAGGGTAAATTTTGCATTTTGGTTGATTTTGGAGAGATAAAATCAAGAAACACCTCTGGCATGTGGTAATGGCTAGAAATGACGTTTCAACTACCAGTTTTAATGCAAAATGGGTCGCATTCTTCTTCAGCATGGCCAAAAATGTCAAGGCATGGGTCTGTAAGGACACCCATGCTATTTTAATGCATCTTCATTCAATGGCAAATGGCTTCCATGTTTTTTACATGTTTTCTCTCTCCTAGGCTCGACCCATGCATTGTAAAAGCGATTTGGCTCATTTTTGAGGTTAAACATTTTTTTTTGGATATGACTTCTTCTTTCACCTTGACAAGTGATTTTTGCAAGTATCAGACCTTCTTCATGATTGTAACAGGTTTTTGCCTCTTTGATGTTGCAAATGCAAGGATTTTGACAGTGAAAAATGACAGTGCAAACTCTGTGATCAATTTTCAGTCCTTTGTTTGTATTGTCTTGCTTCATTTCAGACCTCTAATTGCATCTTATCAGCCTGTGTATGATGTTTCATGTTGCATTTTATGAAATTGTGTCAATTTACATGAACAAGAAGTGTTCACCACTCCTTTGGTGTATCACCTATTAGTTTAGTTTCAATTTTTGCACTTTCTATCTCTGTCTCCTTGGAATTTAGAGTAGGATTAGGATTCAAACCTCTGCAATTGTGCAAATAACAGATCTGATTAGAGGAGTTTGAGGAACCAGCCTCTAATCTGGAGATTCCTCTCTCATTTTACAAGTCCCACACTTGGAGAGAGGTTTCAATGTTGTGCAATCACACTGGATGCCTGAAACATCAACTTAGAAACCTGATTTGCATCCAGAGTCTTTCTTTGATTTGCAACAACAGGAAGAGCACTGAATAGATTTTGAGAAGTTTTCAAACTAGTTTTAGGTAAATTATATAACAAATGTGTGCTCTCATCCTCTGTACAATCTATAAACCCTAATTTAGGGTATTATGAAGGTTAATTGAGGAATAATGCCCAATAAAATTGGAAAAGGTGTGTAGTAAGTGGTACATGTTAGAAAATATATGGATAAGAATATAAATCAAGAACCATTTAATAATATTCATACTCACCTTGTAACAATTCATACCTGTTCTAGAGGGTTTCTTACATATTTTTGTGTTTTCATATTAGATATACATTGGTTAGCACCAATGATTCCCTCATCACTTATTCTAAGATTTCAAAGCTCGATGAATTCAAGATGTGAGAAAATATGCCTTATGAAGGAAAAACCAAGAAAGTTCAATGAGAATGTGTAGAGATTTGAATGGTTTGTAAACCTCATTACTTAGATAATAAACAATGATAATATACCTAGGGTCTAATGTGGAAGTAAAAATCTAATTTCCTTACTAATATTCTGCTCCATTTACCAATATAGTAACCATGTCCTATGGTTATCAGTCATCCCAAGTAACTATAGGAGATAAATCTTAAATCTTGATTAGGGTTATAAACCTCAATTCCACAACTATTAATTTTATCATAGGACAAAGTAATTTCGTGCAAGGATTGTAATAAATACAAAAATAATCGAGTTATAATGGATGAATAGCATATTTAAGGTCAAGTTGGTGATGATTTTTTAAGTTTTGAATACCCGGTCTTGAGAGGACAAAAAAAAGAGAATAGAGTAATTTATGTTTTGTAATCCCTTGTGAATAGAATAAGACATGTGGAAGACTTGTGTAAGTTTTGAATTGATAGGTGTCTCTTGAATTATTATTGTATTATGGAATGCTTTAAAACTTTGTGTTTACTATGAATGTGATCCTGGTAATGTTATCATTGTGGATTCTGGTGTATGGAGATATTTTAATTTTGTGGAGGTACTTAGAACATGGAGTGATCCATGAAACCCTAAAGAAGAAGAGGGAGATAATGAATGATCGAGTTTTGTGAGGATATCTATAATGTTCTAGAGTGGAATATACAAGCTTGGGAGTTTGTTAACTTGGTCTAGAGAAACTCAAATTCTCTACTTTAAACAAAGAACTTTGTTTTGAAGTATAATTTATAGTCCATCACTACAATCAAGGCATTAATACAAGAGTGTGAATGTTAATCTTCTAATAGTTATCAAGATTGGAAGGACACAATAAATTCTCAAGTGAGTGTTAGGGTCAATTACGGACTAGTCACTTTGAAGAAGTAAAAAAGTGTAATGAACACTTATTAGTTGTATGATTTGAGAATCATAAGTGAATAAACCTTATTTGTTAGTCCTTAAAAACAAGGAAAATACCTTTATCTTGAACAAATAACTAAGTGAAGGAAATTAAAAGAGGTTTGGTGGAATATTAGTATTATAAGTTAACCCTTGTTTAGGTATTTGAAGGGGGATACCAGAGATCTAATAAACATGTTTGCATCACCTAAACTCCACTAATTTATGATAAGAAATTAGGAATAGCCTTTATAAAAGTATGACTCGCTCAAAAATATGTTAAAAGTACACCAATCCAAGTCAAGAACCTTTCAAGTCAATTCAAACGAACTATTAAGCATCTACACACACAAACTACTTCCAAAAGCACTATAAATGGTGGCTTTAATAAATATCAATCTATAAACATTTATATTCAACACTATATTCAATATTCTATTCAAAATTCAAGAGGTTACATCTAAATTATATCTAGTTATCTCATTATTGGTGTCAAAACACGGGGAAACCATAGGGGCAAACACCCTAGAATTGAATTCATTCTTTTGTGTTCACTTTATGAGAACTACAAGGAGTTTGAGTCACTCATTTTGGTAATGTTATGAAACACTTGGATAGAATCAACAATGGGGTTATCCACCAAGGGTATTCCAACTCATCAAGTGCTAGTGCAAGAAACTAGGATTTGATTATCATAGGAGTATGTGTGAGCATTTTGGAACAATTGAAAGTATAAGAGGGCATTAAAGATGGATATGATGCAACCTAGATCTTCACAAAATTGTATAACAACATAGGATAAAACTATACAAATTGACAAAAACCATTATAATTTAATGTCCAAATATGACGAGCTAGTGTCCTTGAGGGTTTGAGCAGCTATTTCAAATATGAATCTTCTTCACTAGTTCCATATCCTCTTCTACCCAAATTCATATCCAAATCAGCCTAATCTAAATGGAACTCTTTGTTAGTGTTTTAATATATTTAGCATGTGCTTAATTGATCAAATCATTCTCAATAATGTATAGTATGTTCACATTTATATGTGATTGCTTAATTTATTAATCTTAATATGCATAAATTATAGATTCCAATCCTAAATAATGTTCTTTAATCCACATTTTCTAATTTTAGAATAAATCCATTTAGTGAACCTAGTCATTGATCTTAAAACAAATTCCCCAACCCTAGGTTTCTTTATAGTTTATATTCTAGGGTTTAGTATTCTAATTTTTTCTATGCATGTCTCATAGTTCTCTTGTTTCTACTCTTCTCGATGACCTTAGTAACCATCGCATGACTATTATTTGTCTACATGTATACTAAATTATATGATTCGTGTTGAATAAAATTAAAGATATGTGGATATTCATTCTACTATACCAAATAGGGGACAATCCCTATCTCCCATTCCATCCCTAGAAACTAATGTATTCCTTGATAAAATTTGTAACATCAATACTAAGATCTCCTTGATTAAATTTATTCAAAAATATCTTATGTACAAAACTATTCTTTATGCGGCCTTACAAGAAAACATTGATTCCTAGTGATGTGAAGTCGCTTTATTTTTCTTCCATTATTAATACCTTACGATCAACAAAGGAAAGCATATCATTTGAAAAATGATATTCCTCCTAAACATATTATGATTCAATGTCTCCCATTTTATATATAAGTACATGTACAAAATAAAGTGGCTAAGAGGATTCTTGTGGACAATGTGGTTGGTATCAATATTTGTAATATCTACTCCCTTAATATCCTATGCATTTTAGTTTATGTTCTCACTCACTCAGGTATGAATATCCCTAGCTTTGATAATATACCTTTTGCAAGGTACCAAGGAAAATAATGTTACACATAACCTTTTTCCCACAAACACTTTCCATGGTATGTCATATCATGCCCAATGATATTTATTATAATATGTTATTAAGATAGCTATTTATATG
This sequence comes from Taxus wallichiana var. yunnanensis, assembly GCA_018340775.1. Taxonomy (NCBI): domain Eukaryota; kingdom Viridiplantae; phylum Streptophyta; class Pinopsida; order Cupressales; family Taxaceae; genus Taxus; species Taxus wallichiana. The sequence continues at coordinate 108,984,717 of CM031238.1, forward strand.
CATGATACATGTAATCCAATCCACTTTACATGTTTTTCTAAAATTAAATTATCAGGATATATAATCTACACTAGTCTTTTGGATCAAGCTCCATTCAATTATTATGCCATAACACAACCTAAGGACACATATATCTCATACATGCAACCTTATTCCTCAAGAGGAAGGAAATAAACTTTACATGACACCCTTAGCTCATATTCTCAACCTTCTCTTCTCGATAGATATAGTTTTATATATCAACACTTGCAATGACTAGAATCTATAGGACATGGACTCATTGAAAATGAATATGGTGTTCTTAATCCCATTGAGATACTTTATATTTTTAACCACCAAGGTATTGGTTAAAACAATTCCATATCCACTCTTGCCTTATAAAGTTGTGAAGTCCCCAATATTTATCGATTCTTCTATCACATATGATTGAAATGTAAATTAAGTTCATTATGATTAAGTCCACTTTGTAATGCATTTATCCATATCTTATTGATTCACTAGATCTTTACATGTTGGATAAATTTTCTAATGAGAAGTCCCTCTTAGAGTATCTTAGATCATATGAAGATCTCCCTCCCTTATATCGTAATAATATGTTTCCTCATACAAAAATACTCACATGTATTTAGGGTAGGTTATACTTTTCTTTTGAAATCTCGGATGATAATCTAGATAATATTTTTATCACACCACACGTCAAGGAAATATTAGCTCTTTTTCAAAACAAAGAGATAATGAATTATAATTATGACATAGACATTGATCCTCGAGACAATACTTCTTATTGTAACATTACAATATAATGAGGGGTGTCCTCGGGAGGTACTCCATGATTTTTAATATTTATTCACTTGGGATTACACTTATATTCCTATGAAATTAATACATCCATCACAATGAAAAACATAGTTTTATACCCCAATACATATCTCATTAAATAGAATATTTGAAAGATTCATCCTAAAGTATCATTACTTCAAAATAGGAAATTCAAGAACTCTTGAATGTTGGTTTTATTCATGCCATAGGCTACCCTAGATGGGTCTTAAACACTTTTTGGTAGAAAAGCCTAATGACCAAATCCATTGTTACACATACTTCAATGATTCAACCAAAGTTTGCCCCAAAGATAAATTTCCATTAAGAAATATCTATATGATAATTGAATCCATTGCTAGATATGAGATGTTAACATTTACCGATGGTTTCATTGGGTACAATTGAATCAAAATTAACCCTACAAATCAAGAAAATACATCATTCACAACACCATAGGGGACATTATGTTATAAGGTCATGTCATTTGCACTAAAATATATAGGTGTAACCTACCAACGAGATATGACATATATCTTTCTCGAATACAAGTGTAAGATTATTGAGGACTTGTCAATCATCTAGTAGATAAATTTATGGGCCAAAAAGATCATGCTATGGATTTGACAAAAACATTTGAGTGAATTTGATAATACAACGTGTAGTTAAATCCCAAAAGTGTGTCATTGGGGTTACATTAGGAAAATCTATTTTATTCATCATCTCTCAACGAGACTTTAGATTTGATCCAAAAATATCAAAGCAATCACAGACCTCCACCGAATAATTTGCACAACTACGGTCTCTCCAGGAAAAACAATAGTGATATGATGTTTTTTTCCTAATTGGATAATAAGTCATAACCTTTTACGTGCTTACTTGAATAAATATATAGAATTTTAATGGGGTGAAGTATGTTAACAAAGTTTTCAATACATTAAGCAATACCTTCTCAATCCACTAGTTCACATGCCTCGTATTCTAGATAGGCCACTTCTATTATTTATCTCTATTATTGACCACATGTTAGGAACCTTATTGGCATAATATGATGATAATAATAAAGAATGATACATTTATTATATATGTTACACTTTACTCGATTATGAGCATAACTCGAATGTCATGAAAAATCTATGTTTTATGTCAATTTTTGGCATAGATAAACTATGACATATATGCTCAACAATGAGACACACATTATCACTATAATGGATCCACTTTGACACCCAATGTATAAAGCTCATTTTTGAGTTACATTTCCAAGTGGGTCATGATGCTTATCAAATTTTACTTAAAGGTAGTTAAGAAAAATATGTTAAAGGCCACATTATTATGGATTAATTAGCATATGTAATAGTCTTTAAATCTTCTCCAATAAGAATTCAAGGTCTTGGGCTATTGGTGAGTTACAAGTAGTTTGTAATCATCAACCCAAGTTTCATTCCCATTGATTTCATTGGATGCTTTCAATACCCGGCAATGGGGACACCTTGAGGTAGGGGTTGAATAAACACAAAAACCCTGAAAAACCTCAATGAAATTGATACCTGATGAAGATGTAGACGGATGAGGAAGCCGATGTAGATAAGACGGGCGCACACGAGCAATTCGCACAATAGATCCGAATAACCTGTAAAACACCGATGCTTGACAGAAAAAGACCACGTTAAAAGATATTTTAGTGGACTGCCCGAGAAGCGGGTCCGAGAAGCGATAAGCTTCCTCGGCGGATGTCAGTCCACGTTTTCAATTAAGAAAAGAAGCATACATGATAAAAGATGTAAATAAAGACTAGATTTTCTGATTGCAGTAATAAGACAGAATCTAAACAGCAGACAGAAAGTACAGAAAACAGGGAACTATGAAATAAATGCTGGATTTGTGTTACCTGTATCCTTTTACCTATCTGCAGATAAATCGGCGTCGACTGGGTAGAATCGGCGTCGAGACCGGGCGGGCGCTTGATTGAGAGGATCGGTGCCGATCGATAAGATCGGCGCGATCGGAGAGAGATCGATCAATCAGGGACTGTGCGACAAGATTCGGGAATTGGAAGGTGAATGTGGTCTGCTGGATGTGCCGAAGTTGGCGAGACACTGGAACAGAGTCACCAGATGATAGATGGTGGTGATGATGTGACAGGGACAGAGTAACGGTGCTCCTCTCAGGGATTGATTTGGACAGGATCTGCCCTAATTTGATACAATTGATGCTAAAAAGATCTCTCTTTCTCACAACCTGTATCTCTCTCGCTCTCTGTTCGTGCGTAAGTGCTTCCTTTTTTCGCCTGTTCGTGATCTCTTTTCGGTCTCTTTCGGTCTCTTCCGTCTCTTCGTCTCTTCCGTCTCTTCCGTCCCTAGAACTGAGTTCTGGACTTGCTTTTATAATCGGCGCCGCTCCTAGAAAATCGGCGCCGACCATATGGGTCGGCGCCGATCGCGGAAAAGACTCCCGAGATGGCCAAATTGATTGATTCGAGAAAGATAAGACTTATCCCGACTACGGGAAAATATCCCGCTTATGGAAGATTAAAAATAGATGCGATACATAGATAGAATAAATTTGGGGTGGATAAGTGATTAAGATGCATGGGAAGAAGCGTAATTAAATATTTAATATTTAATCACTCATGGGCAAGATATGATGGGATGAATTAAATTTAGAGTAAGTGATTAAATCACAAATTGGATAATATCCCAAGGGGATAGATGGTGACGTAAACGTGCCCCAGGTTACCTAAGCAGGTAAACGAATGAGAGGGACACTAAATTGGGTAACCAAATTTAAGTGTCTACATTTTGCCCCTTTTTGTCAAGTAACTTGCGATAAGCAAGGTTATGAGACAAAACAAAGGGATGGAAGAAGAGAAGAATTTGTGATGATGTGATCCCCCTCAAACTAGGGATGGGATGGATGATAGAATGTATTTATCCCGAGTTTGAAAGAGGTAGATGAAAATGCAGATGCCCCACGGATATCCGAGTAGATCCGATCATTGATGACACAAAAAAAAAAAAAGGGCAAAGAACCTAAGGAACTCACATTGGTAGGGAAAACTAGCCGGTCTCCTCATGAGACGACGTTAGTGCCTACAGACCCATGAGTGTAAGGAGAACTGCAAAAATAGTCAGCATCTAGAGAGAGACACATTGGTAGGGACAACTAGACGGTCCATAAATCAGACGACGTTAGTGCCTACAGACCCGCGTAACTCTAAGCGGCCAAACAAAAGGCGAGTGCTCCACGCAAAGGGAACAAACTCGAAATAGATCGTGATATCAAAAAGAGGTGCCAAAAGGCAATTTTCAGCACACCACAATGATCAGATAGATAAGTAAGCCAAGCATCAACACTATGGCAAAGAGACATGAAAAATCGGCGGCGACCAAAATAATCGGCGCCGACCAAAACAAGCGGCGTCGACCCAAAAAATCGGCGCCGACCAATCCAGACGCATATAAATATGCGAACGGAAAACGTAAACGATTTATTTGCAACGTGACGATTGATTCAGACAGAGATAGATTTTTGATTTGAACACAATGGAAGCCTCTGGGAGCGGACAGAAGCGCAGGAGGACACGACCTGGGGTAAGTGGTCATTCTTGAACCCACTTTTCTTATTATTATTTTTTTTTTTGATTTTTTTTGGTGCATGGGAGGCCAGGGTCTGGTTTACATCCAGCCAGGCAGTCGGCGCCGATTGGTTTTAATCGGCGTCGATTTGTTTTTGGATCGGCGTCGATTGGTAGTAATCGGCGCCGACTTAAATGAACGACGCCGATTTTAATAAATCGGCGCCGATTGAAAGATATGCATTTTTTTTTGTTTTGGAAGATGAGATTTGGGGAAAGAAGAGACTAATTATGTTTTGTGATGTCGTGGATGCAGGCACGAGAGGCTCTTCATATGAGGGATGCCATCCCTGAGCTATTGGAGACGATCCTTCCTGATGTGACAGATGCAGACTGGCAGCATTTAGAGCTAGCCGGGCTCGGGGGTTTCAGATATTATAGACGAGTGCCACGAGATGTGGAGCTCATGCGGGCATTAGTGCGACGGTGGGACAGCCACACGTGCACATTTTGGTTCAGGACGGGTGAGATGACGATCACCCATGAGGATGTATTCAGGATCCTCAGATTACCGATTACTGGGGACCCGATCGAGATCACACCTCGGGAGCAGCAGCAGAGGGCCCTGGTGCGATTATACAGAGATAGATAGATCGATGATGACTGAGATAGTATCTCAAAGCAAAGTGAGGATAGCCTCACAGTACAGGCAGGATAGCCCTCGGAGCAGGCGGATAGCCTTGATTCAGATGGCTATCTCCTATTTTGCCCTGCCAGACTCAGGAGGTGGGAGATTCCCATATCACATCGCTAGATAGATCACAGTGTTGCGACATCTTACAAAGATGCAGTGTTTTTGCCTTTGCCGATGCTCTGATAGCTCAGGTATATTATGAGCTATGGATGTACACTACTGGTCGGAGGACAGGGATCGATGTCAGCTTTGTGCTTCATTGCTGGGCATACGAGCATATAGCAGTGATCAGGCCATCCGGGCTTCCTTGATGCCAGCAGCAGTGGGGGGTGTTGACTATGGATTTCGGAGATGGCGGGCTGACATGGCCGCAGGAGATACAGGTAGATCAGCCGAGTGGTACTCTGAGCGTTTCAGGACGCTTACACCAGATCAGGTTATCTGGAGACCATATCGGGCATTCCCGACATGGGCTGGTCAGGACGCCCACTTGGCAGCATTGAGACGGAGTCGGGTGGTCAGGGGCCGTAGGCCGGATATGTGGGAGCGGGTCCCATTCATGCGGATACTGAGACAGTTTGGCCTAGTACAGACAGTACCGGCCACCTACACGCCGTATAGGCGGGATAGCAGGGAGACGGATTTGCCGATTTTGATCCCGGCAGACCCATTGAGAGAGGCCCCACCCTCCACAGACAGTGATGATGACGCGGGGGTGGATGAGGGCTACGCAGCATGGTACGACACAGAGCTTCCACGACATCTCCCGCCCTCTATAGATGTTGATGAGGAGGACATAGCTGCTACGCTGGACAGATTAGAGGGAGAGCATGCCACCCTCACACAGACACATCAGGTAGCACTGGAGGAGATCAGGGCTTTGACGGAGGAGAGGGATGCCCTGATTGTGGAGAGAGACACCGCTCGCCAGGAGCGAGATACAGCGATCCAGCAGAGGGACCGCTACTTTCGGCACAGGGAGGCCCTCAGGGCCAAGTATGGGGAGACAGGTGCCACATCAGAGTCTGGCACACAGGGTACGACTCTAGGAGGGGCACCACCACTAAGCGCAGCCGCCAAAGAGCCCCAAAGAAGACAAAGAAAGATCGCACGCGAGCACCGGCATCGTGAGCCCGAGCACGTACTCGCTCTCCTCGCTGAGGTGAGATACTACGAGGATGCCCTAGCGCAGCATGCCCCAGATGTGCCTCGATACGGGGCGAGGAGGAGAGCAGCGACGGCTACGGCGAGCGGAGCCTCAGGCGGAGGGAGCACTGGGAGAGATCGAGGTGGGCCGAGACCTCCAGCGGCAGGTGCATCGAGCTCGATAGGCGGCGGCCAGGAGAGACAGCCAGGTGCAGAGGAGGGTGGAGGAGATAGTGTCCTCCACGCTTCGGATTTTACCATATAGAGATTTGATAGATTTTGTATTTGTATAGTGATGTAGCCTCGATTGGAAGGCATTGTATAGATGGCTTGATTAGAAGCCATCCATTTTTGTACAGACACACATGTATATATAGATTCATTATTTGTCATATAATTGTACTCATGCTTTTAGTTTAGATATAGATGGGTAGATGGATATAGATAGAGGATAAAATAGATGTGATTGGATAGATATAGATGATAGATGATAGAAATAGATGTGATTAGATAGATTGAAATGTGGATAAAATAGATGTGATTGGATAGATATAGACTGATAGATGATATATGTGATGTGGATAGAACTTTGATAGATGGATATGATGTAACTTGGATGTACATGTGTTTAAATATTTTGATGAATAAATAGATAGATGTGTTTGATGTATGGATTAGATATAGATAGATGTAATGTATCTTGGATGTACATTTGATGGATAGATTTAGATATAGATAGATGTAATTTTAATGAGAAATGAAAAAAGATAGATGTTTTGATAGATAAGAGGAATTTTGATAGAAGATAAATTTTGATTTAATTAACATGTGAAATGCCAATTTAACAGGGTTGCAAGACAAAGAAATGGGGAATACTCCTTGCAAGAGCCAAAGATGAAAGCGGAAACAACCGTGACTTAGAAGAGAAGATACTCGGAGAAGAAGAAAAATGATAAGTTGGACTTCCAACCGACCATAGATAAAATCCAGAAAGGAAACCGAAAGACCAAGCAGACAAGGCCCTATATAAGATTAAAATAAATCTGACACTAACTAGTCGCAAACCAGATCTAGGATAGAAACGGAAAGAAAAGTAAGTAAGTATCTTGTCGGAACTTACAAGGGACAGAATACATGTCCATAGTGGGAAAATAGGATTCTCCATATGATCGACAAAAAGGTCCTAAATCTCAGCTTCATGATTTTGACAGAAAAGCAAACTGATCAATGCGGGAAGTTTGCTTGATATGGAAAGACTGATCGATGCGGGAAGTCTTTCAGTGATGCTAAAAAGTGTATAAACTGACTGGAAGGCTGATTGATTACAAGAAGCCTTGAATATTTCTTTGAGAAACAGCCATCCTTCAAGGGAGCGGTCTGTATTTTGAATTTGAATGATAGCCATCCTTCGAGGGTATGGTCTATATTTTTAGAATTTTTGATTCGCTTGGTAATATATGGATAGCTGTCCTTCGAGGGATCAGTCTATCTTTTTGGATAGCATCTTTTTCTTTTTTTTTTTTTTTTTTGAAACTTTTTGAAAGAAGCTGAGTTTAGACCTAGATAGATCAGATGGAGGGGAAGAGAGCATAGAAGAACATGTACTCATGCCCCGAGTAGATCCAATTAAGATAAGTACTTGGGACAGATGAAGTGGTGATTAAGGTATTCCTACCATGAGGAGGAACATATCCAAAAGAAACGTGCAATGAGTAGAGCCGCGATACTCATATTTAAGGTAGATGAGGCAATAGGCGGAGAACCACACGATTTCAAATCACCACAAAAGTAGATGACTGGTTATTAGGACGGATGAAAGATCTGAGTTGCGACTAGATTTGTGTAAGATAGATTTTAACAATAGAAGGGCCGTAAATGCAAAGCATTAAGAGGTTCCGCTTCAGGGATACCATCCATGGAAGATAAACGATAAGCCCCAGACCCATATTTATGAGTGATAATGTAGGGGCCCATCCAGTTGGGAGCAAACTTACCACGTTGACTCCTTTCGAGTGTAGTGACATTTTGATTTTCCTTAAGAACAAGATCACCAATTTTGAAGTCACGGTGTTGCAAGTGCTTGTTATAAGCACGTTTGACACGCTCGAGATAGACTTGATGATGCTCAAGAGCGTTAAGACGCCGCTCATCTAATAATTCAAGTTGTGCTAGACGATTTTGACGATAATCCTCATCCTGAGACAAATTCTCCGAGAGAAACACGAGAGATGGGATTTGGACTCCAAAGGAAGGACGGCCTCGACTCCATAGACGAGAGAGAAAGGAGTAGCACCAATAGGGGTACGAATGCTAGTCCGATAAGCCCAGAGAGCAAAAGGGATATGTAAATGCCAATCCCTACCAGCTCGACTAGTTACCTTTGCGAGGATATTACGCAAAGTTTTATTGGACGCTTCGGCTTGACCATTAGCTTGAGGATAGTATGGAGAAGAAAAACTGAGCTTGATATTGAAAGCATTGCAGAGATTCTGCAAATCAGCGTTCTTGAAAGACTTACCATTATCTGTGATTAGCTTGTGTGGAACGCCAAAGCGACAAATGATGTGTTGATAGACGAAATCAACTATGGGTTTAGCCTTTGTTGAAGAAAGAGGGATAGCTTCTACCCACTTAGTAAAGTACTCAGTGGCAGTAATGATAGAATGATGACGTTGTGAAGAACGGGGATTGATAAGACCAATAAGATCAAGACCCCACTGCGAAAAAGGCCACAAATCCGCCGCAGGTTGCAAAGCCTGACTAGGGATGTGCGTGAGATTGGAATGTTGCTGACACTTGACGCACTTCTTAGTGTATTCACAACAATCTTGATTAAGAGAAGGCCAATAATATCCCAAACGTAAGATGCGCTTAGCTACAAAATAAACCACTAAAATGTCCACCACAGATACCGCCATGGACTTCCTGAATAGCTTTAGATGATTCATGGGTTTTGAGGCATCGAAGCAAAATACCATCAAAGCCGCGCTTGTAAAGAATCCGCCTAGGATAGTATAGCGATTGGCGCGCTTGGACAAAAGACCTTCTACCATCGGAAGTCGATTTGAGGAAGGATCGAATGAGATAGATAATCAACAATCTGTGATACCACTCATCCCGAGTATGGGTCAGATAAAGATTGATTGAAGTTAGTTGCCCAAGATTAGATGGTTGATCTAATCGCAGCACCCACATAAAGACGCGAGTCTTCGGTAAAAGGCGGGATAAGGGAGGCTAAAGAGGCCATGGTATCCGCGAATCGATTTGCAGTACGAGGAATGGCTTGGATAGTGAACTTATCGAAAGATTGGAGTTGGGCAAGAACGATGTCACGATATTTTTGAAGGATATCATTCTTGCATTGATAGACACCCGTGACTTGATTAACGATGAGTTCAGAATCACCAAAGATGTCAATATGACGAGCGCCGAGATTAATGGCATTTTGAAGACCTAAGACAAGAGCTTCAGATCAAATATTATTATCGTGCACTCAAAGTTTAATTTGTGTGCAATCGATAGGCGTACCCCAAGGAGGAATCATCACGAAACCCGCACCTCCCCCTTGCTGGCATTTGGATCCATCAAAGAAGAGCTTTACTTTAAATGGAGATAGACCAAAATCAATTTGTTGGATATACTCATCGGGGAATTGAGCAAGGGGGTCTTGAGTGTCCTAAGAGGAGCATCGCCTAATTGATCCGCAATAACCCGACCCTTGATAGCTTTTTGCATGGGATAAACTCGAGGTCAAACTCAGTCATAAGCATAAGCCAACGAGTGATGCGATCATTGTGATAAGGTTTTGCATGGATTGTCTTGAGGGGATTGACACTTGTGACAATGTAAGTTTTGTGATTAAGGAGATAATGACGAAGCTTAGAAGTTGCGAAGAAGAGAGCACAACATAGTTTTTCAGCTTTGGAGTAACGTGTTTCATACTCATGGAGGGTGCGACTGATGTAATAGACAGCTTGTTCTTTACCACAAGTGTCCCGATGCGAGATCATGGCTCCCAGAGCATGGTCAGTCACAGAGATATAAAGATAGAAAGGCTCCCCCTCGCGTGGAGGTGTAAGCACAGGTGGAGAAAGAAGATAAGCTTTGAGATCATCAAAGGCCTTTTGGCAATGCTCATCCCATTCAAAATGAACATTCTTACGGAGAAGATGGTGAAAAGGTTGACAACGGTCCGACAATTGGGAGATAAAACGACGCACCGATCAAGACGCCTTGAGACTCATGAGTTGCTTCAAGTTAGGGGGAGGCATCTCAAGGATAGCCTTTATTTTTAAGTGGGTCGACTTCAATACCCCTGATGGAAATGATAAAACCTAAAAGTTTACCAGTGAGAACGCCAAACACGCACTTAGCTGGATTTAGACGAAGACAGAAGCGGATAAGCCTCTCAAAGAGAGGTGCAAGGATGAAAAGATGATCCTGACGGCGCGTGGACTTGCCGAGGAGATCATCAACATAATCCTCCACAGTTTTGTGCAAGAGATCATGGAAGATGTACGTCATTGCTCGTTGATAGGTTGCTCCTGCGTTCTTAAGGCCAAAAGGCATGACACGATAGCAAAAGGTCCCCCAAGGAGTTATGAAGGAAGTCTTATGTTGGTCTTCTGGTGCGATGAGGATTTGATTATATCCAGAGAAACCATCCATAAGAGAAAGCATCTCATGACCCGCAGTTAAATCTACGAGTTGGTCGATATTAGGAAGAGGAAAATCATCCTTTGGACAGGCAAGATTAAGATCCCGGAAGTCGGTACAAATTCAAATCTTCCCAAAGAGCCTTAGTTACGGTACTACATCGACACCCATCATGATAATCGATGGGTTGATGAAGCTAGCCGAGAGCAAGCGTTGTAAATCTTCTTTGACAAGAAGGGCTACTCTAGGGTGCATCTTACGCAATTTTTGCTTAACGGGTTTGATGTTGGGAAGGGTAACGATATCAGTGAACCACAATATCGGGATCGAGTCCTCGCATATCCTCGTATGACCAAGCAAAGGCTTGACGATGTTTGGAAAGAAAAGCGGTAAAGTCCCCAATTCCCGTGGATTAAGGGATTGGCCGACCTTAATGATGCGAGGGTCTTCGAAGTCCCTATATTAAGGTCGATAGTGGCTTCGCTGAGAAGGGTAGACGTGTCGAAGGAATAGTCTTGGGAAGATATGAATCCTCCCGCCCCTGGATAGGTGAGGACGTAATCATCATCCGCACAAAGGATAGTGTTGATAGTGGGAGAGTCGCTCCAACTATTTCAGTGGAAGATTAATGGTATAGAAGCAGACCGATTGTTAGTCTCATAGACTAACGGCCCTAAGGAAATGGTATTGATCAAAAAAAAAAGTTAGGTGGGATGGAAATGTCATCGTCCACATCAAGTGATGCTTCTGACTTGGTGGGGGAAGATGGTTCTTCAGTAGGAAGAGGCTCATCAAGAATAGTGATAGTGGCCTTCGAAAGAGGTTTAAATCCTAAACCAAATTTCTGATGTGGCATGAGAGTAGGAATGGATTTGAGATCATGTATACCTTGTTCATATTTTCCAAGGCCAAAACCTTTCCACGCGCATCGATATAGATAAGTTTTTGCAAACGTGGGATTCTGTAGATAATCAAACCCTGTTAGGTAAGGTTTGGCTCTAGGAGGAGAATCCGGGTGATAATGAGGTGTATCAAGACCACCGTAGATGAAATTGGTCTGTTGATTGGGCAGACCAATGGTGACGATGCGACCGAGACCTGGTTGATATTCAGGTTGTTTGTCTGGTCTACCATACTCATTAGGTTTGAGATGGGCATCGAAAGAAAAGAGAGGAAGCTCTCCTAGTGAGAAACGCTGCAATGTCTCTTCCAGATTTTGTAAATCCGGTAGTTTGGTTGCAGGTATGGAAGAAGATGAGGCCTCGTCAGGAGAACATGCATTTTCTTTTAAAGGGGCAGACCTTGTGGTCATGTCGCATTGTGCGGAAGGAAAAGGATCTCCTGGATGAGTATATATTTTGCCCTCATATTGATATTTTAGGCATCGATGGAGGGTGGATGGGACACAATGCATTGCGCGAATCCAGGAGCGTCCGAGGATCATGTTATAGTGGAACTTTCCTTCGACGATGTAGAAGAGTTCATGAAGCAGCTTCTTACCTACTCGAATGGGTAAGACCACAGTTCCTAGAGTGACTGCTAGCTGATCGTTAAATGATCGAAGGGCGAAAGGTGGGGGTGACACCACATTCTTTGGTAACTTAAGTTGTTCGAATGTGTGCGAGGAGATGACGTTGAGTGCAGCTCCACTATCGATCATAACACGTTTTAAGGTAGTGTTATTGATTTGGACTGTGATGAAGAGGGGAGCCTCCAAATCTTCTGAAGAAAGAGAAGGAATTTCAATCTTCAAAAGAAATGGTAGTTGATGGTCTATTCACCCAACAACCAACTCGAAGGGTCAGCTCATCGGAATTCACTCGCGATGCGACGCAGATTATCAATCAAAGCTCACGATGTTGTGGAGAGAGGATTGATGAGGTCAAAAAGAGACATTTTGACCGGAGCCCGGGTGAGTTGTTTCATAACACTCTCCTCAACAGACACGGAACTTGAGCCCGAGGTGCAAAGACGAATAGAGACCTTAGGTCATGGGGCTAATGAGGAAGGAGAAACGCCTTCGTGGGCTGCGTAAATGACAACCCGTGGTCGAGATGTCAAGATGAAGATGGGTTATCATAGTGTTGGGTTCTAGTGGCGATATGGATTGTGTCAATTTGAGAAGGTGGAAGATCAAGTGGAGTGGAACCACTAGAGGTCCGAGGGATGGTTGAGGTTCAATGAGGCTAAGGTGACAGAGGTACTTGTTCCTCCTCCTCCAAAAAAAGGTCACTTTCTTCTGTAGGTTCTCTGATAACGGCTCAAGAGCTTTACATCCCTCAAAGTCATGACCCGGAGTACGGTGGTAAGCACAAATCAGATCGTAGTTAAACCAAGTAGGTTTGACTCCTTTAGGTTATAAGGTTTAATCGAGGAAGGGTTATGGATGAAGATTGGATGAGTTGATGAAGGATTTCGGTATAGAATCCGGTAGACGAAGAGGAGGATAGAGATGATGAAGATGGTTCTTTTACCTTAATCGACTGCCGAGGTAAAAGAACTTGCATGTTAGGTTTAACAGTCTCTTTAGGGATCCTCTTGTTTGTTTGGACATTTGGAGGAGCAGTCTTGGGCACTTGAGATGGGAGCAAGTGAGACATGATTGACTTTGGTGGAGGAGGAGCCCCTAAAATAGATTTTGAAGATGAGGGATATGCGACAAATTTTGCGGTCTTTGGAGACAAAGGGGGTTGCTTGGTCGAATGTACTGATGATTTAGATAATGTTGGTTTAGAAGAGGAAGAAGCTCCCAAAGTAGATGAGATTGGAGGGAGATAGGGTGCCTTGGTTTTTGGTAACGAAGATGATGATCCTGATAGAAGAGGTGACGTCTTTTTAGTAGGTAAGTCTACTTTTCGGGGTATTGATGAAGAATGTGTTGTGGAAGAAGATGATGGCTTTGATAAGTGTGTAGAAGAAGACGCCTTCTCAGCGGGCAAATCCAATCGTTTATGAGGCGTGGAGAGAGATTTTTGTGGAAGAGCACCAAGAGTTTTGATGGTCCGAAATATGGGCTTTCCTTTTTCAGGGATGGTGACGACTTCAACGGCATAAGGTGATTGTAACCTTTTTGGGGGAAGCAAATGGGGAGATACTGATGGTGTAATGTTAGATTTTGGTTGTCTCGGTTTAGGTTCAGGAACCGAGTGTATAGGTGTTGGTGCTACTTCTTTTGATTTTTCCTGAATAGGTGAAGTAACATTGGTGATGGAAGAAGGGGGTGATGACGAAGCAGTTCCTTGCGAAGGGACTACTTCTGATGCAGTAATCATTGGTGAAACTACTGTAGGAAAAGAGATAGGAAGGGTCAAAATTGAAGATGCTTCCGTTGAAGTTGGCACAATGATAGGTATGTTCACCAAGGGCATAGTTGCAGAAATGGGAATGGGAGCAATGTATGGATGTGTTCAAGTGGAAACTCGAAGGGATGTAATTGCCTCGAGTATTGAAAGAATGTCTGATGATGAGACAGATGAGGATGACACTGTCTCGGGTATGGATGGTAGGTCCGACAAAGGAACGGAGAAAGATGACTCCGTGCTTAGTAATGTAGGAATATTCAAAGGTGGGCCATCTGAAGATAGAGGAATTCCAGTGATTGATGAAGTGGAAGGGGGTTCTGATTCGATTGATGGGTTTGCAGATGGATTGGTTTCGAAGAGTTCCTCAAAGAGAAATGAAGTCGATAGTGTGGGTGTTTGGTTTTGAGATTCCAAGAATTATGATTTGGGGCATGATTGGGGAAAGGTTGTTTAAAAACATCCAGTGCTTGATTTGGGGGAGCATTTGGGTTATCTAGAATGAGCTCGCCTTTATCAATGAATTTTTGGACAAGATTTTTGAAAGTCTGACATCGTTCGATGTCATGACCTTTGGTTCTGTGATAATGACAGAAATCGTTTTCCCTATACCAGAATGGGCGTTCTCGGCTTTCATCAATATCCCTAATGGGTGGAAGTTCGATCATGCGAACTTCCAACATTTTTTCTAAGATAGAGGCATATGATTCCCCCAAGGGAGCAAAGGATCGAGATGATGAAGCCCCTTTACGAACAGATGAAGGGTCTCTTCGTGGTGGTTGATTAGGAGTACTATCGGTTCTTGATGTTTTTAATACGATAGCATTTGTGGACCCTTGATTCTTATCTTTAGGAGGGAAAGAATTTGGTTTGGTGAACCGAGAGAAATCTGGTTTAGATTTGGAGCGAAGTTTTAGTTTTCCTTGTTCAATGGCACGAGATTCAAGTTTGCGTGCCATCGTGAAGGCTTCTTCGAAGGTATGAAAAGTTTGGATCCTTAACGTGGAAGAAATGTGACTAGCGCAAGATCGGGTGAACAACTCGATCTGTTGGGATTGAGGAAGGGAGAAAGACAATTGGTTGATTATCCCTCTCCAACGAGCGACAAAGTCTGCAATAGACTCATCGTCGAATTGGCGAATGTTGTAAAGATCTGTAATTGAGATCTTATGTGCAATATTTATTGAAAAGTTTTCAACAAACATCTGGGCCAATTGAGAGAAAGAAAATAAGGAATGTTGAGGAATATTATCAGTCCAAAGCGGGACCCGCTAGAGACATAGGAAAGGTACGGAGCATGAGTTCCTGATCCTGGACGATGAGGTAGCAAGCATGTTTGAATGCTCGCAGATGTTGTTGGGGGTCTTCCCGACTATGAAATTTTGAGAATTTGGGAAGTTCCCATTGGGGAGGATAAGGCTTAAAAGCCACCGAAGGATGAATGGGTTCATTGCACACTTCTTCAAAGGAGTATGAAGGACGGGCTCCTTTTGTGGAGGCTTCCAAGTCTGCAATTTTCTTGAAGAGAATTTGAACTACGTCGGATTGGGGAGGAGGCACATAAGAAGCAGATGGTGGATGTTGGTGAGGTGTCAATGGGGGATTTATCTGTTGATTGGTGGGGTGGTAAGAGGAATAACCAGGGGTTCTGGGTGACACTTGGTGGGGTATTTGTTGTGAAGTAGCTTGCGTATAGGTAGGCTGTGAGATAATGAGTGGATCGAAAAAATGAGGGTCAGGTGACGGGTGGAGCTTGTGATTGGTGGACTCCTATGTTTGTTGATTGATCGACAGATTGAGGAACGTGGGTGTTGGTTGATTGACATGTTGGGGAACAAGACCGAAAGGGGCCTTCTACTACCGGGTTAGGTATTAAGGGTGCCGATGTTAGAGATGGGCGAAGCTCACAAATTGCTGGAATATTAGAAGAAAACCCCTGTGAGGATGAGAAGTAGGAGCCAACGACTATTCGAGGGGGTTGGCTCATGAAGTGATACTCGACTTGGGACACGATGGAGGGCATAGACAAATTGACGGCAATGTGTGGGTGTGCAGACGCATTCATTATAAAAAGGCGTAAGACCTCTCGAAAATGGGTTGTGGAATATTCGAGGTAATCATGTGTTAGGGATAGGTAAGACTAATTGAGAACTAGTCGACATGGTAGGTGGAAGAGAAAAGGGAGGCATAGGGGCCTCGCCCTTCTCCGTGGCTCGAGGCAAGAGAGATGGTGCAAACTGCTCTACAAAGGCCTGGGATGATCCACGAGGATAATTGTACACTTGTCGGATTGGTGGGTCTTGGTCAGATATTTGGATCGACTTGTGTACTAGGTAGTCCATGAGGGCTATTGGATTGCGATCGAGGAAAGCCTG
The DNA here is from genome assembly GCA_018340775.1 of Taxus wallichiana var. yunnanensis. Lineage (NCBI taxonomy): Eukaryota > Viridiplantae > Streptophyta > Pinopsida > Cupressales > Taxaceae > Taxus > Taxus wallichiana. Next base: position 109,001,280 of record CM031238.1, read on the forward strand.
AAATTCAGGATCCCCGCGAGGAACATACTCCGAGCCAGATGATATCTCGGAGGGGCTAGGAGAAGCTGGACGTGATGGAGGCGTTTTGCCTTGATAGAAGGATTATACGACTCATGACGGGGACCAACTAACAATGCCCCCGAGGAAGATTGAGGGGTGCCAAACATCCACGCCGGTGGTGATTTCGAGGAAGAAGGAACCTCGTTGGGCCATTTTCCTAGATTGTGACCGGGTGATAAATCATGGCATAAACAAGCAAGAAAGAAGATTGTCCTAACTAATGCACAAACAATTCAAGCAAAGTAAGTGATTATCTCCTTTAAATTTTGATGCTTTTAAGAAAAGAAAATGTTAGGGAAGGCTTTTAGAACAGAACTACTCGATAGCCAAACTAGGGATGGTTTGGGTAATGTTTGGTGAGGAGTCCCGAAGGCACTTCAAGAAAAGACCTGTACGTGGGCTTGATATAGGGGCCTACCCCGCACTTCACACACCGCGCGATAAGGGAGTCGGGTGCTTTGCCAATATATACCAAAATCTTTCGTGAATTTATAAACATGCCCGAGTACCGCATAGGCTCTTCCTCTCGGATATCACTTCCAAGTAGGCGAGGCTAGGCCAGGAAGGAGTTTTGTTTAGATGCTTTATACCTAGTGATTTTGGCTTTGTGTGCAAGGGTGAAAATAAAAATCAAATAGTGTCACTACCGATTTTGATCAATTTTTCCAAATTCTATTTAAAACTAGGTGAAAAGCATGTAAAGAATGACAAAGGAAAATGTTCTTTTTAAGCACTTAAAATGAAGTGTTTGATTTCGATGAAAACAAGCCAAACAGATTCTTTCCCCAAATGCGATTAGGTTCTTTTTAAGCACCAAAAACTGAAGTGTTTGGATGTGATAGACAACCAACAAAGAAATCCTAAAAAGGAGAAAACACCGAAAAAGAGGAATACCTGTAGGTTTAGCTCTCCAAGGTGTGTGGACTTCAAAAAGCGCGTTGTTGAGCTCTTCCCCTCGAACAATCCCACGAACAAGCAAAGTGCTCCGCAAGAAAAGATCAAGCAAACAACAAACAAGATCCGGAAAGATACATCCAGATAATGGCGAAACGAAAAATTTCTATTTTAAGGAAATAGAAAAATTTCAAGATAATGATTTCGCCTAAAAGCAAGATTTGAAATGATGAATGAAATGCTTTCAAATAGGACTGATAGAAATCAAGAAGAAAAGGAACAAAGTTCAAAACTAGAAAAGAAATGAACTTACCAATAAGGGACTTTGGTTGAGTCCCACCGGCGTGCTGTAATGTAGATCAAGAATTTCGCGCTTGTTACTGTCCCCAAGTTAATGCACCAAACTAAACACAAAACCCCGAAAACCTCAATGAAATTGATACTGATGAAGATGTAGACGGATGAGGAAGCCGATGTAGATAAGACGGCGCACACGAGCAATTCGCACAATAGATCCGAATAACCTCGTAAAACACCGATGCTGATGACAAAAAGACCACGTTAAAAGATATTTTAGTGGACTCGCCTGAGAAGGGGTCCGAGAAGCGATAAGCTTCCTCAGATGTCACCCACGTTTTCAATTAAGAAAAGAAGCATACATGATAAAAGATGTAAATAAAGACTAGATTTTCTCATCAGTAATAAGACGAATCTAAACAAAGAAGAGATGTAAAGTACAGAAAACAGGGAACTATGAAATAAATGCTGGATTTGTGTTACCTGTATCCTTTTACCTATCTGCAGATAAATCGGCGTCGACTGGGTAGAATCGGCGTCGATTGAGACTGGTCGGCGTCGATTGAGGGGGATCGGCGTCGACTGGATAAGATCGGCGTCGACTGGAGACAGATCAGTCAATCAGGGACTGTGCGACAAGATTCGGGAATTGGAAGGTGAATGTGGTCTGCTGGATGTGCCGAAGTTGGCGAGACACTGGAACAGAGTCACCAGATGATAGATGGTGGTGTACGATGTGACAGACAGTGACAGAGTAACTAGTGCTCCTCTCGTGGATTGATTCGGACAGATCTGCCTTAATCGAGACAATTGATGCTAAAAGATCTCTCTTTCTCACACCCCGTATCTCTCTCGCTCTCTCGCTTCGTGCGTAAGTGCTTCCTTTTTCGCCTCGTCGTGATCTCTTCGGTCTCTTTCGCCTCTTCCGCTCTTCCGTCTCTTCCGTCCCTAGAACTGAGTTCTGGACTTGCTTTTATAATCGGCGCCGCTCCTAGAAAATCGGCGCCGACCATATGGGTCGGCGCCGATCGCGAGAAGACTCCCGAGATGGCCAAATTGATTGATTCGAGAAAGATAAGACTTATCCCGACTACGGGAAAATATCCCGCTTAGGGAAGATTAAAAATAGATGCGATACATAGATAGAATAAATTTGGGGTGGATAAGTGATTAAGATGCATGGGAAGAAGCGTAATTAAATATTTAATATTTAATCACTCATGGGCAAGATATGATGGGATGAATTAAATTTAGAGTAAGTGATTAAATCACAAATTGGATAATATCCCAAGGGGATAGATGGTGACGTAAACGTGCCCCAGGTTACCTAAGCAGGTAAACGAATGAGAGGGACACTAAATTGGGTAACCAAATTTAAGTGTCTACACCAGTTCATAGCTCGGTATAATAAAATTGTTTACCATCCAAAGTTTTTTGACGAGATTTGGGTGGAGCAGTTAAGTTAGATGGTTGTTTCCAGCTCCACCCAGGTTCAAATCCCACTAAGGCACGATCCCCATTTGGGGTGGTAATGTCTGAGGTGGCACGACTGGTAGGCTGGTTTTCACTGAGGTAGTTTCTGGATTGAGAAGACTTGCACTAGATATGTTTTCAAGTATGGCGGCTTGTGGTTCACTTGTGGTGTGTGCATGCATGGAAAATAATGATTTTCTAGACATGTATTTAAGGGTGGGGGCTCGTGGTTTTCCGGTGGTGAGTGCATGTGTGGTAGATCGTGATTTGCCGATGTGTGTTCAAGTATGACACCTCATGGTTCGCTAATTATTGAGCTTAATTGATATATCGTGGTTGATTGTACTCTAGTTCATAGATCCAGTCAAAAGCGTTTATCCGGTTCATAGCTCCACCAAAAGCGTTTATCTATCAAAAACTCTTCTCCAATAAATGAGGAATTTTTTATGGTTTCACTTCAGAAAATATTGATAGAGAATCATGGATTATGTACTTTGATGACTCAAACAATTTCATTATGGTTGAGTAGGAACAATTTTCATTACACCTCATTATGAGACTACACCCTTCATTTACCATCTTGGATTTTGATGTACAAATAACATCACCAAATATAAAGCATTGATATTGAGCTTAACCACTACCCACACTATAGATTAAAAACTTGAAAGTTTTTGGAGAATATTAATTGGTTACAAATCATGTTTAGGACATATACCATACTAAGGAAGAACACTAAACACCCTACAACATAAAGGTAAAAAGAATGATTTTGACTTTTGACTCTTTCTCTATCAACAACATTCCTCATAAGGAAAATAGAGATGCATATGCCATGGATAGTGTTTTCTTCTTAGTACCAATTGGTATCAATGATGACCATTCTATTTTTTTACTATACATTAGATTCAATACATGTCAATTCCTACATGCACTATAGAAACATTAGATGTTTTGGTAGTCACTTGTAGTGTAGACAATATTGAGTTGTATACAAATATATATATATATATATATATATATAAAACCTATTATGTAAAACCTTATCAATGAATAATTCATGCTACGATGAGGGTTGGATATGGTGGGAAGTAACTCAATATGTTTACACTAAGGGATATGCATTTAAGTATTCTCTCAAGGTAAATCCTTCAATGCTTAAATCATGAGAGGCACATTTGAGCCTTTCAAGTTCATGATAATGAGTGTGGTGGGTATTTCAGCAAAAATTGATGTCATATACATTGTTATGAAAAGAATACTATTGTTCAATAATTGAACAATAATGTCATGCAAAAATATGTCATTAATGTCAAAAGAACAACAAATTAAATCACACCCATTATTAAGAATTATAACCCACTATGTCACCCTAGTCATTACCTCCATGGGGTTTTGACTTTATATGTAATATTAATATAGAATCCACATTGGCTCGTGAATTTATCTTTACTATCATTAAGTATTTTACTAGATGTGGGGATGTTGTACCTTTGCAATCTATTACTAGTGAAGACACCTGTAATTTCCTAGTGACTAATATCATCTCACACTTTTGATTACCTTATGTCATCATCATTGCAAGGAATCCTCTTTTAAAAATAGAATAACAAGAAGTTTTTTTGCCAAATATAAAATAAAGAACATAATTTTCACTCCTTATTAACCCCAAATAAATAGATAGGTTCAAACAAATAATAATACACTTACAAAAATTCTAAACAAGAATGTCGTTAGAAAAAGAGATGATTGGCACAATCAAATCCTCTATGCACTTTAAGCATACGATACAAGTGTTCAAACACCAATAAATGTTTATGGAATTAAGGTAGTACTACCTTTATAATTGTAAATTCTCTCCCGTGAATGTACTTAAAATTAATACGCAAAGATAATGACTATCAAGAAAATTGGCTTCATGAATTGGAAATGATTGAGAATAAGTGCATCCAAGCCATCAAACATTTAAGAGTCTATCAAGAGCATGTCAATTGAGCCTATAATAAGAAAAATTTAAATCTCAGATTTTAAGTCAAATATCTCATACTTAAGAAATAAATAAATACTAATGCGAGAAAAAGAAATTAAAGGAAAATGTAAACCCAATTGATTGGGCCCATTTTTGGTTTTTTTGAGAGATTAGGTACATGGGTTTATTGTTTGGTTAAACATAAAGGTAAGCCTATAAAAATACCTATGAACATCATGCATTAAATATGTTACTAAACATGATGCCTTTATGCACTTTCAACCACTTTAAAACATTTTTAATAATACAAAAACAAAGAATTTAAAAAAACTCAAAAACATTTAAAATATCTCAAAGTAAAAATTAGGACTTTAAAATAAAATGATTTGTCGATTGTAATTTCTATGTGTTATTTTTCAAATGTTTTGGTAGATAGCATATTATTTATTCATACACATATTTTATGAGGTATATGAGCATGATGCAGACACACATGACTCTAAATGTTTTCGAGATGCCAAAATTTCCCTTTTCAATGGCCTTGCTAATATGGAGGCATATTCTACATTATCAAGTGCTATTGTTCTATTTACTATACAATTTTTTTCATTTATACTACACATGTCATGGTTACATTCATATTATATATTTTGATATATGTTATTATCAATATTTTTGGGACTAACACATGTGGATTTTTCAAGATTGGTACATCTTTTTCTATGCGCCTATTGGTTATTGTCTACTTCTTCTTTTTATACATTGGATTACTTATTACTTATCTTATGTGTCCGGTCTTTGGAATGTTGTGTGTGTAACACTTTGGTGTACCTTGTTTGTGGCCTTAATAACCTTTTCTTACAAGGACCTTGGCCTATTGTGTGTGTGTGTGACACTTTTTGTCCCTTGTATGTGTAGACACAAAATTTATGCACTTGGGTACATTTCTAGGTCCTGAAGCAGACTATTATATACATGATTCCTAAGAAAGAAAAATAGTGGTTGACAACTCATTTTGGCCTTTTTGTTTTATCTCTTGCTTTCTTTTTGGTCTTACATGTCTTGCAGCCCTGCCGGAACTTGAACTATTTATCTTTTATGGCCTCAGACACTAGCACCTAGCTAGGACAGAAGCACCCAGCACTCTTGTCCCTCTTGGGTGCTCCTAACCTTCTCTATCCTTTTCTCACCCTTTTGGGTATATTTTACTTCTTGGGAATCTTTTAATACTTTGGGTCGGCCTTCCAATTGTCAAATATAAAATTCAAACAAGGGAATATATTATCACCTAAGCTTGCATTCAAGGGCACAAAAGCATTTTAAGAGCATGCATCTAGCACATCCATACAAGGGAAGAGGGTTACATCACTCTACATGCACAACATAGGAGGGGAACTTTATTCTATTCCATATCACACATTTGCATACTGGGAGCACCGCTATCATAGGGAAACTTTCACAAGGGAAACCTAGGGCATCATTACACACACATTCACATAGAACTACATGGAGTTTGAGATGTAGTGAAACATTTGGTCGTAATATCACTCTTTGGGTGACCGTCAAGGTCAATCTAACTCCCTATTCTATATCTTATTTATTAGGTTTGATGTGGTTTGTGGGTATGTGTAGCTAGTTATCTATTTTGTAGGTTACATGTGTGACCAAAAAAATTAGAGAGAAACTAGAGAGATAAAATAAGACCAACCACAAATCTCTTGAGCCCGTAAAATGATAGAACCTAAGAACTTGAGTGAACATTAGCACCCAAATCAATCACTAGCGCTTAGGGGCTCCTATCCTCCCATGGGTGCTTTTGTCCTACACATTTATGACTTCCAGAACCTCTAGTGAGTCTTGAAGACACTCTTCCCGCCTATCCCGTAAATTCCTCACTCGATCACTTCCAAATCACTCATAAATCGATTAAGTCATCTCTCTCTCTCACTTTCTTAGGGTTTCATATTGTATGCTTATTAATTGTGTCTTACAAGATTTTATCACTTTTACATACTTATTTACAGTAGTTACTCTAAAAACAAATTTAATTCATTTTAGATCGAACATTCTACCCTAACTCTTGCTCGAACATGTGGATCCATAGTTTGCATATTCTACCAGCTTTATTCTTCTCCAAACCCAAACCCTAGCTATACCATGGCTCCTAAGATCCCTCAAGTCTCCCCGTAAGAATTACTTCAAATACACCCACCTTGTAAAGATGTTCTCCAAAAATCCTTGAACACCATGTACCTCCCTCACAATACGCCACTTGCATAAGTAAGTTTCATTTTTATCATCTCTCCGATGGCGCTATCACCCCGATGCCACAACCATTCAATCCATCTTCAATTACATTCAAGTTTTACACCATTTATTTCAAAACAAGTTTTAAACTATAGAAACCACACTTACATCACTCACATCTGAAATCCAACATCTTAATGATGATTCTCATGCTCCGTGTTAGCTCTTATACACCTCATCCTGATCCCATGTCCACTACATGTGCTCATATAAGCGAGGTCAAGGTCTTACCACATCAAGCACTTCTCAAGTTTGATTAAATGCTAAACAACATGATATTCTTCCTGAGTTCCTCAATCACCAGTTGATCACCTTTCCACCTACTCATTACTACCCTCCTTATCAGCTTATAAAATACAAAGGTTACCCATTTTGTAATTATCATATAATTAATAGACATCATGACAATGATTGTTATGCTTTAAAATGAAGAATTGGGCACCTTGAGCATTAGGGTTTTATTTCATTTGCTACATGTTCATCTCCAATTGGTAAATCATAATAGGCTCCCAAATCTGATCCCTCTATGTCTAGTGAACATCATGCCATAATTACTAATGTTCCTTCTCTCGGTAAGTCAAGAGCCACCTATCCAACCTAGTACCATACCACCTTTAAAAATACTTACCCCATTACCTCCTATTAATTCATCTACAACATTACCAATCCCAAATAAGCCTCCACCATCCTAGGAAGCACAACCGATCACTCAACATAAGCTACGATCCGTCTTACATCTCCTCCAAAGAGACCCAAAATTTGATGTTGGTCATACTCTTGCTTCTACCTACCACTATGATATTGGCATGTGAGTGGTAAGTTATCATTGATGTAAAAGGATCATTAATGACAAATCAAGATGAAGGAGAGCAAAAGGAAGTTTGGATTGAGTGTGACAAGGTAAGAAAATGCATGGTGTGGGTTCATGATGTCATAATTGAGAACACTTGATTGAGACTTGGCTTTTGAGCGCAGCAGGACCTGGAAGAAGAAAAATGGTGATGGGATAGAATGTCAAGATGATGACTTACATGGTTTAGTAGGTGTGTGATGAGGAAATACAATCATCATGATGAATACAAGGGTGCATGAGTGGCGTGATTGAGACTAGCTTGGTCCAGCAGACCTAATCCTTAGGCCTAGTCAATAGGATGACCTGGTATGGTGGATCAAGGCATGATAAAACTAGAAAATCATGGTAAAGGTTTGAAAACATGTTAAGACATTTTCATGAATGAAAACATGGCAAGATCATGGAACATGAGGTGAAACTAGCACAACTAGGCATATTTCTAAGACCTAGTATAAGCACGACTTGAAGTATTGAGTGATGCAAGCTATAAAAGGGAAGTGCAAGCATGGATTATGCATGACGATGATGTAGAGATGATGTGGAAGGTGCCACAAATCCAAATTTAGCTGTTAGAGGCATGTTTAAGGTCATTTGGAGGCATGTTCTTGAGAAAAATTAGGAAAGCATGTAAAAATAATGGTGTTTGATGAGTTTTAGAAAAGTGCGAGATAAATGATTCTTAGAAATGTTAAGGAATTAGTCTTAGTGTTTTGGATAGAGTTTTAGGTCAAAAATCCAAAGGAGGAGCAAGAAAATGAGTTTTAGTCTAATTGAGCTCTTGAAATGATCATTTCTGCTCAAGGGTTGCGTTTGAGTTGCTCATTAGTACGTTAAACTTGTGCATGATGACTTAATATCTTCATCAGTGTTTGAGAATTGAGTCTAGAGAATTTTTTAAGAAGAATGAGTTAGAATGATGGCCTATACTTTATGAACGATGTTTAACAAGCTAAGGAGGTTCCAAACCCTCTTAAAACCCTACCTTCAAAGATATGGAGAAGAAATGAATAGTTTTTTTCATAAAATGGCTTGTGGAAGCTAATGTGATGATTTGGGCTTGTAAAATACTCCTAATTTATTTTGGTGGTGGTTTCACTTTCCAGTCAACTAGTAAGGCACTAAAATATGCTTATTTTGAAGAAATTTGATGGTACAATCAAGTGATGAAGGTTTCATGTTGAAAATATTAGTGTGGGAGAAAGCTTGGGATGTTCCCAAAGTGTCCATGAAGATTTTTAGGCATGATCTTTGCATAAATTTTGTGAAATAGGTCAACCAAGATGGCATACCTCTTACGAGGCTAGAAGATCCAAAACTAGTCAAGGTTTGTTGAGTTTTGAAGAAATTTGATATTGCAGTCAAGAGATGAAGGTTTCATGTTGAAAATATTAGTGTGGGAGAAATCTTGGGATGTTCCCAAAGTATACATGAATATTTTTAGGCATGATCTTTGCATAAATTTTGTGAAATAGGTCAACCAAGATGGCATACCTTTTACTTTACGGGCTAGAAGATCCAAAACTAATCAAGGTTTTTGAGAGAACCTTGATGAGAATGCATGTTGTTGAAGTGAAAAGTGAGCTTGGATGGTTGATATAAGTCTCATATGACATGTTGGAGCCCATGACTTGAGTTGGTGAAGTGTTTTTGTGTCTAAGATCAAGTGATCCAAACTTCCTCAGAGGCCTTTCAAGAAGGTATGAGGAATGGAAGTGCAAGTGTGATTTTCTCCACATAACTCATGTAAGTGAGTACTTAAAATTGAATTAGGGAGCTTGGTGATGTGTTGCATGTTTTGGTTTGTCATGCAAATGTTTTTAGAGTGTTAGAAGTCTTCTAGAGTAAGACTGGTTTTAGGTCCTGAAAACCAGATTGAGCAATCTCATAAATGCAGTATACTCATGATAAAAACCTTGAAATGAAGCTTTTTGGTAAATTTTATAGTTGTAAAAGGAAAATATCTTTCCAAAAAGGTTCCCTATGAGCCATGAACATGTGTTTGAATGAATATCTAACTCATTTTGTGAGGAATAATTTTTTGGGTTTGCAACTCCATTAGGACCTTGTCCTAATCAATGTGTCTTGGTGAGAATGAAGGTGTTTGAGCTGCTCCAAGTTTGTGAAGGTGAATAAGAGGTCCCTAAAAACATTATCCAAATAGTAAGAAGTTTTGAAATTTCATACATTTGTGTTGGTGAAGCAATCTTGTGATTGGTTCTCAAGTTGTCATGACTGTGTACATACTTAGTTGAGAAGATGAGTTGAAATGGAAGCCTCTTGCTATGATTTGAATAATTCTAAGCATGAGATGGTGTAGGAGGCATATTGAATATATTTCCATCATATTTATATTGCATGATTTTAATCTTTGAGTGAGTGCATACATGCAAGTTGTAGATTGGTTTTGATACTGCACCTAAAAGAGCATATGAGCTCAAGTGGAGGGTTGAGAGTAAAATGGAAAGTTTCAAGGCTTGATAAGCTCATATAAGACAAGAAGAGATCTCTAGTAAAATTCACATACCATCATAACATTTTTCATGAGTTACATTAGCAAGAAGGAAAAGGAAACTATGTTGGGAAGAAGAAGACAAAACTGAATTTGATAGTTACAAAGTGCATATGTCAGACTAAAAATGGAATATTTTCAGTTACTTAAGATGTGTGACGAGTTGAGGAATGTTCTCCAGGTCTTCATAAGTGTCATAGATGTTATTATAATCCCAAGATAGGTCATTATTTATAACCGACATGTTTAGAGATGTAATGATGACATTATGGCAGATTTAGGTGATGTCATCAATTTCCTTTGAATGAGTTTAGGAAGTTAAAAGATCAAGGAATCGGACGATGAAGTTAGAGAGGTGTGAGAGAGTTTCATCCTCATGTATAATAATGTCTATGTGTGTAATAAAATAGCTACTTTTGATGATAATATTGAAAGAAGTGTGATCTCGATGTAAAACCGAGAATCATCTTTGTGCATGTGATCAAGTGTGTGTGACTTGAAGACTGAATTATGAGAAGAAGAATGAGTTGATGAAGAGTGGAGGAAGGTGAGTCCATTCATGTGTGAATGAGGTAAAAAATGTGTGTATGATAGAGGCCATTGAAGTTTTTACTTGCAGAAGATTGAGAAGATGAGACAAGAGGTGAATCAGGAGGTGTGAAATATATCACGATTTGGTTATTCAAACAACTTGATGAAAGTGATCAACACTTTGTAAAATTCTAAGTTTTTGCTTAGAAAAATAGGGAGTTGGAGCTTCCTTGCAAATAGGAGCTTGTTAAAGGTTAAATGGGTGTTTGACTAAATTCTTGGGAGTTGTTTCTTCCATGCAAGTAGGAGCTTACTAAAGGTCAAGTGGGTGCTTGGCTAAATTTTTGGAGTGGTTGCTTCAAGTTGAGTGGATTCTCAACAAATTGAAATATTTGTAATCTTTATAGGACAATTGTCCACACTAGTGCATTGATTTCAGTGGGTTTTTCTCCCTTTAAGGGTTTCCCACATTAAACATTGTCTCCATGTGTACTTGCATGTTATCTACTTTTGTTTGAATGGCTATTTTCCCTCATGGTAAAGGTTGATTAGGATTGAATATCTTACTGAGTTTTTGAAATGTTCTCAAAGTTTTGAGAAGCACTGATTCACCCCTCCCCTCTTAATGCTTGTGTTTTCCTACATGGGATGACCATATATTTTCTTATGACACATTTCAAACTCCACCATCATGGCATGGTCTTTCTCACATCATCACTTATATCTCCATCACTTGTACACTTGGGGAGCATGTAACTCTACCCTTCTCATATTCACACATTCTAATTAGTCGTTACCTACCCATACTATTCACATACACATCTATACATTACTCTTGTTTTGTAATTTACATCAATATTTCTAGCAACACTTTCTCTCATCTACATTATGTGCACACCTTGCTACATCTATTTATGCTCCTATGCTACTCCATCCACATTTTTCTACTCATGTTTACTTATGGATCCTTCTACTCATGATGCACATACTACTCTTTATATATGGTATACATTCTTTCATGCACTATACATACTCTGGCTATTCTTGCTCACAATGATCACATCTATTTGCCAACAACTCCTAATATACACACTTGGGGGCATCACACTTTCTCCCCCTCCATCACTATTTGATGTCTATATTTCCTACTCTTAGCTCCTTTGTTACACTTCGTGCTCCATGTTTTGCAATAAATCTTTCCTAACTTACAATCTCAAACTAATGCAACACATACTTCATTACCCGATGACACACTCTTATTTTATGGTTCATGCTTGACTGTTGAGGGTGTAATTCCTCCATGAACCCCACTTATCGCATCTTGGCTACTCACACTTTGTGCTTCATGTCTATCTTTTCGAGCATCACCACATCTCTAGTAAACATACTTTACCTTCATTACCCGATGATGCACTCTAGTTCTATGGTTCATACTCGACTATTAAGGGTCCAATTATTAAATGAACCACACATCATCTACACTTCACGCTCTACGCTTCATTATATATCTTTTCTAGCATCTGATATCAATCACAAACAACACCTTCATTACCTGATGACGCACTTTTGTTTTTATGGTTCATACTTGATTGTTGAAGGAGCATTTCTAAATGAACCTCATCTCATGCACATCTGCTATGGGGCAAACAACCCCTCTCCTCTACACATTTTACATATCGCAGCACACCTTCACATGCATGTGGCATCTGCACATCTTGGTTATATTTTCTCCTATTAGCTTATATTAGTTACATGTTACACTTTGTTTTCCATGTTAGTTGGATTCTTAGTATGTCAATATCTATTTCTATACACACATGTGTGTTCAATTGATATCTTGAGGTGAATACAAGACTTTTACATATTTTCACACGATGCATGATGCTCAACACTTCTCTTTACCAATCCCACCGAGGATCCTGGGGCATCTACCTTTACCACTCTCATACTCTACAAATCACAGGTCCTATTGTTACACTATTTACTACTTCTTAACACTATCACTTTACTTTTCATTGATATATACTCACTTTGACATACTACATATCTTTCTAACATGCTAATTAGTGCTTCGTGTATGACATTTTCATTGCAAAATCTATACAACCATGGTTATCTGTCACTCTTTGCTTGCTATTATTTGTGGCATGTTGGTCTGAAAATCTATCGGGTGGGCAGATCTATGGATAGATAGGCCAACAGTGTGCAAGGCATAGCCCCTCTTTGAGACAGCAAAGCAAAACTAGTTTATTGTTATTCTACCAAAGAAATCTGTAATTCGTGATGCATTTCTCGCCTTCATGGGGGTTTGGGATCTCATCCCGGTGGAAATAGTTCCATGAAGAACAGAAAGGTGGATTTGAAGGGAGAAAAGAAAAGCAATACTGATAAACAAATGACAAAATCATAGGTGAATCCGACAGAATAAGCATGCAGATCTAACTTAAGAAAGATCTAACACGTAACACAGAATTCAACACAAAGTCTCAATTTTGTATTAATAATGTTCTGTTATAAGAAGGCTCAAAGTCTTTCTCTCTTCACTCTATTTTTCATACAAATTTGCTCACACGGAATACAACAAGCATTCCAGTATTTATAGAAGAGAAGGAGAAAGAAGACAAAAAGGAGCCAACAACTATTTACAAAATATCTACAAAATATTTAAAAGTCAAAAGTTGACTTTGGGCAATTTTGTGGATAACAACATCCCATGATGCAACATGGATGATGTCATCATTTGTGCCAACATTCTTTTAAATATTTTACAAAAATGGGATAAATCCTAGGAGGAAGGAGCCTATTCGTCATCATCCCTTGGTTGGAAAGGAGTGTCCTGCTTCTACTCAGGAGAGGAAATGTGAAATTGAGCTCGATACTCCATGAACTTGTTGACCATCGTTTGAAGTTGATCCTAAGCGGGACCTTTGGTGTGATCTTCGATGACTTCGCAAGTCTCCCTGTTCATCTCTGAGTCTTTCCGAGTTTGAAGTATTCATTACCTACCTCCATCAGGTATCCAACAAAGTCACGACAGGCCAGAAGGTTGTTGATAGATTCTATATCAAAAGTGGCCTCTAACTCTAAACCCTGCGACGCGATTCCTTTGAAAAGATGAATAGTGTCATCTACCTTCCTCAAGGTGTATGATGGGGTGAGCAAACCTAGAGACATCCTTAAGATGATCTGCTCCATTTGATGCATTACATCCAAGGCTTCCTCCTTGATTTTGTCTATTTTCTCCAAGACAAACTCCATTTGGTCAACCCGATAGTCTAAAGCAACAAGGACTTTATTGGGTGCTCTCGGGTGATCGAAGACACCGAATTTCATCAAGTCATCGACTGGGTAGTCAAGCATCTTCTAGAATGTCTCGTGTTGTAACCTGGCATGGTCCAACTCTTCGGAGATAGGTCTTGCTATTTCCTGGAGTTCCTTGTTAGCTTGATCTATATTTTGATACAGCTCTGTGAACTTTGTAATCACTTCCTCACTATCTTTGAGGATCTACTCTCTCCAGGCGGACACTGCTACACCTTGCTCGCCAATCTTGGCGTACTCATTTATCTTCTCCTGACTAAGGGCTTTAGGAGTTTCAGTGGCAGCTACAGGAGGTGCATTGCCCATCTTTTGCAGGGCTTGGAGAAGATGCTTGTTTTGCTCTTTTAATATTCTCTTCTCTTCCTTTGCTTCTTGAAGCTTTTTGCAAAGGGCATCCACTACGGATAAGGCCTCTCCTTGCAGGATTTCTGAGGATGTTCCCATTGTGACCTGAGTCACTGTAAAATCTGTAGGAGACAAATCTTTTTTCTCCTTTGTGGGATCAGTGTATGCGATCTCCATAACTCTTTCACCTAAAGTGCTTTTAGAGAAGTAGGTTATAGCCTTTTTCTTCTTAGCCCTTTAGCTAGAATAATGGAGAAGTCCATAGGTGTAATAGGGACTTTCCTCTTGTGCTTGGCTTAGGTGTTCGGAGATCCATTCTGGACTTAGGGGAGTGGGACCAGAGGAAGAAGAGGAAACGAGGGTGGAAGAAGGAGCAACTACAATGGACACGGGAAATGTGTCGAGACACTGGTGGTGGCATTGAGAAAAGAAGCCAACCCTCCAATGCTCACAGGGGTAGGAGTCACTATAGGAGAGGAAACCGTGGGGTGGAAGGGATCTATGAGATGAGGGAAGAAATGCTGGGGGACAGATCCGTGAGGGAAGAGAAGATGGAGGAAGAGGGAGGGGGAATGGTAGAAGGCGGGGGAGAAGACACAACCAAAGGAGTGGTTGGTTGCGACATGAGGAGGGGAAGGAGGAGTGGGAGAGGGGATGATGGGAACCTCACCAGTTGTAGTAGTGGCAACATCCTAAGTGGATGTGCCCATTGGAGCACTTACCACTTCTTCTTCTTCTAGGGATATCATGCTTACTACCTGCTCCTCGGCGGCGGAAGGAGGGCTCTCAGGAATTTCCTCCTGAGCAGTGCTTATCTCTCCCTCTTTATCTTTTCCTTTTCCTTTAGGCAAGTGCTTTGGCTTGGTGGGTGCATTACCCAAAGGAGACGTGGTAAAGTCTACTCCAAGGTAGATGAGACCATTTTTCTTGCACCAATGCTCAATGCGCTGCAGAGTGCCTTTGACCATTTCCTCAATAGTTTGAGGTGCCTTGTTTCTATCAATTTCAAAACAGCCAATTGTCCCCATCCGTGTCTAGATAAACTTGATCAACCTCTTGATCAGTTTCTTGAAACCCTTGACAATGGCCACACCATATTGAATGATCTCTACCAGGCCAAAGAGAGTGATCCTTTCATCTGAGCTCGACTTCGTGATATAGATCGATGTAGATATCTTCGATTTGAGGGACATGAATTGGATCGAGCTTTTCCCTTGGAAGGCAATCACGAGGATCAAAGGTTGGCCTCACTGGGAAATTATGCTTTAAGTTGAGCAATTCAAGCTCTATAAACATTTCTCGGCTTTGCTTTGTGAAGTGCAGGTGTACCTTCCCACCGTGAGGGGGAATGGAGTTCCACCCTTCTTTCTTTTCAAACACTTCTCATGGTATGTGATAAGTTGTCTAGACAACTCCAATAGGATCAGCTTGGGTCCCCCATACCTCGGTAATTTTGTGGGCCCTCCCAAGAAGTTGGTGGCTCTGAGATAGGTGAAAGTGGGGAATTACATGATTAACGCTCCCCATTTCTCTTTGGTAGTAACCACGCTTTTGGTCATCCGATTATGAGTCATGTTGGGCCTCAAGAGGCAGATGATGCCCTAGAAGAAGGCATCATTGATTTTGCTGAATTGTGCTATGCTATTTTCCAGTCTTAACTCTGGATAATACTCGTATATTTTGACTCGGGGCCATACCCCATACCCGAACTCAATGTTGGGTAGTCCTCTCTCGAGGCAAAGCATATACCACGTAGGAGTTCATATAGAACTTCCCAAATGATGAAAGTTGTTGAGCCATTCTCGAGATCGTGCCATGATAATCTCTCCCCATTCAAAATGTTGATCAGGAACATTTTTTCTCATTGTTTCTAAATACCTGAGCATCCACTTGTGAAAGTAATGGGCATCAGGAAACCCAAACACCCTCTCAGGAAAGTGATGGTGTCACTTAGCTCCTCTGAAAAGTCACTGTGATGAATGACTTGTGGCCACCTGCTTACCACCTTCTTGTTTTTGAGGTACACCTCATTCATCAGCTGCATGCATTTGTCTTCATTTTTGTTCCATGTCTTCATGCAGTCCTCTTGGCTTACCACTACAAAATGTCGGTGGTGAGGGATACCCAACATGATCTCAAAATGTTGGGCAGTGAGGTTGATTATTACCTCGCCCTTCTCATTTTCGACACATCTTGTGTCTTTATTATAACAACGACCCACCAACATCATGAACTCGTTGTTGATTGTCGCTCACGGGAATCCCTGCAACAAAGTGCAAACCACTGCCAACCAATTTATCCATCCATGGGCTACCTGTGACCTTCTTGGTTCTGGCCCAGAAGTCCTCCATGTCAATGTGACCGAGTTCTAAATCTCTGATATCCAGGTCACACTTTGCAAGGGATTCAGAATCCTGACCCTTTGGTATTTATATTTCATTTCTTCTTCTCGTTAGCTTGGCTTTACCCTTGGACTTGGTTGGCTTCTTACTCGATGAAGACATGTGTGAATCTGAGTTCAGCTATTGATCTGCAAGAAGAATCAGGGAAGTCCATCATAGAAGAGCCATGTTAGCTGTTAAGTCATCCATCAAAGCTTACAGAATGAAAAGTTAGCAATTTATGAGTCTCTGGGTGCAAGGCGCAGCTCTACTCAGGCTGCAGGGTCTCAGAAAAGCAAGGCACACTTTGGGAAAGTGTTGCATGGGAGAAAACAACACCAAAAGGGGCGCAAGGTGTGAAATACTACACACAACATTCAGATGTTGGTGTCAATGGATGTGCACTTGCACCATATGAAGTGTTTTAACTGGGGCAAATTTATTTGGTGTAGCAAGGTCTCAGGGTGCGCCATCGGCACATATGTGGTAGATGCAACATTAAGGTGAGGTGTGCCAAGGGTTTAGCTTATGCAAATGAGAAGGGTTTGCACAACATTCGATGTTGTCAGAGTATAAGTGCACTTGTGCACCGCACCCGCGCCTAAGGAATTTTTGATTATTACAAGGTGCGGAGAAGGCTTATGCCGCATGCAGGGATAGTGCACCTATGGTGCAACTGTGTTTAATGTAACAACAATGAAACTTGCACCGAAGGAAAGACAGTGGGCTATTTTTGCAAAAATTTCATGTTTTTTACTCTTTTGGTAGTTTTGATAGTTAGGAGGGAAAACTTTAGCACAACAGGGAATAAAGGATAAATGAGTCCGAGTTGTTTTGTGGTGGAGGTCTTCTAGATTTGTAGATCTGGAAGGAGGACGAAGAACGGTTTTAGAGCTGACTATTTGGATTTGGAAAACGCGTTGATCTGCATTATCTTCTTAGGTTCATTGTTATTTTTAACAATCCTAATCACCTAAACCAACAAAAAAACCACAACAAAGCCACAAGAAAAGCAAGGACCACTTACCAGGAATATATAACGATAAAGGAGATGATGTGGGATCCACGAACGCGACAAATGGCAACACGCAGGGCTGAAGGTAAGCACTGACAAGTATAGAGGAATAAATTTTTCACATTTTTGAATTGTGAAAATGATAGGTCGGACGTGCCTATATATAGCAAAAGGTGTAATAAATGCGCCACCAACTTTTTCTATGGCGCACTTAGGGAGATGTCGACACGAAAATATTTGCACCATGGCGCAGCTTTTGAAGTGTCGACACTACGTTTTCAAAGCCTTGCGCAACACTTTAAAGGTGCAACATTTGGAGTGTTGACAAGTTGGCGCATGCGCCTTTGGCGCAATGCTTTGAGAGCACAACATTAAGAGGCACAACATTTGGAATGTTGACACTTAATAGAATGCGCCAAAGGAATATGGGGGCATAGTTTTGGTTGATGTAACGTGAAAGAAAACTATGCCCAACCCAAAAAGGTTGAAAATGACCAAGTTCTAAAAACTAGATTTTTTGGAAAGGGATTTTATGCCATTCGAATGTTAAGAGACCTCAAAGGGGACCAAAATGGAAATTTTGGTATGGTTACCTACAAAATTTCCCTTGTCAATTTTACAGGATAACAACTAGCTCTTTCTGGGGACTAACTTTGAGCAAAGCTTAAGGGTAGAGAACCCCATATCAACATGTGCCTATCCATTGGGTTGAGTCAAAAACAAGGGCGACGAAAAAGAAGGAAAACACACAACCAATAAAAAGCAAACACATGACAAAAACAAACACACAACTAAAGCAAATTGTACAAAGAAGAGAGCAAGCTCTACTTCCTAAATATTTTGAGATGTTGCCCACTATAGGGAAGTGGGAGCTCAGTTCCATCCAGATATGAGAGATAGAAGCTATTCTCTTCGTTGAGCTGCTTGATCTTGAAAGGCCCTCTCCAAAGAGAGTTGAATTTCCCGTGCATGCCCTTTGGCTCTCTTTGCTTGTCCCATAAAAGGACGAGATCTCCCACCTAGAAATTCCTCTACTTAGCCTTTTTATCAAACAGTCTCTTGACTTGATTTTGATGTTCGGTGATCCTGTCGACCACCCTTACTCTCTTTTCTTCAAGTTTTGTTAGATACATGATCCTCTTTTCTAGAGAATTCTGGAAAGTCTCATCCTTGATCGCTCATGCCAAGCGTAGAGCAGGAGTTCCGTAGAAAATGGGTAATGCAGAAGTTCCATACAAATTTTCTAGGTGACATACCGTGGACATCTTTATATTGCAAATAACAAAGCATAATATCAACTTGTAGGGATTATTAGCAATTCATACACTCAAAATTAGACAAAATTATATTAATATGAATCGTAGACCATCCGGTGTAACTAGTTTCTAAAATACTAATTTTTGTAAAAATGGACAATATTAGCTATATTAAACACTCAAAACTTCAATGACTTGGTAGTTTAAAAACACCGAAAGATTATCAGTCAACCCATTTTGTGATGACCAAAAATTGATATATATTTTTGTCCTTTGGTGAGAAGTTAGATGCCACTAATCTTGGGATGGATTTTATTTTGTATTTTTTTGAGTAATATTTTATTTTTTTATAACTTTTCCGTGAAAGTGGTATGAAAACATAAAGAAAACCCGATAAACATGTCACTATCCATTGTTCGTCCGGAGTCAAAAACAAGGGTGACTAAAGTAAAACCGTTTGCTCCGCCATAACCTCATCAAAAATATTGAAATCAAATAAAAAATTTTTTTGAACATGTATATAATTTCACCATGGTTGAGATGGTATAATTTTTATCACATTCGAAAGTGAAACAATTTTGCAGCCTTCCAAGTCGTGAGACATAAACATTCACAGAAAAAGTGTCTTAAAGACCTACTATTAGTAAAAAAGATAAAATGATATTTATCCTATTCCCTTCTTTTCTCTTCAGTATTGTCCCACAAAGCTATAGTCTCCCACCTGAAATCCCTGGTACAATTTTTATGAAATGTATTTTTGATTTTTGGCATGGTTCAAGTCTGTGGAAGACTAAATCACTCATGTTTTGCTCAAGTTTTTAATGTAAAATCCTCTCAGAGAACTCGAAAGTTTCTTAATTGTCCCTCAACTGTGCACTTACCGGAAATAAGGAGCTCATCATCGATTCCATATAACACTTGAAAAGGTGACATACTAAGAGACCTCAAGAGTCAATACTTTATGCCAGACTTGTGCCAGATTGATGATTCTCATCAACTAGCTTCCATATGATGGTTACTAGGTTCTTATTACTCGGATTCTACCCGACCATTTCCCCGGGGTAATAATCTAGGCATGGGCCAAGGTTATCCCGTATTCATAGAAAACCCGATAACTTCCCGTGAGGAGAATTTGGAAGCATTATCAAGAACAATCTTGTGTGGGATGCCAAACCTCACGATGATATTTTTTTTTGAAGTCAAAACAACTTCGTGAGGTGGCATTCTTAATGTGATGGCCTCCACCCATTTGGTGAAGTAATATGTTGTTGTTAGGACATAACTATGTCCGACACTTGATTGGGGATGTAGTGCTCCGATAAATTCAATTCCCCATTTCCTGAATGGTTCATCAATAATGACGGGCCTGAGGGGAAAAGCAACCAATTTTAGTTTTCCAACAAACTGTCGCACAAGAAGAGCTCACATTTTGCTACCTAGTGGTCAGTATCCTCGAAATAGTGTTGGCCAAGCAATACCTCTAGCCCGGATGATCTTATGTGTTATTACGATGAAGAAATGACCTGCCGCAGTCGAGTCATGAAAAGTTTCAAGCAATTTGATCTGTTGTGGTTTGTCAACGCATCGCAAGAAGATGCCATCAATACCATGCTTGTATAAACCATCATCCCATATGACATATCTAGCTGCCCTGAGCTTTACAGTCTACTTCTCCTTTGAAGTTAGATGAGCTAGGAACTCACCATAAGTGAGAAAGAAAGTAATGTCTGAATACCATTCATCGCTAGTCGCACAACAAATAGGACCATAGGTAGAGAATCAACTTTCTCCAACTGGCCCTGCGCTCCATCGATGCAATCAACTTCCTCTTTAGGGACCTCTGAATCTTTGTTTTTAGCCATAAGCTGACATAGGCCCTTTCTACCAACTTGGCTGGTTTTATGTCTAGATCATACTCTTGACCTTCACATCCAATTCCTCGTAAGCTTCCTAACTCCCGTTGAGTTAGGATAGACTTAATCGCCGTGTCAGAACCAAAGACTACCGTATGAGAGTTTAGGATGTAGTACCGAAGTTCTTGACTGCTTTGACCACTACGTGAAGGCATGTTTTTCTAACTGAGACATCTTCAATTCATGAGGCTTGAGAGGGGAGCTCATGAAAGCGATTGGGGATTCAACATCCTCAAAGTTCTTTTGCATTAAGATGGCTGATACAGTATGCGCAGATGCATAACTGTACATGATAAAATCCTTGGAGAAGTCAGGACATACCAGAGGTGCATGGGCAACAGAGGCTTTTATATCCTCAATGACACTTTCCTTCTTCACTCCACCGGAAAGTTTGTGACCCTTTCATCATATTTGATATGTGATGAGTCTTTTCAACAAAGTCGTAGAACAAAGCGCCTGAGAAAATTCACCTTTCTGAAGAAGGAGTGAACACCGGTCTTGCTTGTGGGTAAGGTAAGGCTCTGAATAGCCTTAACCCTTTTGACATCTATCTTTGTTCCTTCCTTACTGACAACGTGTCCCAACAACTTTCCTTCAGTGACCCCGAAAATAGACTTTTTTGGATTTAGGGAAATCCCGTGTTCTCGGCATCTAATCAATACTTGCTCTAAATGATCACAATGATCACTTCACTTTTTTGAGAACACAGTTAAGTCATCCAAATAAACTATGATGACCTTTCCCATCATACCTTTGAATGCAAAGTCCATCGCTCACTGAAAGGTGGCACCAACATTGGTCAAGCCAAAAGGCATCCTGCTGTAGGTGAATGTGCCCCAGGGAGTAGTGAATGCCATTTTGAATTGGTCTTCAGGTGAGACTTCAATCTGATTATAGCCTAAAACCATCAAGCATGGACAACATCTCTGAACCGGTTACTGCGTAGAACCTGATCCATTATGGGCAGTGGGTAGTTGTCCTTCAAGGACGCCTGATTTAGATTGTGAAAATCTACGCATATGCGTATCTCACCATTCTTCTTTCATATGGGCATGATGTTTGCAACCCAAGTACTATGATGGATAGGAAAGATGATTCTCACATCCAACATTTTCTGTATTTCCACCTGGATGGTGCCCGAGATCTTGGGATTGTAATGTCTCTATTTCTGGCGAAAGGGTTTGACATCATCCTTTAATGGGATGTCATGTTGAACGTCCTTAGCTTGAAATACTTTAGATCAACATAAGACCATGCCAATACGTCCATATATTTCTTCAGCAATTTGACAAACTTCCACTTTTCTTCAGGTGTACAACATTTCCCGATGTTCACAAACTACGGATCTTCTACAGTACCCAGGTTGACCGATTCGGTCTCTGGAGAGGAGTTAGGATCATCTTGTCACTTCTTCTTGACAAAACGATCATGTTTGTCAAACAATCGTTCCAGAGAGACTAAACCCTTTGGAATTTTATTTCCCTGAGCTGACATATGCCATCGCCTTCTTTTGATTCGTTCACTTGACCAATGATAGATTCACGGCATGCAGAAGTAGATCCTTCAAAATGAAGCTCATTGAAATTTTTTACTTTCTCTAGAAAGGCAATAAGTTGATTGTCATCGTTGAATACCTACGCCAGTGCTGAGAATTGTCTGGCACGCTTGGGCGGAAGACTACCTCAATGGTATATGTGTTTGTTTTCAACCCTAGGTGAGGGAGCATAAGAGATGCTGAGACGGCCAATGAATCGGCCATGTCATTTTGAGCTCTTGGAATGGATTTTATTGAGAAAGTGTCAAATTCCTCAATGTTGTCCCATACTACATTGCGGTAGTGCCTGAGTCTGTCATTTTTCACTGTACACCCTTTACCTCGGTTAATGATCACCAAGGCGTCACCTTGTACTTTTAGGTTCTTGATTCCTCTTTCTTTTGTAGCTTACATACCGAGTAACAAAGATTCATACTCAGCAGTATTGTTTGTATTAAAAACTACAATTTGAAAGAAAGAGGAAAATCTCCTCTTCAGGAGATATCAGGACAACTCCAACGCCACATCCACTTGTTGCACAACTACCATCAAACTGCAGTGTCCATATCTTGTTAAGGTCCTCCTCCTGATGAGAACGTCCATTTTATCAGACTCAGTGGATAAGAAGTAGTTCCCCATCCCTGATGATTCAAAGAGGATTTGGGCTTTGGGGTCATCAGAATTGGTGACTAGGTACTTCTTTTGTGATTCAAGCTCTAATGTCTGCATAACACCCTTGACGGGGATTCTGGCTTTGACCAGTCCATATGAATCTCTCCACCAACTTCTCTGCAAAAGCTTCTCCCTAGTAGAATTCCATATGCTACTGGGATATCAGCAACGAGGATGGTCATCTTTACCCTTTTCTCTAGGGAACACTACAAATGCAAATATGCATCTTTGATTTGACCAATTAATGGAACCTGTTTGGTTTCCATGGAGTAACATCTGCAAAAGGCTTAGTAAGAGTGAGGCCCAAAGCATGAGTGACCTTCACCGGCATGACATTATCGGAAGCCCCAAAATCAATTATGCAGTTGCTTAGTTTGTGACCATTGATTAGGAGGGAGAGATAAAAAGGTTCAATTTTTCCTGACGTGGAAGTCGAGGCAACATTTATGCGAGATGCAGGAGGAGTGGAAAGGATTCCTTTGGGAGACATGAGAGAGGGGATGGTAGCTTGGCTTTGATATATATTCGGTTAATCTTACAAGTACTCTGAGGGTTAGACTAAAGATATTCAACTTCAGACATTTGAATCTTGGTCTTTTTAGCGTGATCGACTATGTCGAATGCGACCAAGGGTTGCGTTGATGAAGGAATGAGTCCTTCATTTCACGATGGTAGGGTAGGGTTACTAGTCTTTATGGAAATAGAAGAAGGCTGATTTGGAGGAGAGATGGGAGGAAAATATTTCTTCGTAAAAGGCTTAATAGGAGGTTGAGCAGGAAGAGGATTACCTCTTTTAGCAATGGTTGGAGGCGTGTTCGACACAACCTTCTCTTTTTGTATCCTGGCAGCAACTTCTACTTCTTTTCCTTGTGAGTGGGTGAAAACAACATATGACTATCCACTTGCATACCCTTGAGTACCCTCTTCTTCATCAGATTCCTCATCTTCAAATTCCATATACCCGATTGTAGAGTCACCACCGGTTCACCGACATCTTGATCATCTCCACCTTGCGATGAAGGTTCTTCATAAATTTGCTCCTCTTCTTCGATCTCGACTAGGGCATTGACCGAAGGGGCCTCAAGTGCCAACCGTGGAGCAGTAGCAGGAAAATGTGGCCTTTGTGGGGCATTGTTGGGAGTGAAGTTTCTCCGTGGGATATCCCGGTTCGGGAGTGGAGGATGAAGCTTGAGCTAATTGCTTTTTTAATGCGAGCAAGTCATTTGCCATCTTCTAGAATGCCGATCTGATGAAGTGGCTTGAGAAGGAGTTGAAGCCTTAGGCTTGGATGGCTCTCATTTTAACTCGCCAGATATAAGCAGGTTGTCTTCTATCCGAATGGCCACAGCTTGAGCGAGAACCAAGGTGGTGATTTGTTCTTGTAAGAGTAAGAAACTTACTCTTGAGCTCATGGCATTCACAAAGAAACACTTTTGATTTTCTGGTGTTGGCAACATGGCAGCGGCACACGGTTAATCAAAGAATTGAAACGGTGATAAAATCACACATGGTTTCATTGGCCTCCTTCTTTAAGTGAGTGATCTTTGATAGTAATGCAAATGTGTCTTCTGAAGGCTTATACCTATCTTCAAACGCAGTTCATAATGTGGCCCAACTGGTGATAGATCCGACCGGCAAAATGTTGGAACCATTCTACAGCAGTCCTTGTAAGGTCTCTAGAAAGAGGCGTACCGACACGTCTTCATGGGTCACATCTAGGATGTTGCATGACATAATGAATGCAGATATATGTGAATCCATGCTTTGATTTCCACTCCCATCAAATCTTGGGAAATTCTTGTGGTTTCCATGAGGGAGTGTGTGAACTAGATGCGGTAATGCAAGAGGGCCCATAGTGTTTCCCCATGGTACTGCCATTTGAAAAGCTGGAAAGAGGATGTGAGCCGGGAGTGCGGTTCCACTTAGTAACAAAGCACTACAAATTGATGTGGAGGCTCCTTGTGAAAAACGGTTCTTTCATGGAGGCGAGGCACTTCTGGCCGACCGATTAGCTGAACTTAGCGACGTGAAGCATGCTGGTGTAATACTGAAGTTGTGCCTTTGAAGTAGATCAAAAATAGGATCAACTTCTCCATGAGCTCTCCTACTATGGGTAAATGGCTCACCCACCAGTGTATCTTTTCAGATCTACAATGATTTTAGAGCAGATTTAAAAACTCTTTTTGTTTGTACTTGCTGATTTTCTGATTTTTCTGACAAAAATCAGCAGCATGTACTTTTCTAAATATTTAATTTTATCCCTCTTTTGAAAACTGATTGCGGTTTAATGACAAAGATTAACGAGGATAAAATAATGGTTAACTTAGTAAGCTGATTTTCGGATCTTAGATTTGACTTTTTGCAAGGGTTTGAAAATATTTGTAAAAATATCAAGATCTCAGATCTATGAAAATATATGGGTTTTTATAAAAACTCAGCGAACTAAAGGTTTCTAACTGGTCCAGATCTATGGATCTCTGAAGAAAATTTTCAGTTTGGATCACTTTTGTAAAAAATTTGGATTTTAAACAAAGAGTTAAGATTTGCAAACAGGTAGTGATTTTTATAGTTTTATCTATTTTCTTAGTCTCCCACCAACTTTAAAAATTGTTGGTGTCTCTTAGCTGACATAACATTCACATAGATCTGGTTCGATCCCCAGTAGAGTCACCAAAAACTGTTGGTCCAAAAATCTGTCGGGTGGGCAGATCTATGGATGATAAAGCCAACAGCAGTGCAGGCATAGCCCCTCTTTGAGACAACAAAGTGAAACTGGTTTATTGCTATTCTACCAGCAGGAATCTATGTAAGTCTTATAGTATTCTACCTTCAAGGGGGTTTGGGATCTCATCCCAAGGAAATAGTTCCGACAAAGAATAGAAAGGAATGAAGGAAGGAATGAAAGAAAGGTGGATCTGAAGGGAGAAAAGAAATGAATTCCAAAGTAGAAAGGTCAGAGGGTTTATGTTTTAGGGCTAGTAAACAGAGCCAAACTTACTCACATAAACAAACAAAGCAATACTGATAAACAAATGACAAAAGCATAGGTGAATCCAACAGAATAAGCATGCAGATCTAACTTAAGAAAGATCTAACACGTAACACAAGAATTCAACACAAAGTCTCAATTTTGTATTAATAATGTTCTGTTACAAGAAAGCTCAAAGTCTTTCTCTCTCACTCTATTTTTCATACAAATTTTCTCACATGGAATACAACAAGCATTCCAATATTTATAGAAGGAGAAGGAGAAAGAAGACAAAAAGGAGCCAACAACTATTTACAAAATATCTACAAAATATTTAAAAGTCAAAAGTTGACTTTGGGGCAATTTTGTGGATAACAACATCCCATGATGCAACATGGATGATGTCATCATTTGTGCCAACATTCTTTTAAATATTTTACAAAAATGGGATAAATCCCAGGAGGAAGGAGCCTATTCATCATCATCCCTTGGCTGGAAAGGAGTGTCCTGCTTCTGCTCAGGAGAGGAAATGTGAAATTGAGCTCGATACTCCATGAACTTGCTGACCATCATTTGAAGTTGATCCTGAGCGGACCTCTTGGTGTGATCCCCGATGACTTCACAAGTCTCCCGTTCATCTCTGAGTCTTTCCGGAGTTTGAAGTATTCATTACCTACCTCCATCAGGTATCCAACAAAGTCACGGCAGGCCAGAAGGTTGTTGATAGATTCTATATCAAAAGTGGCCTCTGACTCTAAACCCTGCGACGTGATTCCTTTGAAAAGCCAAATAGTGTCATCTACCTTCCTCAAGGCGTATGATGGGGTGAGAAAACCTGAGACATCCTTAAGATGATCTAGCTCCATTTGATGCATTGCATCCAAGGCTTCCTCCTTGATTTTGTCTATTTTCTCCAAGACAAACTCCATTTGGTCAACCCGATAGTCTAAAGCAGCAAGGACTTTATTGGGTGCTCTCGGTGATCAAAGACACCAAATTTCATTAAGTCATCAACTGGGCAGTCGAGCATCTTCTGGAATGTCTCATGTTGCAACCTGGCATGGTCCAACTCTTCGAGATAGGTCCTTACTATTGCCTAGGAGTTCCTTGTTAGCTTGATCTATATTTTGATACAACTCTGAACTTTGTAATCACTTCCTCACTATCTTTGAGGATCTGCTCTCTCCAGGTGGACACTGCTACACCTTGCTCACCAATCTTGGCGTACTCATTTATCTTCTCCTGACTAAGGGCTTCAGGAGTTTCGGTGGCAGCTACAGGAGGTGCATTGCCCATCTTTTACAGGGCTTGGAGAAGATGTTTGTTTTGCTCTTTTAATATTCTCTTCTCTTCCTTTGCTTCTTGAAGCTTTTTGCAAAGGGCATCCACTGCGGATAAGGCCTCTCCTTGTAGGCTTTCTGAGATGTCCCCATCATGACCTGAGTCACTGTAAAATCTGTAGGAGACAGATCTTTTTCTCCTTTGTGGGATCAGGGTATGCGATCTCCATAACTCTTTCACCTAAAGCACTTTTAGAGAAGCGGGTTATAGCCTTTTGCTTCTTAGCCCCTTTAGTTGGAATAACAGAGAAGTCCATAGGTGTAATAGGGACTTTCCTCTTGTGCTACTCAGGTGTTTGAGATCCATTCTAGACTTAGGGGAGTGGGACCAGAGGAAGAAGAGGAAACGGGGTGGAAGAAGGAGCAAACTACAGTGGACATGGGGAAATGTGTCAAGACACTTGGTGGTGGCATTGAGAAAGAAGCCAACCCTCCAATGCTCACGGGGGTAGGAGTCACTGTAGGAGAGGAAACCATGGGGGTGGAAGGGATCTGTGAGATGAGGGAAGAAATGTTGGGGGACAGATCCACGAGGGAAGAGAAGATGGAGGAAGAGGGAGGGGGAATGGTAGAAGATGGGGAAGACACAACCAAAGGAGTGGTTGGTTGAGCAGCGACATGAGGAGGGGAAGGAGGAGTGGGGAGAGGGATGATGGGAACCTCACCAGCTTGTAGTAGTGGCAACATCCCGAGTGGATGTGCCCATGGAGCACTTACCGCTTCTTCTTCTTCTCTCGGGATATCAAGCTTACTACCCGCTCTCCTCGGCAGCTGGAAGGAGGGCTCTCAGAATTTCCTCCTTAGAGCAAAGTGCTTGCTCTCCCTCTTTATCTTTTTTGCCTTTTAGGCAAGTGCTTTCCTTGGTGGGTGCATTACCCAAGGGAGACATGGTAAAGTCTACTCCAAGGTAGATGAGACCATTTTTCTTGCACCAATGCTCAGTGCGCTACAGAGTGCCTTTGACCCTTTCCTCAATAGTCTGAGGTGCCTTGTTTCTATCAATTTCAAAAATGGCCAATTGTCCCCATCCGTGTCTAGATAAACCTAATCAACCTCTTGATCAGTTGCTTGGAAACCCTTTGGGACAATGGCCACACCATATTGAATGATCTCTACCAGGGCCAATCGAGTGATCCTTTCGTCTGAGCTCGACTTCGTGATATAGATCGATGTAGATATCTTCGATCTGAGGGACGTGAATCGATCGAGCTTTTCCCTTGGAAGGCAATCACGAGGATCAAAGGTTGGCCTCACCAGAAATTATGCTTTAAGTTGAGCAATTCAAGCTCTGCAAACATTTCCGGGCTTTGCTTTGTGAAGTGTAGGTGTACCTAGCCCACTGTGAGGGGGAATGGAGTTCCACCCTTCTTTCTTTTCAAACACTTCTCATGGTATGTGATAAGTCTGTCTAGATAGCTCCAATAGGATCAGCTTGGGTCCCGCATACCTCGGCAATTTGGTGGGCTCTCCCAAGAAGTTAGGCGGCTCTGAGATAGGTGAAAGTGGGGAATTGTGTGAATAACGCTCCCCACTTCTCTGTGGTGGATACCATGCTTTTGGTCATCCGACCATGAGTCATATTGGGCCTCAAGAGGTAGATGATGCCATAGAAGAAGGCATCATTGATTTTGCTGAATTGTGCTATGCTATTTTCCAGTTTAACTCTAGATAATACTCGTATATTTTGACCTGGGGCCATACCCCATACCGACTCAATGTTGGGTAGTCCCTCTCTGAGGCAAAGAACATACCACATAGGAGTTCATATAGAACTTCCCAGTTGTTGAAAGTTGTTGAAGCTGCTCCGAGATTGTGTTACTGATAATCTCTCCCCATTCAAAACGTTGATCAGAACATTTTTGCTCATTGTTTCTAAATATCTGAGCATCCACTTGTGAAAGTAATGGGCATCAGGAAGCCCAAACACCCTACTCAGAAAGTGATGGTGTCACTCAGCTCCTCTAAAAAGTCACTGCGATGAATGACTTGTGGCCACCTGCTTACCACCTTCTTGTTTTTGAGGTACACCTCATTCATCAGCTGCATGCATTTGTCTTCATTTTCATTCCATGTCTTCATGCAGTCCTCTTGGCTTACCGCTACAAAATGTCAGTGGTGAGGGATACCCAACATGATCTCAAAATGTCGGGCAGTGAGGTTGATTATTACCTCACCCTTCTCATTTTCGACACATCTTGTGTCTTTATTATAACAACGGCCCACCAACATCATGAACTCATTGTTGATTGCGCTCACGGGAATCCCTCGCAAGCAAAGTGCAGACCACTGCCAACCAATTTATCCATCCATGGGCTACCTGTGACCTTCTTGGTTCTGCCCAGAAGTCCTCCATGTCAATGTGACCGAGTTCTGAATCTCTGATATCCAGGTCACACTCTGCAAGGGATTCAGGCATCCTGACCCTTTGGTATTTATATTTCATTTCTTCTTTTGTTAGCTTGGCTTTACCCTTGGACTTGGTTGGCTTCTTACTCGATGAAGACATGTGTGAATCTGAGTTCAGCTATTGATCTGCAAGAAGAATCAGGGAAGTCCATCATAGAAGAGCCATGTTAGCTATTAAGTCATCCATCAAAGCTTACAGAATGAAAAGTTAGCAATTTATGAGTCTCTGGGCATAAGGCGCAGCTCTACTATAGGTTGTAGGGTCTCAGAAAAGCAAGGCACACTTTGGGAACATGTTGCATGGGAGGAAACAATGCCAAAAGGGGCATGGGGGTGCGAAAGACTACACACAACATTCAAATGTTGGTGTCAATGGATGTGTGCTTGCGCCATATGAAGTGTTTTAACTGGGCACAAGATTTATTTGGTGTAGCAAGGTCTCAGGGTGCGCCATCGGCACATATGTGGTAGATGCAACATTAAGGTGAGGTGCGCCAAGGGTTTAGCTTCTTGCGCAGCATGAGAAGGGTTTGCACAACATTCAGATGTTGTGTAGTATAAGTAGCACTTGCGCTGCACTGCGCACCGTGCCTAAGGAATTTTTTTGTAGTTTATTACAAGGCACAGAGAAGGCTTATGTATGCATGCAGGATAAAGCACTGTGGCGCAACTGACTGTTTAATGTAACAACAATGAAACTTGCACCGAAGGAAAAAATGGGTTGTTTTGCAAAAATTTCATGTTTTTTACTCTTTTCAGTGGTTTTGATGGCAAGGGGAAAATTTAGCACAAAGCAAAGAATAAAGGATAAATGAGTTTGAGTAGTTTCATGGTAGAGGTCTTCCAGATTTGCAGATCTAGGAAGGAGGACGAAGAACGGTTTTGGAGCTGAGTATTTGGATTTACAAAATGGGTTGGGATTGCATTATCTTCTTAGGTTCATTGTTATTTTTAACAATCCTAATCACCTAAACCAACAGAAAAACCACAACAAAGCCACAAGAAAAGCAAGGACCACTTACCAGGAATATATAATGATAAAGGAGATGATGTGGGATCCACGAACGTGACAAATGGCAACACATGGGGCTGACAGGAACGCTGACAAGTACAGAGGAATAACTTTTTCACATTTTTTTGAATTGTGAAAATGACAGTCGACGCGTGCCTATATATAGCAAAAGGTGTAATAAATGCGCCACCAACTTTTTCTATGGCGCACTTAGGGAGATGTCGACACGAAAATATTTGCGCCATGGCACAAGCTTTTGAAGTGTCGACACTGCGTTTTCAATGCCCTTGGCGCAACATTAAGAGGCGCAACATTTGGAGTGTTGACAAGTTGGCACATGCGCCTTGGCACACCTTTGACAGTGCAACATTAAGAGGCGCAACATTTGGAATGTTGACACTTAATAGAATGCGCCAAAGGAATATGGGGGCATTGTTTTGGTTGATGTAACGTGAAAGAAAACTGCGCCCAACCCAAAAAGGTTGAAAATGACCAAGTTCTAAAACTAGATTTTCCGAAAGGGATTTTATGCCATGTCCCATGTATGAAACCCACTTTTTGTGTTCCATGTCATCTTCCTAGTTGCTTGTTACATTGTCTTCTATTGCATGCTAGCTCATTTTCACTAAAACATGTTTCTAGCTTACTTTGTTTGCATGTTCCTTGGTTTTTACAATATACATCCCCTACCCCCGCATGTATCCGTACATGATATGCATATTATCTTCCAATCCTCTTCTTTAGGCCACATTCTCCTATAGTCGGTGCATGCACCCAAAATGAGGGGACATCTATTAGGTGAACAATTCACCTTATAGAATCTCAAAGCTTCGAACAACACAACACAAGACACGATTGGCATAGTAACATAGTTTCGAAAGGTCCAAACAAACTTGGATCACATATACAGAGCAAACACTAGTGCTCACCCTGAAAACTAGCAAGGGTGCTTGTTTCCTCTTGGGCGCTTGTGTCCTGGGGTAAAAATAATCAATTTCTTAGTTCAACGTGATTTCCATCAATTTAGAGTATAGGTAATTATCTAGTCTCGATCGCATACTACTATTCATATGGTTCCTAAGTAAAAAAAGTAATGACTAACCCATGTCTTTGGCCACCTTTCTTTGCTTTATGTTTTTGCTTTCAAGTCTTGCACTCTTACTTGCTCAGTTTGTCTTTTCACCTTTCAAAATTTGTCATTCTAGACAAGAGCACCCAAGCCAGACACGCCAAGACTGTGGCGCCCACATCCCCTCTGGATGCCCTTGTCCTCTTTACACTTTGGTCACACTTTTTGGGTCCTTTCTAGCCATTTGAGCATCTTATCTTTTTGGTAGTTGGCCTTTTCGGGGTTAATTACGAAATTCAAGTGAAGGAATCATATAAATATAAAGTTATGTGATCATAATAAGGGACCAAACACTAAGCATTAGCTATCACCACCTAAGGTTACATCCATCAAGGCTTCTATTGCTCCATTTGCATCCATCTAGCTCCATCACAAGGGACAAAGGTTGGTTCATCTACATCACACTTCATAGGAGGGGAGTTTATTCTATTCCATGCACACATTATTTACATTCTACATCTAGCTACTTGCTCACTACTTCAAGTGTGACACGCACAAGAGCAACCTAGGGCACAATTCCACGTGCATGTGCGCGCATTCACACACACACAACTACATTTGGGTTCTGAGATGTAGTGCAACTGCTCTCGATTGTAAGTCCACCATTGTGGTGGTTGAGGACAGTTCGACCCCTTCATTTGCATATTTCTTTTTTTAGGGTTTGATGCTTTGTTTGGGGTTTTACAGGTGATTTCTTCATTGCAAGTTTACAAAGACATCAACAATCTAGGTGTGACATACACACGACAAGAAGTGAACAAGTGTGAAGCATCCTAGTGACCATATTAGAACCAGTTTCGACTATTTCGCAGAGACCAGGACACCCAAACTCAAACTAGAGCGCCCACAGTGCCCCCATCCTTCTCTAGGTGCCCTAGTCCAGTCAAATCTACCAAATCTACATTTTCATAAGATTTTATGCGACGTTCCTCCATTCTTGTTCAGTCGGTCTTCAGTGCGACACAGTCCTGCAACCTCTTCGAATCAACAACTAAGGCTCTTCTAACCCTCTTTGTACATTAGGGTTTCATATTTTCATTATTTAGTTTTTGGGTTATTTTAATATTTTATTATTCATTTATTTACTACAAACTTACATTAGATTAGGCTATTATTTTACATTTTAGCATAATCATTTTGGTGAACCCAAATGATCAAACCCTTCTTTTAAACATGTCTTCTCCTTATCAAGTTATGAATCAATCATCTTATCCTTCTTTCACACCAACTAAAGTCTCTGGTATAGTTACTACTATCATGTTGCTGATTTCATGCAAGTTCATACTCAACATCCTCCTCGCTTTATTATGCCTAGGGTTGATCCTTCCATCAATGTAGTAACTACTCCTCGCACACTCATCCTCCTCGGCTCCACCCACTTCTCTTCTTCCTCCACCTATCACTTCCTCGGCTTCCTTTGCTCCTCCTAAGGGTTATGATATCATTGAACAACTTAAAAACACACCAGCTAATATTTCTCTCTATGACTTATTGTGTAATGCACCATAATTTCATCAAACACTTAGAAGCATCCCTTCGTGTCATTCATATAGAAAGTGATAACTCTGTAGTGGCCTTTACACACCTCATTCAGTCTCTCAAAAAATCTGCCACATGTTATATCATTCACTAATGAGGATATATCACCTTTTTCTAAAAACAATCCATGTGTGCCCTTTCTTATTATTCATTATTAGCACCACTTGCATTAAATGTGTACTTATTGATAATGGGTCAGTTGTCAACCTATGTGCTCATTCCCTTCTCAAACAATTGGGTATTAATGATAACCTAATTTCTAAGAATTCCACTCTTATTCGAGGTTATGACTCTACTACTCACACATGTCTAGGGACTATTTCATTACATATTCAAGTTGGGCCTAAGACCATCCTCACCGACTTCTATGTTATCAATGCTTCATTTCAATTCAATTTATTACTTAGTAGACCTTGGATCCAGGAAATGCAAGCGGTCCCATCTACTATCCACCAATGTGTCAAATTCTTACATGATGGCTATGAACATACTATTACTGTTGATCCTAAACCATTCAAATTATGTCACATAGACCCTATTACTACTATGCCTATTCCTCCATCACAACCTATTCCATATAGTAGCATTGACACATATGACATTGGTCAATCTAGCACTTCACCATCTTCTTCTACCGCTCTAAGTATTCTAGCTATTTCTACTCACACTATGACAATTATCTCACCCACCGTATCTACTCCTAAAGCATACTTACTCAACTCACCTTTAGACTCCTCTCACTCCTCCACCTAATGACAACTCCTAGCAATATATACTAAAAAACTATATATGATATGATAATGCTAATACAATGATTCTGAGGATTCTAATGATGAAGTCGATGTTGTCAAACTTACTGATGAAGCATTAGGCCAACTTAATTTTACTCCTATCGATGTAGATGACTCCTATTTTAATGACACCTTTGTGGTGATGGCCTGGGTGAATACAAATTCAAGACCCCTCCTTCTACTAATGCTATGATACTTTATCAGGGGTCTGTCAACACCTTAGATGTTGTTTCACCCTCCCCTAATAGTCTACATCTCCACCACCACCTTTCACATGCACACTATTGATCAACAACTCTTTTTGGCATCATATTCTAGTCGATTGATCCCACTTGTTCAAATACTATTTGCACACATGAGGGCTTAACTAGGCTTGGCTTGATGCTTAACACATTTACCACCAATTCACTCACCTCACCTTTACCATGGTTATTTTCACATTACAATTCCTATGGTCTTTGTGTGTTTCATTTAAAATCTTTGTTGCATGTACCCCTATACTTCTCCATTGACACTTGGGAAATCTTGGCTTGACTATATTGGTGGTACTTTAGACATCACCACACTTCTATCACATTCCCTATGCCATTTGGAAATGTTTCCATTGCTAATGATTCATCTCCTACTTATTCTCAAATCTTTCTCATTGGTATGCACACGATTGTCCACTAATACCCTTCATTGATGAAGAGTATGCAATGATCATTTACACCTTACATCGTAATGGATCTTTATATGATCCACCTCATTCTATTTCTTATCATGTCTTCAATAATGCTACTCCATTAGGGTTTGATCACATGACAAAATGATGATCTTTAGACATGTCACATGATCATATTCACCACTACACACTTGGGGGGCATTATGTATTCACCCCCCCCATCATCACATGTCTCATATTTGTATCATATCACTCATCATCAAACTTTAGCATAGCATCTTCATCTACACATAGCATTCGACCATTACCCGATGACACACTCTTGTGCTTTGGTTCACACTTGATTGTTGAGGGCATCCTATACACATGAACCTCACACACATACACAGTAGATACTACACACACATCCACATCACTACATTATACACATTATACATACATATCATATTACATCATCTACATTCTACATTTTACATCTTACATCTATCATGCCTCATTCCACTTAATTTCTTACATCTACACATATTCTACACCTTACTTATTTACACATCACATTGCATTACATCCTACATTACACACTACACATTACACATCACATGATGACTTTCCATCACTACATCTACTACACATATTACACATTACTATCTTACTACTTATACTCACTCACTTATTACCGATGATGCACTCTAGTCTCATGGTCCATACTGGAGACTGTTGAGGGTATACATCATAAATGGACCTCATCACACTCACACAATCTTCATTATTCAATCTTTTTATCATGCACATTCCTAGATTAGTGATATACGTATATAGATACATCATCACTTCCTCTAGCATCATTTAGTGATATATGCCATAGGCTACATCATCACTTCCTCTAACATCCTTTAGTGATATACATTTTAGGCTAAATCATCACTTCTTCTATCATCCTTTAGTGATATATGCTTTAGGATAAATCATCACTCCTTTTATCATCTTATCACGATATATGATTAGGCTACATCATCACACATTTTCATCTCATCTCTATGTCACATATCATCACTACACATTCATCACATCACACACTACACACAACACATAGTTCGACCATTTCCCGATGACACACTCTCATTTATGGTTCATTCTTGATTGATTTGAGGGGGCATAAATAAATGAACCTCACTACATATAATTCCATTCACTCGGGGCACACGTGATCCTATCATTCACTTTGCATTCCATTCCATCCATCCACAACATATTGCATATCTTGGTTGCATTTACTCTTGCTTGCATTTACTTGTACATGTTCATCTTATTACACATGCTAGATAGATATCTTGTATGTCATTATCTTTATCATACACACATGCACGTTCACTTGCCTTTCTAGTTGTGATCATAGATTATACATATCCATTACATGCAACATGGATGTTTGGCACAGTACCTAGTACCAATCCCACAATGGCTCCTGGGGGCATCCACTTTCATACACTACAAGTGTTATTGTTTCATTTTTGTTCATAACACACTACTTTATTCAATTATACACACTTTTGACATACTTTTTATCTTTCTAACATGCTAATGGGTGCTTCATGTGCAACATTTGTTTCATGCAGGACTATTTTCCACCATGGTTATTTGTTACATTGTTTGTACTTGTTTGTCATTGTTGCCATTGTATGCGGGATTTTCCCTTTGTCTTGTGTGCACACTTGTTGCTTTTGGCACTATGTCGGCCTTGATTTCTTCTTGACACATCGTGAGTGGTGTCCCATGTTTGCAACCCACTTTTTACATGGTCTACATTGTCTTCTTGTGTTTTATCTTACACATTATTTTTTTTAGCTTACACTTGTCTTATACATGCATGTTTGTCTTTTTTGTACTAACACTTGTCTCCTAGCCACTTGTTTGCATGTGCCTTGGTTTTTACCAAGCACATCCCCTTCCCCCTGCGGGCATAGTTTCAGCACAATGGTCGGTCCTCTTTTGGGCCACATACCCTACAACGATGTCACATGCCCCCAAAGAGGGGGCATCATTTGGGTGAATCAATCACCCCATACAAAGTATACACAACACAATATCAATAATTGATACATACAGTACAACACATTTTAGGGCTTAGAATCAGACTTGGGTCCTTAGTACAATGATGCCTTTCCTAGAGCACCTATAACTAGGGGCAAGTTACATATGATTGGGTTCAACACAGTCTATAACTCTACACAATGGATTTTACAGGGAAGATTTTCCTTAACACATGCATTAGTACACATCATCTATATTGGTGTTTTATTTCAGGAGAATTAAAGGTTAGAGGATAACACCACCTTCCTCTCTACTACTTCTGTCATGGCATCGGATCACCAAAAACCAAATAGTATAAGAGATCTCTTCATTTTGGGAAGTAGTTAAAGGTTGGAGGATAACACCAGACTTTCTCCCTACACTTCTTCCATTACATTGGCATGAGATCACCCAAAAAAATTGCACACATTAACATCATCTATAGATCCTTTCTACACTCTTTCCTCATCATGGATTAGGTGCACATGTTCCTTTTTTTACATTTTCAGTACATTTAGTTTTTACATACTTCCTTTACATGTTTTTTATACATATACATGCGTATTTGACTACTTGATCATCTTCTCTTTTGCAGTCCATCCATATGGGAAGCAAGTAGTCAACATCAACATCACATCAATCACACATCATACACTAACAATAAATACATCACACACATCGGCATCTACACACATGTTTCCACCTAGGTTCATTTTCATCACCTTTTTACACTTTTTCATCTTTAGTCTCCATGCTCCATCTTTTTATCACTCCACACTTTGTCTAGTCCCTCGACACGCTTTCTACATCAATCTACATGGATATCAGGTACACATCTCTATCTACTTTATGTTACTGAGCATTCTTCTCTCACTAACATAAAGTGGGGGAAAATGTAGACACAAAATCACACACTTTGGGTAATTATCTAGTCTCGATCACATACTACTATTCATATGGTTCCTAAGTAAGAAAAGTAATAATTAACCCATGTCTTTGGCCACCTTTCTTTGCTTTATGTTGTTGCTTTTAGTCTTACACTCTTACTTGCTCAATTTTTATCTTTTTTCACCTTTTGGCATTTTCATTCTGGACACTAGAGCGCCCAACCAGGACGTCCAAGTGTCGCCAGCCCCCCATCCCTCTAGGTGCCCTTGTCCTCTTTACACTTTGGTCACACTTTTTGGGTCCTTTCTAGCCATTTGAGCATCTTATCTTTTTGGTAGTTGGTATTTTCGGGGTTAATTACAAAATTCAAGTGAAGGGAATCATATAAATATAAAGTTATGTGATCATAATAAGGGACCAAGCACTAAGCATTACTTATCACCACCTAAGGTTGCATCCATCAAGGCATCTATAGCTCCATTTGCATCCATCTAGCTCCATCACAAGGGAAAAATGTTGGTTCATTTGCATCACACTTCATAGGAGGGAGTTTATTCTATTCCATGCACACATTATTTACATTCTACATCTAGCTACTTTCTCACTACTTCAAGTGTGACATGTACAAGAGCAACCTAGGGAACAATTTCACACACACACACACACACAACTACATTGGGTATAAGATGTAGTGCAATGCTCAGTTGTAAGTCCACCATTGTGGCAGCTGAGGATAATTTGGCTCCTTCATTTACATCTTTATTTTTTAGGGGTTGATGCTTTGTTTAGGGTTTTGCATGTGTTTTCTTCATTACGGGTTTACAAAGACATCAATAATCTAAGTGTGACATACACGCGACAAGAAGAGAACAAGTGTGAAGCCTTAGAAACCATATCGAAAATAGGTTTCGACCATTTCTATAGACTAGGGTGCCTATAACTCATACCGAGTGCCCCAAGCACCCCATCCATCTTCAGCGCCCACCCCAAATCTTCCATATCTACATTTTCATAAGGCTTTCTAAATCCATTCTTGTTCATATCTTCATTTTCACCGCGACATAGTCCTGCTCTTTGTGATGGTCTTTTAACCCATTTTTAGGGTTCATTTTATCATTGGGTCTCCACTACGACATAGTCCTGCAACCTCTTTGAATTAGCTCGAGGCTCTTTTAATATTTTAGGGTTTTATATTTTCATAAGTTGCTTGGGTTAATTTCAGATTTTACTATTCATTTATTTAATGCAAACTTGCATTAGATTGGGCTATTATTTCACATTTTAGCATAATCAACTTTGACTACTTTCTAACTCTTATTTTGCAATTCATCCTTAATACACAATAAAGTAGTTTATTTCAAAACTTCTCAACAACCTACTTTGTATACACTTCACCCTTATGGTCTACTTCCCTTTCCTACACTCCAAGCTTCACATTGCAATCACTTAATGCTTCACTTATCCACTTGGCACGCTATCGCCTACACTTTCTCTACAATTACAAGGTACATATCTTCTATCTAATTTATTTATTTCACTCAATAGCTTAAAGTTGTAGACATTTATGATTGGGTATATTTCTTTCCATACTTATATACATGGTTCCAAAGCAAAAAAACTAGTGGTTATAAATAATCTTGCATTCTAGGGAACAAGAGCATTTCAAGAGCATATATCTAGTACATCCATACAAGGGACAAGGGATGCATCACTCTGCATACACAACATAGGAGGGGAAGTTCATTTTATTCCATATCACACATTTTCATACTTGGAGCATTCTAGATCTATCCTGTTATCATAGTGCAACTTGCACAAGGGCAACCTAGGGCATCATTACACACACATTCACACAAAACTACATGGAGTCTAAGATGTAGTGCAGCGCTCGGTCGTAAGATCACTCTTTGGGTGACCATTGAGGTCATTCCAACTCCCCATTTTGCATCTTATTTATTATGTTTGATGTGGTTTATGGGTATGTGTAGCTAGCTATCTATTTTGTAGGTTACATGTCCAATCGCCAATATTGGAGCGAGACCAGAGTGACAAAAGAAGACCAACCATAAATATCTTAAAGCCTAGAAAAGGATAGAACCTGAGCACTTGAGCGAACACTAGCACCCAAATCAGTTACTAGCACTCAGTGTGCTCATGTCCTTTGTGGGGTCTTTTGTGATACATATTTCGAGTTTCGTAACCTCCGGTGAGTCTCAAGACACTCGTCCCCCTATCCCAATAGTTCCTCACCGATCACTTCCATATCACTTGAAAATTAGCTAAGTCATCTATCTCTCTCACTTGCTTAGGGTTTCATATTGTATATGCTTATTGTTTGTGTCTTACTATATTTTATCACTTGTACATCATTAGTTACATTAGTTACTCTGAAATCATATTTAATTCATTTTAGATTAAATCGGTATGTAGCCATTAGGCCTTTTTATGTGATATTCATCATGACATTATGTGTGAATTTGTGTGCTTTTATGTTTGTTGTCCTTTCTATCTCTATGTGATATAATCTATAGCATGTACTCTCTTTCTAGGGCTAATTGTATAAAGTGGTTATCTATAAACACCTATATGTTCTAATAATGATTATATATTATATCCGACACATGTAAACTTTAAATTTCAAGTTCAATTTGTATATATTTACGCTAAAGTATAATTTTTCATT
Source organism: Taxus wallichiana var. yunnanensis (assembly GCA_018340775.1). NCBI lineage: Eukaryota > Viridiplantae > Streptophyta > Pinopsida > Cupressales > Taxaceae > Taxus > Taxus wallichiana. The sequence goes on from CM031238.1 coordinate 109,042,097, forward strand.
ATATAAGCATTGATCAAACTCTTCTCGTTATAGGTTTAACTCTTGTAGGCATCTTTTGACCATTAAAACATTTCAATCAATCAAGTAATCAAGCAAAGGAAATCTGGTTGTACATACTCTAATATGTTTTCCTTTAAGCTAAAAATTTTCATTTATCATTTTAAACAGGGGACAAATTTAGACACCTAAATTTGGTAAGCAGACACTTAACACTAGTAATGTGTCATATATCCCTTAATCATGATATGTGTACATAAAAATAAATTAATTTCATTATCTTAATCTCTCTTAAGGCTTGCAAACACTTCCAAATATTTTAATGGTATGCTCAGTCATCTACAAGATTGTTAATGATTCTTAAAAAACTTTATACTTCTTGTCAAGTTTTTGTGGATCCCTGCTTGTAATGTTATTGTTAACGTGAAATCACAAAGCACCCCCAATGAGTTCTATAGGCATGCTTTTCTAAGGTAGATTCATTTGGTGTGATTTCGTAGCATTGAACTTTCCCCAGGTGTGGGACCTTGCAAAATGGGAAATCTCTCCAAATTGAAGGTTGGTTCCTTATTCCTCATTTTAGGTGCATACGTAGAAACTTGCAGAGGATCTGTTCATAATCCTAATCTAAACTTTACAAAGGAGACATGGATAGAAGGAATACATAAATTAAAACAAAGCTAAACTACGAGATGATGCACCAAAGGAATGATGAACACTTATTTTGCTAATAGACACAAGCCAACAAAATGCATATAATAAACAAGCACAGATAGCCATATATAATGGAAGACCAGATGAAAGAAAAAGAGACAAGAGAGGATCTAAAATCGATCACAGACATGTTTTATTGCTCTATAGATTGATACAGTCCATTACAAAGTATCCAAGAGGTAGAAACATAATAATATTTTGATAGAAGGCATGAACCCCACAGATCCTTTGCTAGAGGAGGGAGCCTGCAAAACAAAGAATGTCCAACCCTTTACAATGAATCTTGCCCCCGTATTTATAGATTCAACCTGAAAGAAGAAGAGAGAGAGAAGTGGGAAAAGCAAGTTGAAGCTCAACCACCGCTGTTAATGCCTTTGATGAAATCTCTCCCCAAATCCGTCTTTACTGCATCAATCCTTGGTTCGGCGCCTTGAAGGAAGAGGAAATGGCGAAATAGATCAAATTTGATCTGGTTGTTGAGGCAAGAAGATCCCGCATTAAAAGCCCGAAGATTTTTCCTCCATTTTTCTTGACCTAACCTCCTCAAAATTAAAGCTTTAGACCCCATGGCATGGGTGAGGCCGAGATATTTCCAACGGCATCAAATTTGTAATATTTCGAGCCCTGAGTCGAAAGATATGCCCTTCAAGTTTGTATCGGGTCTGTACAGGAGGGTAGGAAAATAGCTTGAAAAATGGGTCCCCTTTTAATATCAGACACGTGGCAACCACATTGGAACAAAATCAGGCCTACGGGTCTACAATTTATCTTTTTCCCTTTCCTTTGATTCCCACTTTGGCTTTGACTCGAGCCCAGATGCTGACTTTTTCCTTCGGCGGAGTTGTAGGCCATTTTGCAAATTTTACCCCTTTTGAGATAACAAGGGGCAAAGAACCAACTTTTTCCCCGATGGTCTACTTTTCCCGAGACACATGGCAATTTGGCGCTCGTTTAGAAACCTTTTCTCTATTCACTCCTTAAAATATCACCATACTAACACTTGGCATTCTTCGCTTACACCTTTATACTTAGCCAATTTTGAAGCCTTTTCTGTCTACCTTTTGACTCTGTTTCCTCTTATGCGGGATCATGGTTGATCCAATATTTGGCACGGGGCGAAATATGGATAAAAATTTGGCAACTCATAGGGGTATTTACCTGCTAGATGAAAATACCAATTGCCTTGTCATATCCGTTGGGCATGGAGTCATGAGTGATAGCCTGCTATTGATCTGAACTTTGAAAACTGACCCCTAGGCCGCTTAGAAACCCATTAGAACTGAAAATGATCTTGACCAAATGTCGAGTCCAAACACTGCATGAGAGCAACAAAACAACACCACACTATATACAAAATTTCAAAATCATACATGTTCCAAATGGAACATGCAGAGTGTGCAAAGCACTTAGGAGAAAAGCAATCTACACTACAGCAAGACAATGTGCATAAGCACTTAGAGGAAAGAGAAAACTAAACCAATATGTACAAGGTGAGAACTCCCCTTTTAGTAGCAGTGCTTAAGATAGATCCCATTTACTAGAATATGTAACTCTTCACCCTCCAATGTAGACAATCGAAAAGCATCACTACTTTTGCATCTTGTGATCATATAGGGGCCATTCCGGATGACGTCAAATTTGGAATGCCATCCTGGTTTTGCTCTATCTACATCCCATTTCAAAACCAGGTCTCCTTCTTGGAAGGTCCTTCCTTTTATATTCTTGTCAAAGCATTTCTTGATTGAAGCCCGATTCTTCTCTATTGCTTGGAGAGCATGCTCTCTAGTTTCTTTTAATTCCATCGACTCCGCATACCTAGCCTCCATTGGCCCAAATTCGGACATCTCTAGTTACTTCACTAGCTCTAATGTTTGGCAACTCAAGTGATATAGGAAACATTGCCTCTTTCCCATAGATGAGCTTGAATGGAGAGCTTCATGTAGATCTCTTGGGCATTATTCTATCATCCCATAAGGTCGTTTTGAGCTTTGTGTGCCAGGTCTTCTAATTCTCATCAAGAGTTCTTCTCGATGATCTTTAAGCGAGTTCTTGTTTGTGGACTCACCGGCCATTACCTTAAGGGTAATAGTTTAATGAATTACTCAAATAAGCCCCATTCTTGATGGCCCATCATGTGATCTTGGAACCTATAAATGCTAATGCATTTTCTCGATATGATGGTGGCTAGCACTCCAAATCTGTCACAATCCCTTCATAGAAATCTAGGATACTAGACTCATTTGCTTCCTTGAGTGCCACTTGCCTCGGTTTGTTTGGTGAAATAATCCATCACTTTGTCGGGATCCATTTGTGACCTTGGCTTGAGTTTGGATTGATGACTCCAATGAAGTCCAATCCCCATTGCACGAAAGGATGGTCGATCGAGATTGGGTGCAATAGGAAGTGTTCTTAGCCTTTCCTTGCCTTTGAAGAATGCACAACTCTTGCACCTTTTGATCCATGTGTAGTAGTCACTAAACACTCTGGGCTAATAATATCCTACTTTCATGATTTTGAGTGTTGTCACTCTTGGAGAAAAATGGCCTCCAATTGCTTCAACATGGAATTCTTGTAGCACTCTCTCCACCTAATCTGCCCCAATGCATCTCAGCAGAATGCCATTGATGTCCCTCTTGAACAAGACACCATCAATAAGAACATATGGGATGGCCTATAGCCTGAAATTCCTTCTTTTTGCTTTATCCATCCCATGAGGACATAGGCTTGTTTGAAGGAAGTGCACCATGTCTTGGGTCCAACAAGGAGCAGGTACATCATCTCTCCCTTCTTCTTGATCATCTTGTAGAACAAAAACAGCCTCCTTTTCATTGTCTGTTTCATCTTGTTGACCTGAGGCTAGTTGTTCACATAACCTCTTCCCACAGACTGCAGCTTGGTGACTTTGATCTCAATGTCATATTCCATGACACAAGTTTCCTTGATCTCGTTGTTATGTTTGTGGAGCTTGCTTTCATGTTAGAGTGTGGTACACCTTCTATGTGTTACACTCGGATATTTTTTCGGCGGTCCCACTCGCCGGTGAGCGGGTCAAGGGGGTTCGGGGGTGAAGCCCCCGATCGATGGGGGTTCAGGCAAAGCCCCCAAAGCAAATTTTCATGGGTGGTTTATTAACCCATGGGTAATGGGTAACCGTTATGGGTTGTTTTTGGGCCCATGGTTTTTCTGGTACCCATTGTTTTGATACCCACGGTTTTGTATCAAACTGCTTAAGCAATTGTCTATTTATATGGTCTTATGTATATGATAGATAAACAAGTAAATGTATTACAGATGTGCTTTGAATTCAGGTGTGAATTCTGCAGAGTTTGTTGAGCATAGCTCCAAACAGATCTGGGTATTGTATTGAGAGAGTGGAGGCTTGTAATAAAATATGAGCAAGTGATTCTTGGTGGATGTAGCCCAAATTGGGTGAACCACGTTAAATCTTGTCTCTCTATGTTGTGTTATTTATTCTGCACTTTTATTTGAGATCTATAATATTTTCTGCATATTAGTTTCTACTGTTGTGATTCTGTAAGGGATTATTCCTTATATTTTATCTCTTATTTCCTAACAATTGGTATCAGAGCCTGTTTGGTTTCTTTGAAGTCTTGAATCACAGGGAAAGTTTGTAGCTTGAGTGGGAGCTATGGCGAGATGAAGGAAGATCTAGGGTTGATAAATTCAACGAGCAGAATTTCGAGTCTTTGGAAGACGCGAGATGGAAGATTACATTTATCGAAGGATCTTTATACTCCGTTGTCTAAGAAGGTGAACAAACCCTCGAGTATGACAGATGCGGAATGGGATTTGTTGGATCGAAAAGCACTTGGAATGATCCGGCTGTGTCTTGCATCTTTGGTATTATTTAATGTTTCAAAGGAAAAGACTACATTAGAACTGATGGATGCATTAGGGAAGTTGTATGAAAAACCCTCTGCCTCTAATAAGATATTTTTAATGAAAAAATTGTTTAATATGAAGATGTCTCGAGAATGGTTCAAGAGAGATCATCTAAATGATTTTAATACGGTTGTAAATATGCTAGCTTCGATTCTGATAATAGAATTTGATGAAGAAGTTAGGGCTTTATTAGTTTTGTGCTCTTTACCTGAGAGTTGGAATAGCCTGGTAATGGCGGTAAGCAACTCGGTTCCTGCTAACTCAAAGTTGAAGTTTGAGGATGTTGTAGGGGTGATTCTAAGCGAGGAAATGCGAAGAAAAAGCTCTGGTGAATCTTCTACTTCAGGGAATGCTTTGACAGTGGAAACTAGAGGGAGATAAAAGAATAGAGGAAACCGTGGAAAATCAAAGGATCGGGCAAGGTCAAAATCCAAAAGCAAGATAGTATGTTGGCACTGTGGAAAGTCTGGGCATGCAAAGAAGGATTGTTGGGAGCTTCGGGACAAGAAGAAACAACAGGAAGAAAACAAGGAGGCAAATGTGGCATCGGGTAATGTATGTCAGGATGCTTTGATTCTTTCTTTGCATAATATTACTAAATCTTGGGTTTTAGATTCAAGGGCTTCTTTTCATGCTACTCCACATAGGCATTATTTTGTTGATTATGTTCAAGGGGATTTTGGGCATGTTTTTCTTGGTGATGATGAGCCTTGTAGTATAGTTGGAAAAGTTTTGTTGTGTTAAGATGCGAATGGGAATACATGGCTATTGAAGGATGTCAGACATGTGCCTACATTAAGGAGAAATTTGATATCGGTGGGGCAATTGGGAAGTGATGATTGTCTCTGATATTTATAGTTGACTCTTGGAAGGTTACCAAGGGTGCTCTTGTGGTGGCAAGAGGTAAGAAGGTTGGAACCTTGTATTTAACCACTGATAGTACTAATGATTGTAATCTTGTGGCTTCATATGCAGATGCAACATTGTGGCACTATAGGCTCGATCATATGAGCCATAAGGGCGTGAACATCATAAAAAGAATTTTCCCGGATATACAGAAACATGTTTGGATTTATGTGAGAACTGCATATATGGGAAACAAAAGCGAGTAAGGTTTCTCAAGGTTAGACCTACGAAGAAAGAGAGTAAGTTAGAGTTGGTACATTCTGATGTGTGGGGGCCGCTCTGTATCATCTCTTGGGGGCTCAAGTTATTATGTTACTTTTATTGATGATGCAACAAGGAAAGTTTGGGTTTATTGTATTAGAAAAAAATCGATGTATTTGATACTTTTGTTAAATGGAAAGCCTTGGTAGAGAATGAAACAGGTCTTAAGTTAAAATGTCTCAGGTCAGATAATGGAGGGGAGTATTGTAGCAATGAATTTGATGATTATTGTTCTAAGAATGGAATCCACAGGAAAAAGATAGTTCCAGGAACCCCGCAGCAGAATGGGGTGTCAGAAAGGATGAACAGAAACAATAATGGAACGTGCTAGGAGCATGAGGATACATGCAGGACTGCCTCTTTATTTTTGGGCAGAAGCGGTGAGCACAACTGTGTACTTGATAAATAGAGGACCCTCAAGTGCCTTGGATGGAGGCATACCTGAGGAGGCTTGGTACGGTAAGAAAGTTGATTACTCATTTCTTAGAGTCTTTAGATGTGAGGTGTTTGTTCATATTGACAAGGATGATAGGACCAAGCTAGAGGCTAAATTAGAAAAATGCACTTTTATTGGTTATGGTGGTGATGACTTTGGATTTAAATGTTGGAGTATTAAGGACAAGAAAATCATTCGGTCTAGGGATGTGGTCTTTAATGAGAAAGTCATGTATAAGCAACAGTTGCAGGAAAACAAGGAAGAATCTAAGAAAGAATATGCAGGTGGTAGAGGATCTTTCTGATGGGACAAAGGTGACCCATAAATTAGTTAAGGAACCTACTCAACAGAACCCCAAACTCCTACAAAGGTGAGGAGGTCTTCTATGGTAAGAAAAGAACCGAACGTTTTTCTCCTTCTCTTTATTATTTATTACTCACCGATAGTGGAGAGCCGAGAGATTTGATGAAGCAATGCGGTAGATGCCAAGGTAAGAAGTGGGAGCAAGCCATGGATGAGGAGCATAAGTCTCTCATGGAGAACCGACTTGGGATTTGGTGAAGCTACCTGAAGGCAAAAGAGCATTGCAGAACAAGTGGGTGTATAGAGTTAAAGATGAAGAAGGAGGAAAGAAAAGATATAAGGCCCGGTTAGTGGTCAAGGGGTTTGCATAGAAACAAGGTATAGATTTTGATGAGATTTTTTCTCCTGTAGTAAAAATGACTTCTATCAGAACTATTCTTGGAATAGTGGCAGCAAAAGACTTACACTTAGAACAGTTAGATGTAAAGACTGCATTTCTCCATGGTGATTTGGAGGAGGAGCTATATATGCAGCAGCCAAAAGGATATGAAGTCAAAGGTAAAGAGGAGATGGTGTGCAAACTGAAGAAGAGCTTGTATGGCCTAAAACAAGCTCCACGTCAATGGTATAAGAAGTTTGATAGCTTCATGATGGAGCAAGGTTATATTAGATGTCATTCTGACCATTGCGTGTATACAAAGAAATTTGAGGATGGAAGTTATATTATCATGTGTTTGTATGTTGATGACATGTTGGTTGCAGGTAAAAACATGCAGGAAATAAAAGTACTCAAGAAATAACTAAGTGAATCCTTTGATATGAAGGATTTGGGGGTAGCCAGACAAATCCTTGGTATGAGGATAACTCGGGATAGGAAGGAACGAAAGTTGACTTTATCTCAGGAAGAGTACATTAAGAAGGTATTGGATAGGTTTAACATGCAGGATGTTAAACCGGTTGGGACTCCTTTGGCAGGCCATTTTAAGTTATCAAAGGAGTAGTGTCCCAAGACAGAGCAAGAAAGAAACCAGATGTCCAAGGTACCTTACTCATCAGCGGTTGGTAATTTGATGTATGCTATGGTGTGCACTAGGCCTGATATTGCCCATGCAATGGGAGCTGTGAGTAGATTTATGAGTGATCCAGGTAAAGAGCATTGGCAAGCAATAAAGTGGATCCTTCGGTATTTGAGAGGGACCATGGGGACAGTTTTGTGCTACAGTGGATCAGACACCACTTTACGTGGTTATGTAGATTCAGACATGGTTGGAGATGTTGATGAGGAGGAGCACGACAGTTATATTTACACTGTAGGTGGGACAAAGCAAAGTGAGTGGATTTCACGACTCGTAAGCCGGTGGCTTTATCAATCACGAAGGCCGAGTATATTGCTTGCCACAGAGGCAAGCAAAGAGATGATTTGGTTACAACAATTGCTTGAGGAGTTGGGGCATAAGAAAAAGGAATGTAAGTTGCATAGTGATAGTCGAGTGCTATACACCTAGCTAAGAACTCGCTTTCCACTCCGTGATGAAGCATATACAAATGAGATATCACTTCATCGGATAGCTTTGGAAGAAGATAAGTTGAAGTTGGAGAAGATTCATACCACTCAGATCCTACGACATGATGACCAAGGTGGTCACAAGGGATAAACTAAAGCTATGTTCACTTTGGTTGCCTTCGTGGATGACAAAGAAGGGTTGAGAAGCTTACTCGGTGGAAATCAATCTCCAAGTGGGAGATTGTTATGTTTGTGGAGCATGTTTTCATGTTAGAGTGTGGTACAACTTCTATGCGTTACACTCGGGTATTTTTTTACGGCGGTCCCACTCACCGGTGAGTGGGTCAAGGGGGTTTGGGGGAAGCCCTGAAGTAAATTTTATGGGTGGTTTATTAACCCATGGGTAATGGGTAACCATTATGGGTTGTTTTGGGCCCATGGTTTTTCGCCCATGGTTTTTACGGTTTTTACCCATTGTTTTGATACCCACGGTTTTGTATCAAACTGTTAAGTAATTGTCTATTTATATGGTCTTATGTATATGATAGGTAGACAAGTAAATGTATCATTGCAGATGTGCTTTGAATTCGGTGTGAATTTTGTAGAGTTTGTTGAGCATAGCTCCAAACGGATCTAGGTATTGTATTGAGAGAGTGGAGGCTTGTAATAAAATCTAAGCAAGTGATTCTTAGTGGACGTAGCCCAAATTGGGTGAACCACGTTAAATCTTGTCTCTTTGTGTCATGTTATTTATTCTACACTTTTATTTGAGATCTGTAATATTTTCTGCATATTAGTTTCTACTATTGCGATTCTGTAAGGGATTATTCCGCATATTTTATCTCTTATTTCCTAACATTGCTTCAACATGGAATTCTTGTAGCACTCTCTCCACCCGATCTACCCCAATGCATCTCAACAGAATGCCATTAATGTCCTCTTGAACAAGACACCATCAATAAGAACATATGGGATGGCCTATAGCTTGAAATTCCTTATTTTTGTTTTATCCATCCCATGAGGACATAGGCCTGTTCGAAGGAAGTGCACCATGTCTTAGGTCCAACAAGGAGTAGGTACATCATCTCTCCCTTCTTCTTGATCATCTTGTAGAACAAAAACAACCTCCTTTTCACTGTCTGTTTCATCTTGTTGACCTGAGGCTAGTTGTTCACATAACCCCTTCCCACGGACCAACTTGGTGACCTTGATCTCAATGTCATATTCCATGACACGAGTGATCCATCCTGCATGCTTCTCATTTAAGTCCTTACTGAGAAGGAATTCTTTAACTCCCGCATGGGAGACCAATAGTTGGATTTTGTTGTTTGAAACCAAATGCTTAAACTTCTTCAATCCTCTAATTACCACCAGGACCTACTTCTCAATGAAGGAGTACCTTACCTCATAATCTTCCAGACTCTAGCTAAAGAAAGCAATTGGTTGTTTTGTACTTTCTTTGTTCTGCTGCACCAAGATTGCAGAAATTGTGTCACTGCCACCAAAGGCATACAATATGAAGTCTTTGGAAAAATTTGGGTTCACAAGAGTTGGGGCTTGTGATATGGCTTCTTTGATAGCCTCAAAACTTTCTTTTCCTTCAGCTTTCCACCTGAATGTTAAGCTCTTCTTCAGCATCAACGTTATTGGCTTAACAAGGGCAACAAAGTTTGGAACAAACCTGCAGACAAAATTGATTTTTCCCAAGAAGCTTTGAAGAGCCTTCTTGTGACTTGGCAATGGCAATGCTCTTATTTCTTGAACTCTTTCCGGTTCAATTACCAATCCTTCCTTTGATATGATATGGCCTAGAAGCTTACCTTCATGGGCCAAGAATATGCTTTTTCTGGGGTTGAGTGACACCCCAAAACTCTTGCATCGTTGGAACACCTACCTTAGATGGAAAAGGTGGTCTGTTGCATTCTTAGAAAACATGGTAATGTCATCAAGATAGATCAACACTATTTTGTTGATTAGGCCCTTGAATGTCATATCCATTGCCCTCTGAAAAGTGGCTCTAGCATTGGATAATCCAAATGGAATTTTCCTATAGGCATAGGTGCCCCATTTGGTAGTGAAAGTTATTTTGAATTGATCATATTCTTTCACCATGATCTAGTTGTACCCTAAGTAGCCATCTAGGAGGGAGAACCTTTCGACCTGATACTACTTGCAAGATTTACTCCATCAAGGGAGTGGGTAGTGGTCTTTAAGGGAGGCTTTGTTTAGATCCTCAAGTCAACACACAACTTGATTCCTCCATTTTTTCTTTCTAACTAGGACCAGATTTGTAACCCAACTTGAGTGCTTAATAGGAAATATGATGCTTCCCTCTATCAACTTGTTCATCTCCTTCTTCATAAGAGGCTCGATATGTGGGTTGACTAGTCTCTGCTTCTACCTGATTGGCTGAGCAGATGGATCTAGTTCTATTGTGTGTTGTGCTAGCTTTGGATTGAATCCTCTTAGGTCCTCATAACTCCACGCAAACATGTCAGGGAATTCTTGGCAAAGTTTTATGAATTCATACCTTTCTTGTTTGGTGGCCACTTTGCCAATTTGAAGTGTTTTGTCTTCTCCAACTGGGATTGACTCTGAATCTTCTCCTTTGATCTAGCATGTTAGCCTTCTCTTTTCTAAACTAATCATTAGGATTGAAAATAGGTTCCAGTGTCACTAAGCCTTTGGGAAGCTTGTTTGTATGCAGGATTGTACTATCTCGATCCCGATTCTCGTTTACTACTCTAGTTTATAGCTAAGAATTTAGCCTCTTCTTGTAGAAAGTTAATGATCTGCTGATCATTCTCAAACACCTACCAGCATGTATTATTATCTAGCATTGCTAGCCTCACAACCACATGGATATGTGGTTGTTCTTTGTCCCTCTTGATGTTGTCAACCACATCAAACATTGCTCCAATCGCTGCTGCAAATCTATCGCCAGCCTTCATTCTCCTTTTGGGTATGGACACAATCAAGGCCTCGATTTCCTCCATGAGATTCCATACCCTACTCTTGTAGTTTTTGAGCAAGTCATTTTTGACAGCATTAAGTCCTCTGACCTGATTGGCAACCACTTCACTATCACCGAATACTTGCAAGTTCTTGATTCCCAGCTTCCTTGCCCAATGAAGACCTTGGACTAAAGCCTCATATTCAGCAGTGTTATTTGAGCAAGTGAACTAGAATCTGAAGGCTGAATGATATCTCATACCTCTGGGGGATATAATCATGGCTCCTCCTCCAACTCCTTGTCTACTCCTTGAACCATCAAAGAACAATTGCCATACCTCATTGTCATCCTTGTATTCTAGCTTGATTAGGTCAAGAAGAGGTGGTTCTCTTCATGTAGGTAGTAAACGCCTAGCTCAGATTCTTCCATTTCCCTATAGGGGTCAAAAGCATGACTTTTGTTGGCCTAATCATCAAGAGTCAAGTTTGGGATACATCCCACCTTGGTATTTGCTTCAGAAGTGCTTAGGAGGTCCTCTTGATCAAAAGTTTGAGTAGTTGGCGTTGATTGGGCTAGGCACATAGGATTCAATATGATAATCAGCAATAGGTTCAGATCTGATTGTGGCCTTTGCTCCATACCTTGTCCTAAAGAGCATATGTGACCAATCAGTAGATAAGTAGCCTCCAATTTTGGTAGTGAAGTCCCTAGATAGACACAAAGTGAAATGTGGTGGCAAGTCTATGATTGACACATTTTGCAAAACAATCACATTAGGGCAAGCATGTAGAGTGAGACTCAGATCCTTGATGATTCCCATAGTAGTCACTGTTGTCCCATCTAATTGACTACTCCTCTAGAGATGACCTCATATTGGAGACCCAACTAATTAACTATTTGTTTGGGCATCATAGAACTACTAGCCCTAGAATCAATCATACAATTATGTACTAATTTGTCTCCAATAATTAATGAGACATAGAAGGAAGGAGGTCTTGTGTTTTTACCTTGTTGATCTCCATGGTTCCTCCCAGGCTAAACTGCATTGGCAAGCACTCTTTCTTGCTGGTTAGGGGGTGATTTGAACTTGACCAATTCTACATGACGATCTACTGCAAATGATTCCTCTCGCTCTGAATTTCCAGTGACTCCCATAGTTAAATGTTCACACTTGCCCTTTTTATTTGCTTAATAATATTGAATGTGTTGTCCTTTTGTTGGCCCTTCCTAGAGAAATTTCTTTCTTGCACATGGGTTGTTACAACCGGTTCTTGATTAGGTTTGGGAGGTGGCTTGGATTGGTTTTGTATGTTTAGAGTTGCACTTGGAACACCAGGACCTTATGGAGTGATGGAAGATTGAGGGTCACCTGAATTCAGTGGCCGGCCCTCTCCAATACTTCTCTTTTTGGACCGTGTATTGGTAGCTACACTTTGAGAAGGGAACTGATTCATCCCACAGAAGTCTTCGGCCTGCCAGTTTACTAGCATAGTTTCATTTGGGGGTCCACCTTGTTGAGCTCCTTGTTGTTGATCTTCCTCTTGGCAAGTTCTTGTGGCACCATACTAGTTTGCACCATCAAGGCCTGATTTAGAGCACCATTAAAGCACGTTGATTGGTTATGTGGCTATCTGCATGGAAAACACCAATCATATTCCTGTGCCATATTGTTCTATGTAGGAACCAATGCCCTTGATGTTGAAGCTGTGTTAGGATCATATGGCCTGAAAGGTCTAGTAGCTTGGGGTTGTCCTTGGTTCTGGCTTTGATTCATAGTTTGAGGTGGTGGCCTATTGTGTTGATACTGGGGTCTGGCTTGATATTGAGCCTGGGGCTGGTATGGCCTGAAACTTTGAGCTTGTTGTCTTTTGATGGTCACTAGCTCATTCCCAAAGTTCTGAAATTGCTTCATCACCACTTCTTGAAACTCTTTAGAGGCATTAGATGATGAAGTGGAAGCTTCAACTGAGCTTTGACTCCTGGGGGTGGGTATAGGAGCTAATGTAGGTGCTTGGCTAGTATATGGGCTTCCTAACTCAGGGTACAAAGGCATGGATGGCCTAGGAATGATTTTTCCAGCTTGAATCAAATGGTTCTCAGCCCCTATGGAGAGGCTATAGGCTGCAAGTAATGTAGTGCCACCCATTGACTAAATCATCAGAGAAATATTAGAATTTAAAGCCCTAAGAAAGTATAAGAAGGCTTCTTCATTAGTGGGCTTTATCATTGCTTTGGAATCCTATCTCAGTCTACTAGAATCGAGGTTGAAGTCTGTCACAGGTTGCTCATTCGGTAGCTCTCTTGATTATTGTTATTTTCTCCAACAAAGATAAGTTATCACCTTTTTCCCCAAACTGATTATGAAGAGTCATGCACAACTAGTTCCGCTTTGGATAGAACCCGCTTCAAGACTCTGAACCATCATGCGAAGCTTTCCTTTAAATGAAGAGGTGAGCAACTTGACTCTGCAATGTCCATCTCATGGATCTCGTGGATTATAAACATTTGCAATATCTTGACATGGTCACTAAGAGAAGTTTGATTTTCCCTAGTGAAATGTGGGATGCTCTTTAATGCTGCAATCGAAACTAGGTTTTGTGCAATCAAGGCGAGTGGACTACTGCCAGTGAAGTTGACATATGGATTTGGTTGTGCCATTCTAATTGGCCTAAGAACCCTTGCAGACTGAAAGAAAGGCCTTGCAGGTGGAGGTGTTGACAAGGTTCTTCTTGGTGGAGATGGAGACCTCTGAACTCTTCTTCCTCTCCTTTCTCTGCCTGGGGATAGACACAAGTATTCAAATATACCTTCTTTCCTTGCTCTAGACCGGGTTTTTCTCATGAATCTTCCAAGCTTGGGCTCACTTGAAACCAATAGATTTGTTTCTTTTGGAGTCGTTAGATGTACAATTTTAAGGCTTCTTAAAAGCCAAAATCATAGAAAGTGTACATCAATTCCTACTGTAATAAGATGGAGACTTCTTAGTCCCACCGGGTGTGCCAAAACTATTAACACAAAATCACAACACCCCCAAATGAGTTATACAAGTCTACTTTTCTAAGGCAGACTCATTTAGTGTGATTACGTAACATTGAACTTTCCCCAAGGTGTGGGACCTTGCAAAATGGGAAAGCTCTCCAGATTGAAGGTTGGTTCCTTATTCCTCTATTTAGGTGCATATGTAGAAACTTGTAGAGGATTTGTTCTTAATCCTAATCTAAACTTTACCAAGGAGACAGGGATAGAAGGAATACATAAATTAAAACAAAGCTAAACTACGAGGTGATGCACCAAAGGAATGATGAACACTTATTTTGCTAATAGACACAAACCAAAAAATGCATACAATAAACAAGCACAGATAGCCGATATATAATGGAAGACCAAATGAAAGCAAAAGAGACAAGAGAGGATCTAAAATCGATCATATACATGTTTTATTGCTCTATAGATTGATACTGATCCATTACAAAGTATCCAAGAGGCGAAACATAATAATATTTTGATAGAAGGCATGAACCCCACAGATCCCTTTGCTTTAGGAGGGGCCTGCAAAATAAAGAATGTCCAACCCTTTATAATGAATCCCGCCCCGCATTTATAGATTAAACTCTGAAAGAAGAAGAGAGAGAGAAGCAAGAAAAAGCAAGTTGAAGCTCAACCACCGTTGTTAATGCCTCTAATGAAATCTCTCCCCAAATTCGTCTTCTTTACTTCACCAATCCTTGGTTTGGCACCTCAAGGAAGAGGAAATGGAAAAATAGATCAAATTTGATCTGGTTGTTAAGGCGAAGAAGATCTTACATTAAAAGCCCGAAGATGTTTCCTCCATTTTTCTTGACCTAACCTCCTCAAAATTAAAGCTTCGAGACCCCATGGCATAGGTGAGGCCGAGATCTTTCCAATGGCATCAGATTTGCAATATTTTGAGCCCTGAGTCAAAGATATGCCCCTTCAAGTTTGTATCGGGTTTGTATAGGAGGGTGGGAAAACAACTTGAAAAATGGGTCCCCTTTTGATATTAAACACGTGGCAGCCAGATTGGAACAAAATCGGGTGTACGGGTCCACAATTTATCTTTTTCCCTTTCCTCCGATTCCCTGCTTTGGCTTTGACTCGCCCAAATGTTGACTTTTTCCTTGGGCGGAGTTGCGGGCCATTTTGCAACTTTTACCCCTTTTGAGATAACAAGGGGCAAAGAACCAACTTTTTCCCGACAGTCCGCTTTCCCCTGGGACACGCAGTAGTCTGGCGCTCGTTTAGAAACCTTTTCTCTATTCACCCCTTGAAACAACGCCATACTGACACTTGGCATTCTCCGCTTACACCTTTATACTTAGCCAATTTTGAAGCCTTTTCTGTCCACCTTTTGACTTTGTTTCCTCTTATGCGGGATCGTGGTTGATCCAATATTTGGCACGAGGGCGAAATATGGATAACAATTATATTTGTAGACACCCAAATTTTCCAATTAACACTTTGACAATGTTGATTATAATCATACCTCGTGGCTAAGACAAACAACCACATCATATCATCACTCAATGCATGTTGTTATTTTTCCCCCAACTTTCTCATTTTCATACACATATGTGTCACAAAATTTAAATTTTAATACTTAATACCAATGTTAAACTCTATTATCCATTGCGTAACTTTAAAATTCAACTTACCTCTTCCCTATCCAAAATTATACAATTCATCAACCGATCGTAATTAATATATACGGTCATGTATCTTGACACACTTTTCAAGTCTATTTTTTATGCAATATCATTTATTAGGTCTTTTGACCTTCATGGGTTGGATTTATTATAATAATTTACCTTTGTAACCATATAGAAGCAAGTTAACGTCACATTGTGTACTCACCTGAAATCACATACAAAAACACTTAGTACACTCACTTACAACACTAAAGACTCCATAAATCTTCCTAGAGACAATGTACATCCATTAGTGAAGACACTAATACGGTTATAAAGAAATCAACTAATTCAAGGAGTATAAACTCTCTAGTTCTCAAGCATAACAAGTTCCCCACCGCAATGTCTTAGCAAGAGCACAATTATATCAATAATGATAAATGTTGTTCAAGTTTCCATCTTGTTGCATTCATATAGATGTTATATTCCGGTGGAGAACTATGTGTGGTTTGAGGCCTCTTTTAAGTAGTCTTTGCGACGTAAATGGTGCATGGATTGCACTTCAACCTAAATATTATCCTTCTTATAGGGTATTCCAAACATGATTAGGGTTTTGGCAAGATTCAATTGATTACATATGGTTTAGGGAATGTGTGACAACTAGGGTTTAACAATGACGTACATTTCCAAGCCACCGAAAGACCAAGAAAGTTATAGATCTTAATTCTATAGGCATCTAAGACAATAGAAAAGGAGTAGGATTAGATTATACATCCTGAATGAACCATATGTTCCTACACCAGGGGTAGTTTTAAGTCACAATATCAAAAGTTAAGCATTTCTAATCTCTATACACATAGATTCTCTCTATGTGCATTTAAATATCTCATATATCACTATGTATAGCGGAGTTTATCTTTCTCTCACATTTTTAGCTTATATTTACTAGTTGTAAGTATTAATGCATTATTCTAATGTTGTATAATTAATGTTAGAAGTTAATTAATTAGAATAACCCTTGTAACTAACCTTACTTTCCTTTTTCTTGTTGTGCATTTCCTAATAATGTGTTAATATTACAAGGGTATAAACATTTAGGTGAATATGACTCTTGAATCAAACATTTTTAGATCAAATCCTAACTTCCCTAAGGTTCATCTTTGTATGATCTTCTCATTAAAATCTTGATGTTGTTTTTATTACCTATCATCATGACTCTTCCTCCAATATACTATGATTTTCACTTCCTCCTAAGGATTTTCTTCCTTGTGTTGGTATGGGATACTATCCCTCTAACCAAGTCCATGTTTATACTCTAGATATGGATGAACTCTCTTATGACCCAACTTGTCACATGATTGATATGACTCCCACTTATATAGATATACGTTTGAGATCATTCCCATTCTACTCAATACCCACCATGTTTCTATCATATTCCGTTGACTCCTACAATTAACACAAATACAACATGAAAACTAAGCATCCAATTGGGGAAACCCACCCTTACCTCAACCCCCTAAAAATATGATATCCAAGGCTAGTGCTCCCTCTAAAGGGTGTGATATATTGGAATAACTCAGTAATATCTATCCTAAGATATCTCTCTCGTAGCTACTTCCAAAGCACGTGTATATAGAGATATCTTATAAGATGCTTTACATTCTTTTACATTGGCCAACAATACTCAACCAACAACCTTTGTTTCTCTTAGGGATACATTTAAGGCATTAGACAATGCCATTGATTTTAATATATTAAATATTCCTACTACACCTATTATAGAATCATGTTCACCTCTTCTTATTACAACCCGTATTAAGGGGTTTTTCATCAAGCGAGTTTTGATTGATAATGGATATGGATTAAATATTTGTCTCATTATGATCCCGATGTGCGGATTCACTAACACCTCGAGGTTTTGGTGTAACAGTTTTATTACATTTTCCTAATTCATTGATAACTCAAATGGGTATTTATCTAACTATAGTTAACACCACTATTTACATTGTGCAAGGCTTTGATAATATTAGTCGATCCACTCTAGGCACTATAACCTTGGATCTCCTCATTGATCCTACATTATTTCCTACCACTTTTCATATCATGTGCACTAATCTTCATTACAACCTACTCTTAGGGCATATGTGGATCCATTATATATAAGAAGTTCCATTAACTCTTCGTCGATGTGTTAAGTTCGTACATAATGGACATGAACATATTGTACTTGTTGATCCCAACCTTTTAAATATTGTCAAGTTGATATGTTCAATCTAAAAATATTATTATCAATCCCCCTCTACAACCTTTTCTTATGGAAAAGTTACCTATTTATGTTGTTAGTGAAAGTAGCACCAACTCTAGTCCTATACTACCTACATCACCAATAGTTGATCCAACCATAGATACACTTGCTCCAGTGTTTCCGTATCCTCTACATCTATTCCACCCATCATTCCTAATCTTCTAGATGAATCTGTTAAAAACATAATGTTACTAAATGGTCTTCATATAACGATGATGATCTTAGTGAACTCATTGATGATCACCTGCATAAGCTCAATTTTAATCCTATTGATAAAGATGACTCCATATTTCTTTTTTCTTACTTTCACTAGCCCTAAGCATTATCAACTTAAAGTTACTACTTTTGACACTATTGATCCTACACTTACAAATCCGACACCTATATCCCCATTAACTTTGATCCATTTCACCATGTAACCAATGTGCTAGATCCTATACCACATGTTAGGTTAATTACCATCCCTTATAGTTTGGATACATTGCGAGAATCACTTTCCATACTCTAAAATATTAACTTTATATATTTACCTTCTCTTGACATTGGTCTCCTATAAGTTGTCTAAACATCCAAGAATACCCTTTTATGACTATCATAGCATCTCTAGACACAATATTAATAATTTTCATAGTCTTATTGTTAATATTACAATGCTCAAAATGGAGGGTTTCATCAGCATATTACTCAAGACTTCCCCACAATCAAAGAATTCATGATTTCTAAACATTCATTCTCCACATAAGTGACCACAACATGATCTAATTCACCAACACTCCCAACCCTTGGATACAAGCATACATATCACTACCCCGAGGGTCCTCCCCATTTAGCTCTTATTAATTTCAACATTGACATAGGTTATCTCCATGATGATTACTAAGTCTTGTACTACCCCTCTCCTTGCACATAGCTATATTCAATGATACAAAAACATTCATATATTTATAAAAATACAAAACCATGACCTGTACACATAGCTTGATTTCTTAGCACTTTACATTACATATGTTGTTGGTCAGTATGGTTTGATTTGTAGCATATCTATTTTACTCTTTACGCAAATGTGTTCACGAGGTATACATCCATTCAAACACATTTAATCCTACCATCATCACAAAGCATCAAAATAATAAACCCTTCTTGACCACACACAATTGATGAAACCAAATAGTTGGATGGCCTTGCATTACACACTGAGCATTCTACAACCGTTAATGGAGCTCATGCATGCGGAAATCCCATTGTAATATACATCTATCATTGTAAATACTTAGCTAGGACTATCCATAATATCTTAATATGACTCCAAGAAAGGCATACTTCAATATGAAATTGAAAAAAAAAAGTAGACAAATTATAAGAATTAATTTATTGAGATATTTCATTTAATAGATAAAACTTAAAACATTAGGATAAATTTTTTGAGATATTTCTTATATCAATTCAAATACATATAATAATGCTTTGTAAAATGGTACGGACATTGGTGTGGTGCATTATCACCCACACACCTATCAAGGTTTGTTCACATGTTAGTTTTGTTTGTCGTGTAGGGTCAATTGTCATCTAATATGGGGTTAGGAGGGATGAGAGGAATCAATAGTCGAGAATTAAGGTATAGTGAACATTGAGAATTGGGGCTAAATGAATAAGAGAATTAGTTTAGTCTTCACCATGACTCAAGAGGTAGAAATAGGTATGGGTCCTTCGATGAGGTTATCAAAGATCAAATTAAGTTTCTAGGGTTACCAACATGCCCTATATTTGGGGTCTACCATTTGTAATTAAAGTCTTGTGGCCATAAGTAATTGATACTTAGTATTAACAATAATGTAATCATTATTTTCCAATTAACTATATTATATTACATCATGATCAATTAGGTCATATGTTATAGGGATCTCAGTATACACATAAAGTTATCTCTTTTGGTATTAGTTTATATATCTTCCTTTCTCATGAAGGAATGCCACTCTTGGGGTATGAGAGGTGTGCGAGGGAACTAAATTGGCTCTGTGGTTGGAGTAAAATTGCTATGTTGATGTTCTCCCTCTTTTGCTTTCATTATTGCGACATTGACATTATCTACAATGTTATCTCGCAATGATCACATTGAGGAATCTCCTTATATCCGTCTATATTACATAATATTGTACTCTTATTTGTAATCTATTTTATTTAGAAAAATGAGACAAACCTAATGAACATAATGAAGATGTAGTCTACTTGAAAACTCTTATATACAAAGGTGAAAATATGAAATCTTTTGTATCATCAATATCTTTATAGAAAAAGGAAACACGTAATGAACTATCTTTTATATCATTTACATCCATATGCTAGTATGTTTTCAATGTTTAATCAAATGAATGAAGTGAAATGAATTTATTTTCCTATGTAAAAATAATTTAATTAAAATATGATTACTTAATCATTTTAGTTACAAACCGATCATAATGTCATACATATGAATATTGTACCTTACTTTCATTAAATATAAACATTAGTTATTTCCTATTCATTTTTGTTTTTTTAGAGTCTAGTTACTGTACTATGGATGTGATTGTTGTCCTTGGTGTAATTACTTGGAAACCCGCATGAAAGAACATGGAAAGAACATAAAATTGAAAAAATTGGGACATTTTTCACTATTCTACTAAGGGATTATTGCACATGTAGTAGAAGCAAGAGCCCATATTTATTCAACGCTCACTATCCCTTTGCATAAGTGTTGTTGTCGTGATGTTATTGTTGCTCTTGCAATTTGTAGTGTTGTTGGAGGTTTGCCAACTTGAATAGGATTTCACTTGTTGTTTCGATGGCCTCCACTACTTTTACGGAAAATGTAAAGACTGTAGCATGATGTAATGGAAGGGATTTAGAGCTCGAGCAGAGGAAACATAAAACTTGGTGCGATGTGATACGTAATAAAATTGAGGCTTACCCCCTTTAATGTAGGTCATCATGCTTGCCTCTGGGAAGGTATTCGTTCTCTCCACCATCCACCTTTGGATGGTTAAGATGCCACATCATTTCTACTGGTTCTGTAATTTGGAACCTCCCGTCAATCTAAGTGACATGCATGTGCAGAAGCATGAACGTGACGAAAGCAATCCATTCGATATAGAAAATATGTATATAATAGTGTTAAGAACCTGGAATGTTGAGGAGGCGGTGTCAAATACACATCCACAAGGAAAATATAGCAATTGAGATCTATTATTACCTATGTAAACATAGAGAATGTCCTGAGATAATGGCTTATAAAGATGGCACAAAACCACATGGCCCACCTTGTTTTGTTGTTATCAAATTCAACTACTACAACAACTCGACATGGAATGTCAAGTCCCCTCCACATGTCCTTGTCTCTAAAATATCCTCCGGCATGTGTAATTGAATTCCCCTAAAATTGTCGTGGGCTTAGACTATCCACAAAACACAAGAAGTGAAATTACAAAAAATAACTATTGACATTACAAGTATTGATCGATAAGACCTTACTTTCCGATATGTATCATAAATATGTTGCCTCAACTATCAACACCACACCCTTTTTCCTTCAATAATTGACATAAATAATAAATGTTTCATATGTGTCTCCTTAAAAAAAAAAGAATTACACCTACATTTCCCCAACATCCTCACTCCAATATGTCAATCCTTCAAGTTTAATTCTTCTACTTTGTATGAAAAATCATAGAGGGAAGAACAAAGAGGGGATTATAAGAAGGTTCGAAGAGGCTTGACTAGGACAGCTAGGTCGGTTAGAGAGTAGGTCACGTGGCTGTGGGGAAAGAATGATAGTGACAATAACAGTTAGGAAAAGAGAGAAAATTTCTTCCAAGTATCGGGTTGAAACTTTGTGAAGAAAGGGCTTCAAGATGGGTATCCACAAAGACTCAAGCAAGATTTTTCCTCTTCTTAATCCTTTTTCCAAACGGATTAATCGACAGTCGTTTTATTTGATAGCCAGAAAATAGGATTGTTTACTCATTGAAGGACACCCTTACTTGTTAGTGGGAGAGTTCTAACCTGAAACGCATGTTGTTTGAGATAGTTCTGATAAAAGTGTTGGGTGTTTGATTAAAAAAAAGCCTAAATGGCTAAATGGGGGTATAGGGGTATTAATGTTAATCTAATTAGGAGGACTAAAACGTTGTATAAATGGAGCTAGAATAATATGGAATAAGTATAATTAATTATTCTAAATGAAACAAAACCCTAAATATGTAAGAGAAGGAAAGGAAATGGATTAGCTGATTGGTAGAGACTATCGCAGTTGTCACAGTCCGAAAGTAAAATCAAGAAGCACAAACAATCACCTAGGAACCATGCGAAGACCAGATCTAGAATATTTGAACTAACTAGAGCACCTAGGAAGGTATTAGGGCACCCCGGGGTGCCCCGGTCTCAGATTTAAATGCTCCAACGTCTATAAATGCTCAAAAACTAATTTTCGGTATGATCAAAAGGTGTTTCCAAATGCTTCATGTCTATCACACTCGGATTCACCGAATGAGCCAGTAGAATGACCTACAATGCAAGAGGAAGTATCAAACCCTAGAAAAATAAAAGATGTAAATGAATGGGTTAGAATGACCTTAGCCGCCAAACTAGTGGTCTTATCACTAAGCATTGCACTACATTTCAAACTCGATGTAGTTCTGGTGAGTGTGTGCATGTCATGCCCTAGGTGCTCTCGTGTTAGTCACACTTTGTGAAGTAGCGAGCAATAGTAACTATAGAAAATATAAATAACATGTGTGCATGGAATAGAATAGAATCCCCCTATGCAGTGTGTGTGATGTAGATCTCCTAGCCTTGATGCATGGCACTATGTGGATGCAACTCTAGATGGAGTGATAGTAGTATGTGATGCTATGACCCTCATTATGGTCTTATAACTTTATATTTATAGGGCTCTCAAGCTTAATTTCATAATTAATCTTGACAAGGCCGACTGGGAAAAGGATAAGGATGAAAAATGGATAGAAAGGCCCCAAAAAGAAGCGGGAAAGGATGTGCATAGATCGAGGCACCTAGGGTGGGACCAGGGCACCCCAAGGCACCCTAATACAGTGGGCGCCCTGATTTTGGGCTAGAATGACGGGGCAATTACAAAATGGATAGATAAGTGCAAGAAAATATGTGGAATGACGAAATAAAATATAAAATAAAGATGACCAAAAGGTGGGATTAATTAGTACTTTATTCACTTGAGAACCTTCTAAATAGTAGTATAAGACCATGTTAAATAATGTCTAAAGTGCATAATTTTGTCTACATTTTTCCCCCACTTTATGTTGGTGAGTGGAATGCTCGGTAACATAAAGTAGATAGAGATGCATACTTGATATCCATGTAGAGTGTAGAAGAAGACGTGTTGATGGACTAGACTCAAGTGTGGAATGACAAAAAGAAAAATGTGGAGTGTGGATTCTAAAGACTAAAAATGTGCATAAAAACTAATGAGAGTGAACCTAAGGCGAACGTGTGTGTAGTTGATGTTGTGTGTAGTGTACATGCATGGTTAGTAAAGGCAAGTGCTTCTAACGGTGTGTTGTTGTTGTTTTCGTTGTCGTTGTCATCTTTTTGTTGTTTTTGTTGCCCAATTTGACTACTTGTTTCTCATACAATCGGACTGCAAGGAGAAAATGATCAAGTAGTCAAATATATATGTATGTAAAAATGTTGTGTAAAATATGCATGTGTAAAGTACGCAAATGTAAAATACGCTAAAAATAAAAATGTAAATGGAATATGTGCACCTGATCCATGTCAAGAAAAAGGGTATAGAAGGATATCCTATACTGTCATGAGTTTTTTGGGCGATCTCACATCACCCTAGGTGAAGAAGTATAGGAGGAAATGCATTGTGTCCTTTGACTTTAATCGCTTCTACTGTGAAATGTGTGAAGAGATCTTTGTATTGTCTTTTTTGTTGATCCAACGTCATTGGATGAAGTATTGTAAAGAGAGGCACACCCATCAGAACCCCCTAAGCCTCAGTAATCGCTTCTGCAAAATTTTCGAAGGACACCATGTCCTATTGAGGCCGTTGTGTATGGAATTCGTAGACTAGTCTAAACTCACTCGTTGTGTGTGAACCAGTGTAAATATGTTGTGTTAGTAGAAAAATCTCAATGATGCCCCCCTCTTTGGGGGCACATGTGATGTCATTGAAAGGAGAATGTAGCCCCAAAAGACGACTAACCACACTCTAACCTATAGAACTTTTCCCTGCAGGGGAACAGGAAGCGCTTGGTAGATACCAAGGCACACACAAAAGGGGATGGCTAGCCAAAACAAGTGTTAGTCCAAAACACATGCATGCAATAAGTTGAAAATACATAGACAATGTATAAACTACCAAAAAAGTAATGTAAACATGTAAGAAAACAAGCAGACCATGCAAATCGGGTTTCAAACATGGGACATCACTCACGATGTCGCAAGACACACAAGGCCATCATGGCTGAAAATAGCATACAAGTGTGCACATAAGCAAATTTCCAAGCCCGCATACAATGGCAAACAACGTAGACAAGTAGAAACAAACAATTAGTCATGGAAACATGTAATCCTCCTAAACAAGTGATGCACATGGAACACCCGTTAGCAGTTAGAGCGATAACCAATATGTCAAAGCGTGTATGAGCAAGTAGTATAAGATGATAAGTACAAAATGGAACAATAACACCTAGATAAGACAAATGTGGATGCCCCTAGTGACCAATATAGCAAGAGGCGGAAGGTGAGCATCCGTGCCACATATAGAGTCCTATATCTGCAATCACACTAAACAAAGGTGTGAACGCATACATGTGGGTATGATAATGACATATAAGAAATCAATATAACATGTGTAGTAAATTAAACATGAAAAACACGAGTAAGTAAGAGTAAATGCCCCAGACAATGCAATATATTGTGGATGGATGGAATGGAATGCAATATGGAATAATAGGAGTAAGTGTGCCCCAGAGTGGATGGAAGTGTATGAAATGAGGTTTTTTTTTTTTTCCCTCGCGGTCGTGAATGAACCATAAAAGAGAGTGCGTCATCGGGAAATGGTCGAGTAGATTTTGGTTGTATCTAGTGAATTGTAATGAGTATGTGTATGAAATGGTGATGAAATACAACATGTGGAGAGATGTGTGTGAACCCTATAGCCAAAGTGTATATCACAACTTATTGAATAAAGGAGTGATGATTTATCCCTAAGCGTATATCACTAGAGGATGAATGTATGGGGATGAAACATATGTAAAGATGTGTGTGGACCTATAGCCTAAGTGTATACCACGATGTGTTGAATGCGTGAGTGATGATTTAGCCCTAAGTGTATATCACCTGTAAGATGAATGGATGGAGATGGGTGATGATGTAGCCTAAAGCATATGTCACTATGGGATGGATAAGAAAGGAGTAGTGATGTACCCTGTTGGTCTAAAAATCATTTCGCTAGGTAGGTCGTGGGGAAACAGCCAACAAAGTGTGCAAGGTAAAGCCCCTCTTTTAGACAACAAAGTGAAATTGGTTTATTGCTAATCTATTAAACAAGAATCTATGCAAATCTACACTATTCTAACTTCAGGGGGTTTTGGGATCTCATCCCAGTAGAGGTAGTTCCAACTATGAACATAAAGGTAGGAGGGAAGGAACGAAGGAGGGTAGATCTGAAGGAAGAAAAGAAAAGAATTCCAAGATGAAAAGGTCAGAAGGTTTATGCTTTGGGCTGGTAGTAAACAGAGCCAAACTTACTTGCATAAGAAATTAAAGCAATACTGATGAACATATGACAATAGTAGGAATGAATCAAACAAAATAAAAACATAGATCTAACTTAAGAAAGATCTAATGCAAATAACACATATATTAAGCACAAAGTCTAAACATATGGATTAATATTTCTTACATTCTACAAGAAAATACAAAGTCTTTCTCTCTTCACTCACTTTTCATACAAAAAAATGTCCACCCTTGAATACAACAAGTATTCAAGTATTTATAGAAGGAGAAGAGGAAAGAAGACAAAAGCAAACCAACCAATAACAAAATATCTTACAAGATATTTACAAAAGATCTAAAAATCAAAAAATCAACATTGACTTTGGGCAAGTTTTTGGATGACAACATCCCATGGTGCAACATGGATGAGGTCATCATATATGCTAACATGCTTTTTAAATATTTTACAAAAATGATCAACGCATACACGAGAGGAGAAACTACTCCTCATCGTCCCTTTGTTCAAACTTGGTGTCTTGCTTTTGATCAGGAGAGTTGATGTGACACCGCGCTCGATATTCTATAAACTTGCTGATCATTGTTTGAAGTTGATCATGGTTGAGACCATTAAAATGGTCACGAATGACTTTGCAAGTTTCTTTCTCGCTTCTTGAGCTTGTCGTGTAATAAGCGGCGAAAGTGTCGCATGCATTGATTCAAAAGCCAATAAAATCAAGGCAAGCCAAGATGTTATTGATTGACTCTCGGTCAAAAGTGACCTCTGGTGCCAAACCTTGAGTGACGATAGCCTTGAAGTGCTAGAATGTATCATTTGCTTCCCTTAAGTTATACGATTCACTGAGCATCCCTGGAGACATTTTTGTAACTATCTGCTCCATGTTGTATCGTGCATCCAGGGCTTCATCTTTGATTTTATCGATTCTCTCCAGGATATATTCCATCTAATCAACCCAGTAATCTAATGCAATGAGAGCTTTATTATGTGCACACGGGTGATCGATAATGCCGACCTTCAATAGGTCATCAACTAAGTAGTTAACCATTGTTTGGAATGTTTCATGCTGCAACCTAGTGTTATCCAACTCTTCGGATATAGCACTTCACTACTTGCCAGAGCTCCTTATTTGCTTGAGTTATATCCTAATAGAGCAATGTGAATTTCCCAATCATTTCTTCACTATCTCTGAGGATCCGCTCGATCTAGGATGATACTTACCATGCCTTGTTCACCAATCTTAACATATTCATTCATTTTCTCTTGACTGGGAACTTGAATAGGTTCGGTGGCAGTTACTGGAGGAGCGTTGCCCATTTTCTGCAATGCTTGTAGGAGATGTTTGTTTTGTTCTTTGAGTATTCTTTTCTCCTCTTTTGCCTCTTGGAGCTTCTTACAGAGAGCATCCACAACAGACAAGGCTTCCCCTTGCAGGCTTTCAAATGAGGTCCCCATTGTGACTTGAGTCATCGTGAAGTCTGTGGGAGACATATCTTCTTTTCTTTTGGTGGGATCCGGGTAAGATTTCTCCATGACTCTCTCCCTCAAGTGCTTTTAGAAAAGCAAGTTATCACTTTCTGCTTCTTGGTTCCTTTCTTCTGAATAACGGAGAAATCCATGGCTATAATGGGAACTTTCCTCTTATGCTGGCTCAGATGGTCGGAAATCCAACCAGGACTTATGGGAGTGGGAGTGGAGGAAGAAGAAGAAATGAGAGTGAGAGGGGGAGCAACTGCAGAGGCCTTAGGGAAGTGTGTTGAAACACTTGGTGGTGGCATTGACAAGGATTCCAACGCACCGCTGCTTTTAGGACCAGGTTACTAATAGGAGGAGAAGGATGTGGGAATAAAAGGGATCATCATTAGGATTAAGGAAACATGGGGTGACAGATCCGCAAGAGAGGAGAAGATAGAAGAGGTGGGAGATGGAAGGGAGGAAGGGAGAGGAGAAGACACATCCATAGGGATAGATGCTTGAATGATAGGAGGAGAGGGAAGAGTGGAAGAAGGGACGTGGGATACCTCAGTAGTTGTAGTTGTGATAACATCCTGGGTGGATGTATCTATTGAAACATCTGTTGTTTCTTCTTTACCTAGAGACACCAGGTCGACTACTTACTTCTCAGAAGTAGGAGGAAGACTTTCAGGAGTTTCTTCTTATCTTGGGTTCACCCTCCTTGTCTTTTCCTTTTCCTTTCTAGATACGGGCCATGCCTTGAGGTGCTCTTCCCAAGGAGAAGACATGAAGTCAACTCCAGGTATGTGAGACCATTCTATTTGCACCAATGTTCATTGTGCTTCTGCAATGTGGGCTTAACCCTTTCTTGAATGGTTTTCGGCGCTTTGCTCTATCGATCTCCAGAATGGCCAATCATCCCCATTTGTGTCAAGGTAAACCTGATCAATTTCTTGATCAGTCTCTTAGAATTCCTTTGGGACAATGCCAACTCCATAGTGGATGATCTCCTCCAGAGCCAGCCGGGAGTGATCCTTTCACCTGATGTCTATCTCATGTGTCAGGTCGATCCAAATGTCCTCGATCTCGAGAACATGGATGGGATTAATTTTTGCCTTCGGAGGCAACTCCGATAGTCAAAGATCGGCATTGGCTTTGGGAAGTTGTGCTTAAAATTCAGTAGCTCTAGCTCAACATACATCTCCCGTGCTTTGGTAAGTGTAGGGCAAGTGTATCGCCAACTGTAAGGGGGAATGGGGTTCCTCCTTTCTTTCTCTTCATACACTTTTCATGGTAAGTGATTAGCTGCCTTGACAATTCCAAGAGGATCAGCTTGGGCCCTGTGAACCTTGGCAGCTTTGTTGGTTCTCCCTCAAAATTCACAACTCTGAGGTATGTGAATGCGGGGAATTGTGTGAAGAACGCTTCCCATTTCTTTGTAGCAGCAATCACACTCGGGCTGGTCCGAACGTGTCTCATGTTTGGCCTCAGCAAGCAGATTACCTCATAGAAGAAGGCATCATTAATTTTAAAGAACTAAGAGATGTTAACCTCGAGCCTTAGCTCAGGATAGAACTCATATATTTTGACTTGGGGCCATACCCCATTTTGAGTTAATCCCGCGAAATCCCTCTCGACACAATAACGTATAAAATGTAGGAATTCATGTAGAAATTCCCAATTGTTAGAACTTGTTGGAGCTGTTGTGAGATGGTGTCACTTATGATTTCACCCCAGCCAAAGCATTGATTAGGTGCATTCTTACTCATATTCTCCAGATACCTCAGCATCCACTTGTGGAAATAATGGGCATCAGGGAGCCCAAATACTCTGTTTAAGAAGGTGATTGTATCACTCAACTCCTCATTAAAGTCACTACGGTGGATGGTTTATGGCCATCTGCTCACCAAATTCTTGTTCTTTAGATAAAGCTCATTCATCATCTGCATGCATTTATCTTCATTATCATCCCATGCCTTCTTGCAGTCTTCGATACTTATTTCTACATATTTCCTGTGATGAGGAATGCCCAGGATCATCTCAAAGTGACGAGATGTGAGGTTTATGATGGTCTGTTGTTCTTTATTTTTGACACATCTAGTGTCTTTGTTATAGCATCGGGTAACCAACATGATAAACTCATTATTTACGGCACTCACCTGGAAGCCCAATGCCAGAAAGTGCGATCCACGCCTACTAATTTGTTCATCCATGGGCCACTACTTGCCTGAGTGGTCCTTGCCTAGAAATCATCCATGTCGATATAACCTAACTCAGAGTCTCTGATGTCAAGGCTACACTTTACATATGAGTCAAGCATTCTCGACCCTCCGATACTTATACTTCATCTCTTGTTCTGACATTGCTTAGCCTTAGCTTTAGCTTTAGTTGGTTTTTTTCTTGATGAAGACATATGTGAGCTCAAGGATGGATGTTGTTGTTCTGCAAGAAGAATCAAGGAGGTCTAACATAGAAGAGCCATGTCAACCATCATGTTATTCATAATGAAAGCTTATAGAATGAAGAACGAGCAATTATAAGCCTTAGGGCGCAAGGCGTAGGTTCACAACAGTCAGGGGTCTAATATGCTTTGGCATATTTGGCAAGGTGTCAACACAAGAAAAGTTGTGCCAAGTGTTGACATGAGAAAAGTTGCACCTTGTTTAGAAAGGGCACAATTTTGAGAGGTGTTGCATGACAAGTTTCAGCGCCAAGGATAAAGCGCGGGCGTGGATTTGCAGCATGCAACATGTTATGTTGATGTTAAGGAAGTTGTGCTTGTGCCTTAGGAACAATCTGCTTTGGCTAGCTAGCAAAAAAAGTTTGTGTTGCATGTGTTTAAAGTGCACCAAAGTGCAACTGTGGGAGGTGTAACATAGAAAAACAGCGCGCCAAGGTTTTCAACAGTTTGATAATTTTGGCAATTTATTGATTTCTTTTCCTCTCTCTTTTGGATTTGTCGAATGGAAAAGAGAGGGTTTGTTCAAAGCAAGGCAACAAGCGAGGAAAGATGGGTTTTTGGTTTCTTTAGAGGCAGGGTCTTCCAGTTTGTAGATTTGGAAGGAGAGGCAAAAGGACTTCAGTTGGTTTGTAGATTGTTAGGTTCTTTTAGATTTAATCTTTTGATGCAATACTAGTACCTAACACAACAAAAACAAAAACAACAACAAGGAGAGGAGCCACTTACCAGGATTTATAAAAGATGAAGAACGACGTGGGGTCCACAAGCTCGAAAACGGCATGCAGGGGTTGACAAGGATGGCTGACAAGCGCAAAGAAAATACCTTTCACAATTTTCAATTCGTGAAAATGACAGGTGTCGGCGCATATTTATAGAAAAACTCGCATTTATGACCTCACCAACTTCTTTTGGCATGATTTTCAGAGCGTCGACACGAGGAAAAGTGTGCCTTAACGCAAATTTATTGACGTCGACACAACATTTCCAGTGCTTAGAAAATGTTTAGCGCACATTTCCGGATGTCAACACAACATTTCCAGCTAAAGGGTGTTTAAAGGGCGCATGTTTTGGATGTTGACATAACAATTTCTACGCCTAAGGATTTTAAAGGTGGGCGCGATTTTTAGGATGTTGACATGAATGAAACAACGCCTTGTTCAAAAAGGCACATTTTTTAGAGTGTCGACACGTAACTTTCTGCACCGAAGGATAAGCAGAAAATGGCTAAGTCCTGAAACAATTTGATTTTTGAAAGGGAGTTTTGGGCCATTTTGAATGTTATCAAACTTTCCTAGGGGCCAAAACAGAATTTTTGGTATAGTTACCTGCAAATTGCCCTTGTCAATTTTGCAGATAACATACCCTAGGTGTATGCCACTATAAGATGATAATGGGGGTGGTGATTTAGCCTAAAGTGTATACCACTACAAGATGATAGAAATGGGTGACAATTTAACCTAAGGTGTATGTCACTAACGTGGAAATGTTGGATGAAGAAAATGTTACATTGGTGAATGTAAGGTCCATTTGATTGGTAAACCCTCGGCAATCAAGTATGGACCGAGGAACTAAAGTGCATCATAGGGTGATGAGTGCAGCATGTAGAAGACAACGTAGTGTAAATGACCAAGTGATGAATATGGGATGTAAATGCATGTTGTGGGCAATGTAATGTAGAATGTGTAGTGTATATAGAATATGTAATGTGTGAGATGCAATAGTAATTGTATATAGAAATGGAATATGTAAGTATGATAAGATGAAACTAGACCCATATGTAATGGAATCTAGTGTAGTGTGTGTTATGAATATATTGTGTAACATTATTAATAATATAGTTTAGAATAATTGTGAAGTTGTGAGAACAACTCATGTTGATAGGAGTGTGAGAGATCTTATAGGGATGAGATAAATTGAGAGAGATATGAGGGATAGAAGTTGACTCCTTACTTTAAGGAGTCATTTACCTATATATGTATGTAATCTCTCTAGTGTAATCCATCCCGAATGAATTCTTTTATTGATATTATTTGATTCGGTGTTTTTATCTGCAAATTGGTTTATTGAGAAGCTCTACCAAACTTCATTTGGTATCAGAGCAGATATGGCTCGGTGAGAATCTGCAAGGGGTAGTGATTGTTTATGATCATTATAAATTCTCATTCTATGGGAAATTTGCACCTGTCTGCCCGCATATCAGTGGTAACGTGGGATCAAAGATCTACTTTGCAAGATTTGCATCATTTTTTGTGAACTCGTTTGCATCTACATGAAGATATTGTTGGTGAATATCAGTCAGATCGTGTGCACCAGAGGACTTTATTAGAGCTGGATATATCTATTGGAGAGTGAATCTGAGTATTGGTTGGAGCATAAGCATGCATAGCAAGGAAACGTCTTATCCGTGGATCCAATAGTCTTATAAATCTTGGCATCTATTACTGTAGGAGAATATATTATAGATCAGCCACGTATCCATGAATAGTTGCATGGGAGATCCAAATAAAGTTGACATTTGTTGGTGCAACGTTGAGGCATCTATCCAAGCTTTCGGTGCATGGTAGAATCTGATTGGAGCGCATAAATTTGGATCTCCTGCTACGTTTCTGATCTGGTTCGACATCCCTTCTTTATCATTGATCTTCATTAGAATGCCTGCTACGTTTTAATCGATCTAGATTTGTAGTTTCAGGTGCACGTGTATCAGTCTTCATGCATTTTTTTGTCAAAATTCACCTCTAAGTTATATTTCTATCCTTATGCTATGACAATTTTCTCCACGTTTTGATCTGCAGTTTCCAGGCGATCTGCAGTTTTATTCTGGTTTTGTTCTAGTCGTTTCCTGTGACAGTTGTTTGACAGTTGTATTGTTTGCTTTAAGCTATAATTAAAATTATAGTTTTTTCCATGTCGTGTAATTCTTGTTTAGATGTCATAAAGCATTATGCTTTTCTAATATTGTTTTAGGTTATTTAAAAAGTAATCTCAATTTATTACTTTTTAAATGAATTTCGTCAAGTATCATTTTATGTCTCTTGTCAAATTGTCAATAGAGTCAGTTTGAGTTTAAGTCAAGAGTCATGTGTTTATTAAAATTCATTTGTCGTTATAAATGTAGTAAAGTGTTTGTCAAAATTTTAAATTGTTTGTAAAAAGGGTGTATTTTCGGTTGAAACTGACACCTTTTTGTGTCAAATTATGGAGAGTCATAATGGATAAATTGAGTCATGTTGAAAAATTTGATGGAAAGGATTTTCACACTTGGCAAGTACGAACTCAGTTGACACTCATTAACAAAGATTTGTGGGACATTATGGATGGAACATTCAAGAAACCAACCGATGCTGATGAAGCGGCCAAATGGGAGAGTAGAGATCGTAAAGCAATAAATCAATCATTGGACTTGGGTTCCGATGCATATTTGCATCATAAAGACCTTTCAAAAGGTTCAAATTTCATTTGGACAACATTGAACAAGTTGTTTGGATCCCAAACCGAAGCGCAATAGTGACCTTAAAGCAGAAGTTGTTCGGACTCAAGATGGATGAAGGAGAAAACATGGTACAACATATAAGTAAGTTTCGGTCTATTTTGAATTATTTGTCGTGATAAAAATTAAGTAGAGGATAATGATGCAAAATTTGTTTTGTTGAATAGTATGCCATCTCACTATTCAAACATTGTTTTTACTTTGAGCAAGATCAATCCTAGCCTAGAAGATCTAATTTCTTCACTGATAGATGATAAGACTCAAGTTACACCGTATGAAACCGCAATGTATGGTAAGAACATGCCATATGATAAAGTGAGATTTAAATCTTATTTTAAACAAAGATCAACTTTCAGAGATACAAAGAAACATATCACTTGTTACTATTGTAAACAAGATGGACATCTATCTATAAACTGCAAGAAAAGAGCACGAGATTTACTTGATGGAAAAATAGAAGAAAGTGCCATGGTGCTTGATGAAGAAGAAGACAGTGATAAAGAAGAACCTTTGGATGATGGTTATAATTCTGATGATTTTCTATACTAAATAAGCAGTAGCACATGGAGGCTAGAGGCAACGGAGGAAGGAGGACAACCAGCGTCCTCTCGCCAGCCACAAGTGACGGGGCCACATAATGAGTTTGTGGCATTTTTTCAGTTGTGTGTTTCATTGTTTGTAATAAGAACAAATGTCACATTCCTATTCAGAATTGTATTTCCTTTTATAACCTCCTGATGTAAATATGTTGTAGTAGAAAGATAAAAGCACAAGAAAAAGTAGCATCATGTTTTTCTTGAAGAGGATGAACAGAGGTTCATGAGCAAGGGCTCGTACCTAGGACAGAGGTCCATTTTTTGTTAAACAGGGGTTCGTATTTGGTGAACAGAGGTTCAACGTACCAAGATCATGAGCATGTAGAGGCAGGCAAGTTGTAGAAGACGTGTGTGAATGTTTTTCTCTACCTTGTTCACATTAGGGGAGTGTGTAATAGGAATTAATAATGTAAACAATAGGGGAGTGAATGTTACGAATATATTGTGTAACATTATTAATAATATAGTTTAGAATAATTGTGAAGTTGTGAGAACAACTC
This sequence comes from Taxus wallichiana var. yunnanensis, assembly GCA_018340775.1. Lineage (NCBI taxonomy): Eukaryota > Viridiplantae > Streptophyta > Pinopsida > Cupressales > Taxaceae > Taxus > Taxus wallichiana. The sequence continues at coordinate 109,076,280 of CM031238.1, forward strand.
ACATTGATAGGAGTGTGAGAGATCATATAGGGATGAGATAAATTGAGAGAGATGTGAGGGATAGAAGTTGACTCCTTACTTTAAGGAGTCATTTACCCGTATATGTATGTAATCTCTCCAAAGTGTAATCTATCCCGAATGAATTCTTTTATTGATATTATTTGATTCGGTGTTTTTATCTCATAAATTAGTTTATTGAGAAGCTCTACTAAACTTCAAAGTATGTAGAATGCATATGATGAATAAATGCTCTATGTGACTCATGCAATGTAGGAAATGTAGGGTGTGTAGAATAGGCAATATGTAAGATGCGATGATAGGGGTAAATAGAAGTAGAATGTGTAGTGAGAGAATGTAAAGCTAGACCCATATATAATGTGACCTAGCATAAATATGGAATGTAAGAAAGAGATGCAAAAATAGATGTAGATGATATAAAGACTAGTGTAGTGTGTATGATATAGATGATGTATAAATGACTAATAGATGAGGGATGTATAGGATAATGTAGGATGTAGGCTATGTATAGAAATGATGATAGAATGTAAATGTGTAGAACCTAGAGTGCGGTGTATGGGGTTCAAAGTGTAATGGTAATTCATAAACAATCCAATGTGAAGAGAATCACAAGAGTGTGTCATTAGGTAATGAGGGTGTGATGACGTGTGGGATGGTATGCCCATTAATAAAGACAACATGTGTGTGGTAATACTATATGATAATGTCAAAAGAAGAAGGGGGATGTGTCGACTATGCCCCCAAGTGGATGATAACATGTGTATTATGTAATAAATGATGTATGTAGGTGATGAGACATGATGGATTTTGTTTAATTGATGATGTGTAAGGAGTATTATAGATGTGTGTATGTGTAGGTGGTGATGTAATGGAAAAATATAATATGCCGAGAAGAAAACACACGCACATCACCAAATTTGTTGTGCACCTCATCGTTGATGACTGACGAGAGGACGTTGGTTGTCCTCCTTCCTCCGTTGCCTCCATCCTCCAATAACATGCTGCTAACTCAACCTAATTTGGATATGAAGCTCAACTATTTCCACATTGTTTATTATATCTTCCCTCTGTAATGTGAAACACTTTATTTTTCTAGATGTCGGGTAACATCGAAAATGCGTCCATAATGTATTTTTTCAAACATCATATTTTTGAAATTTAAATCAATGCAAAGAGGATTAAAAAAACAAACACTTTTGCAAAAAATGGCACTCGATTTTGAGGTACCAAGCAAAAGTTATTAAGGTTTTAATTTCCTGTAAAAAGGCCCAATTTGAATTAAAATTGGATCAACAATTAAAAATTTACTCCAGATGAAGAGAAAATTTATCGTGTGACCACTCGTTGGAATTGGGAGGAAATGAGGATTCCAAAAATGTCAAAGGCCCAAAAAAATGGTGTCGGAAAAATATTAATTTGGCTAAAAAACGTAATAATTGCCCTTAAAATGCAATTATTAAACAAAAACTATAGTAAAATTAAATTTTTTGAACTATAGTCTTTGCTAAAAAATTAAAAAAATAGCCAATCACAAATGGATGCAAAAACTCACGGCTTCATTAGAGTGACAGAATGATTTGCTGATAATTCCACAACCAGAGCTTTGTTTTATAAACCAAAAATGTGTTGGAAAGGTGCTTTCAATACCTCTGCAATGGTACTAACAAAAGTTGATTTCATCACCTGACCTAAAAGTTGTTCATGACTAAGTTTTACTTGAATTTGGAGTTGTTCTTCATGCCTGAACTGCAAAAGGTCACTGTCTGCAGTTTCTTAATTCTTTGTGATTTCATTCACCACTACTTGCAAAGACTTTGCTCAATGTTGAATTTGAGCCATGAAGAATGGTGGAGACGTCCAGTTCTTTGTATTCATCAATGCAAAATGTCACTAACTAGACCCGAATGAACAATGCAAGAAGGAGACAATGATTTCACCAAGATTCACAATGCAACATGCGAAAACAATGATCAGGGTCATGTTATTATTTTGGAAAACACTGATTGAATGCTCCTTCAGAAGGTTGCATGCTTGAAAAGTATGAGATCTGACAGAGAGAACATTCAGAGGTCTGAATACTATAAATTTGAGAATGATAGATCATAGCTCGATGGAGATGACAGGATCCATAGCAATCTATAACTAGAATTAGCACCGATCTGCTATAAAGTTATCTGACAGTTTGGAAGTGCAAACAACTCTCAGACATAGATCTCTGAGCTATCAATTAAATGATGCACACAAGATAAAAGTTGTGCCTTGGGTAGATTACATCAGAATGCAATATCAATAACAAAAAGGAACAATTCTTGTTAAAGATCAGAGAGTCGTGTGAATAAGGATGGGCCCCACAATACACCCAAATTGAATCACCTAAATATTCTCCATTGCAAATTATTGGAAGCATTGCAATAAGATGGTTACCTCTTCACAGACCTGAGCATGTATCTTCAAACGTGGATATGATGAAACAAGTAGAGCTTGGAAGGCTATACGGTCTCTTACTTACAATGCATTCCAACAGATCTCCAAAGCATTAATCTCTAGTTTTTCAATCTTCAATACATATTTGGCAGTGTAGAAAATACAATGAAATGACCACCTAATTTCTGTCAGCAGATTCACCTGCTCTGATACCAAATAAGGGTGTTTAACTTGATTTACACAATAAAATTTACAGAATAATAATCTATCATTAAATTTGTTCCTGATGTACATTCACAATATATTAGCCATATATATAGGCTTTTAGATAGGCATAACAACTCTAACAATGCATGCCTATATTCTCTCAACCACTCACTAATTATGTAAATTGTTATAACACTAATAACAATTTACTCAACCACATTATAATATATTCTCACATATATATTATACGAAACCCCTATGAGCACTAATAGGATTATTCCTAACAATTTTATGGTAAAAGACCCTCAAGAGACATATAAGAACCCCAAGAATATGAGTGTGTCGGCAGGAAGGTAGAGTAACAAAATTTGCCTACTAAAGGCCAAGTTTATGCGTGGTGGAACCTTGTTGACAAAGCTTGTAGTAGAACTAGGTGGTGGTGGCGAAAATGAAAATGTATCGTAAAAACTAGGAGGAGGATTAAATGCTTTAATAAACTTAATTGTTCGAGTGTAGATTTGGGAAGATGCCATGTTGCACTAAATCTTAAGGGAGGTTTCTTAGGTATATTTTTAATGTGGTAGATGACCTAGGAGGAGTGGTTTGTGAACTAATTTTGATAGGTGGGTGACGTTGTTAACTTAGGAAACCATAGGTGATGACTTAGGTGGCACTTGACTAACCGAAGAAGGTGTATGAGAAGTGGTATAGTGATGCTCAGTAAGTGGGGGAGAAGCAATATCAGAAATAGGAGAAGTGCTTGTTGAACTAGGAGAAGGATCACTATGCACATGGGAGGGGCTATCCATTGTAACAAATAATAGAATCATCAAGAACTTCCTTAGAAAGATCAGGAGGCAATTCACTAGTAACTTAGTGGAGCTTGTTGAGATGGATCTAGACTAATCGAAGGAGAAAGAGACTTATGATCCCATGTGGGTGTGACCTTTGGAAGGGGATTTTGTGTAATGAATGAAATAAGACCTTGACGAGTAAGACTTTGGATTAGGCGATGCAGGGTGAGGCAAAATTTGCATTATGTACATTGATTTAATGATAATTGCGAATATGGATGACCTAGATATTTTGTTAATCGGCAAGGCAAATAGTAATGAGTATGTGGTAGAGTGATCAACTTATGACTAAAGAGTTGAGTAAGAATTGCATGTGGCATGGTATTATGCTTAAATATGAGAGGCTTAGGCAAGGGCATGTCTTGAGGTTCAACTAGATGACATACAAAGTGGACATAGATTACATATAAGATGTAGAAGGAACACAAACATGTGATTGTGAAGCATCCTTAAGCTGTTGAATTTCATATCTAAGGGATGTGATGGTGGATTCCATAGATTGAATAGAGGATGTATGCAATTGAGAAGCATCTTTAAGTTGTTGGATCTCATATCTAAGAGATGTGATCGTTGATTCCATAGATTGCATAGAGGATGTATATGATTGAGAAACATCCTTAGACTGTTGACCTTCAGATCTAAGAGATATGATTGTGGATTCCATGATAGAAAATTTTTCATGTAAGGCCTAAATCGAATCTAAGATGGGTTGGTTAGATGGAGGGTCATCAAGGTTAGGGTCGACAAAGAAACAATGAAGCATAACACTTAATTTGTGTGGTGGCATATTGTCATCAAAATACTTGGTGTCTAGGGATTGTTGGAAAATAGCCTGACAAGTGGGATATCTCTTAAGTAAATTAGATAAAGAAGCTTGACCCATGATATAAGAAGAATAAGGATCCTAAGCGTGAAATATGTCGGGTTCACCAAAATGATTAACAAAAATAAAGCCTAAATGGCTAAATGGGGGTATAGGGGTATTAATGTTAATCTAATTAGGAGGATTAAAACATTGTATAAATGGAGCTAAAATAATATGGAATAAGTATAATTAATTATTCTAAATGAAAAAAACCCTAAATATTCAAGAGAAGGAAAGGAAATGGCTTAGTTGATTGGAAAAGATTGTTGCAGGTTGTTGTAGGTCTGAAAGTAAAATATGGAAGTGCATACGATCACTCAGAATCCTGTGAAGACCATATTTGGAAGATTTGAACAGATCCAAAGTGCTAGGAAGGTCTGGGGTGCCTTGATCTCAGTAATCCAAGCACTCGATCTCTATAAATGCTCATAAACTAATTTCGGTATGATCGCAAAGTGTTTAGAATGCTTCATATCTCATTGCACTAATTTCATCGGATGAGTTGTAGAATGACCTCAATGCTTAGAGGAAGTATCAAACCCTAGAAAAATAAAAGATGTAAATGAATGGGTCGACTCGACCTCAACTATTAAACTAGTGGTCTTATCACTGAGCATTGCACTACATTTCAGACCCGGATGTAGTTTTGGTGAGTGTGTGCATGTCGTGCCCTAGGTGCTCTTGTGCCAGTCGCACTTTATGAAGTAGCGAGCAATAATAACTATATAAAATGTAAATAGCATGTGTGCATGGAATAGAATAGAATCCCCCTATGTAGTGTGTGTGATGCAGATCTCCTAGCCTTGATGCATGACACTATGTGGATGCAAGTGATGCAATGGATGCAACTCTAGATGGAGTGATAGTGGTATGTGACGTTAGGACCCTCATTATGGTCTTATAACTTTATATTTATAGTGCCCAAGCTTAATTTCATAATTAATCCCGATAATGCCAACTCAGGAAAAGGATAAGGATGAAAAATGACTAGAAAGGCCCCAAAAAGAAGTGATAAAGGATGTGCATAGATCGGGGCACCCAAGGTGGCACCCAGGGCGCCCAAACAGAGGGCTGGGGGCACCTTGATTTTGGGCTACTGATAGCCAGGCGAATATGAAATGGATGGATAAGTGCAAGAAAATATGTGGGAATGATGAAATAAAATATAAAATAAAGATGGCCAAAATGTGGGATTAATTAGTACTTTATTCACTTGAGAACCTTCTAAATAGTAGTATAAGACCGGGCTAAATAATTTCTAAAGTGCATAATTTTGTGTTTATAGTGTTTTGGTTTGATTGGTAATTGTTTGACACAATGCACTAGGTTATTCTGAGTTTTCTATGAAGTGTTTGACAAAATTATTGCACAGATTTGTTAATCTTCTGATTACAGAGTCATCTCATATGCATTTGGGGGCTTTATTGTTGCATGAAATGATCTCTTTTGCATTGACTTAATGTGATGACACAACCATAAATCTTCTGCACGGGAACAAGAGAATCATGGAAGAAAATGCCACACCTACAGCTAGATAGTAACCAAAAATTTGAAGGACACACAAATTGTGTCTTAACAGGACAACGAAAAATTCAAGAGGGAAAAGTGGTTTCAGAGATTAAACATTTGGATCCTCAAACAAGCATGTTAATCCCATATAGCTTGACTCATGTTTCAAAATATTGAGCTAACCACACAACACCTACAACAGAATACATAAAAGCATTGCCTATTCACTCTAAAAAGCATGAGGATAATCAGATCAAACTTGTGGATATAGGAGAGAGACTAACATATGTGAATGCCAAACAATATAAAAGGATCTTACTTTGCACAAATGGGTTAAAATAACAAGAAAGATAAAGTGGTTGGGAGGTAAAAAATTTACAGCAATTCTTCCCAAGTCTACCAGCAACATCCTCGCCTCGCCAAATGCAAACATAACACAAGAACTGCTCAAAATGTGGGTAAAAACCAAGGTGATCACTCAAAGATAGTTTCTTGGTAAAAAGGAGGTGAAGCAATGGGAGGTCATGCGACATTAGAAATTAACACGAGAGGGAGGCTGAAATTGATTTAACAAAAATAGAATGTAATGTTAAACCCTATATTTCAATGTAGCAGTAAATAAATAAGAAATGAAGTACACATTTGGCCTAAGATATAAGCGATGAAAAATGTAAAACCCTAAGAGCAAGAGGGAAAAAGAAGACTTAGCTATTCACAATAATCCCAAAGGTGCGTAGAGCCAAAGAACTGGTAAAGAGAAGTACAAACTGTCATGTAGCGAATCCTAGAAAAATATAGAAGCATCGAAATAAGTTAGACTAGGGCGCTTAGATCGGTCGAGGGGCAGGGCACCTTTGCAAAACATCCTCTGGGCATCTGTGACTACTTAGAACCTTAGAAACTCAATTTTGTAGGGTCGTGAGATGTTCGTTGTGTGTCACCTTTAGTCATTTGTAATTATTTATTTGATTGTCAAATTCTCCCGAAACTCGCAAAGAGAAATAACACATGCGAAACCCCAAAACACAGCAAATCCTAAAAATAAAAAAGATGCAAATGGGGAGTCGAATGAGAATGGAGGTCACCCAACCGAGTGAACTTACGATTCGGTGTTGCACTACATTTCAGACTCTATGTAGTTTTGTGTGTGTGTGTTTAGAATCATTGTGCCCTAGGTGGCTCTTGTGCCAGATGCACTTGAATAGAGAGTAATAGCTAGATGTAGAAGATGTAAATAGATATGTGCATGGAAAAATGAAATTCCCCTCCTATGCATGTATGCAAAAATAATAGTCCCTTGTCCCTTGTGTGAAGCTAGATGGATGCTTGAATGCTCTTGTAATGGCCTTTAGATGGAACCTTATGTAGTGATAGTAGATGCTTAGTGTGTGGTCATTTATTATGGTCACATAGCTTTGTATTTATATTATTCCCTTGTTTGAATTTTGTAATTAACCACTAAAAGGTTGACCACTAAGAAAATAAGATGCCCAATAGCTAGAAAGGACCCAAAAGATGCGAGCAAGATACAAAGAGGTCGAGAGTGCCCAGAGGGGATAAGGGTGCCTATCGTTGGTGTCCTAACTGGGCGCTAGTGTCCAGACTCAAAAAATTGAAGTGTCAAAAGTTAGACTGGGCAAGAAGGTGTGTAAGACCAAGAAGGAAACCAAAAGAAAGCAAAGAGGCTAAAGACAATGGTCAATTAGTACTTTTCTTGCTTAGGAATCATATGAATAGTGGTATGTGACTAGGACCTAGAAATGTACCCAAAGTGTGTGATTTAGTGTCTACATTTTCCCCCACTTTATTTTGTTGAGAGAATGCTCGATAACATAAAGTAGATAAGATATGTGTACTTTAACCATATAGATTGATGTCAAAAACGTGTTGAAGAGACAAAAAAAAGTGTGGAGTGATAAAAATGAAGCATGAAAGCTAGAGAAGAGGAAGTGAAAATGACCCTAGGGGTGAAAGTGTATGTGTGATGTCATGTTGTACCTATTGTCAATGTTGCTTGATGCTTGATGATGTGATTGTTACTTCCCATAAGGACGAACCTGCAAAAGAGAAGAGCAAACGAGTAGTCAAATATGTGTATATGAAAAATTCGATCCAAATGAGTAAAAATTATGTAAAAATGTGAAAAGGAACATGTGCACATGATCTGTGATGAGTGAAAAGAGTAGAGAGGATCTTGAAATATGTCGAGAAAGAATGATTTTTTTTTTGGCGATCTCATGCCAAGAATGATTTTTTCGGGTGATCTCACGCCAATTGCGCCAAGTGTGAGTTTTTGGGCAATCTCACGCCGCAGTAGAAGAAGTGTAGGGAGAAAGGTCTAGTGTTATTCTCCAACCTTTGACTGCTTCCCAAAATATAAACACCACTGCAGATGGTGTGTTCAAACATGATCCATTTTGATCCAGTTCGATCCAACATGAAAATAGAAAAGAGGTGAAAATATACATGTTGAATGCTGAAGGATTATACATGTCTTGTAAAAGTCATGTAAAACTATTGTAAACTGTTTCAAATTGAGAAAAAATGTGTAATTGCCCCTGTCATACGCGTCCAGGTCATACGCGTCCAGGAAGGGTCAGGGGTGCCCAAGAGCTCATTTATGTGTCTTGGCATTGGCATCTATGTTGTGCTAAAGACCCAAGTATGATTCTGGGACGTTTATGAGACTATGTTATACCAATACTAAACTATGTTGTACTGTGACTCTAAAATACTATATGGCATATCTGATTCACCCAATGATGCCCCCTCGTTTGGGGTGCATGTGAAGTCACTAAGGAGAATGTGGCCCAAAGGAGGACTAACCACTAAACTGTGACTGATACTCTACAGGGGAGGGAATGTGCTTAGTAAAAACCAAGGAACACGTAAACAAAGTGGCTGGAAAACATGTGTTAGTAAAAGCAAGATAAAATGCTTATAGAAAATAGTGTGTAATATAGCAAAAAGACAAAGTAGACCACGAAAAGGGGTTTCAAACATGGGATATCACTCACGATGTTGCAAGACAATCAAGGCCAAAGTGGCCAAAAACACAAAAGCAAAGTGAACAAGCAAGACATAGAGCAAATCCCACAAACAATTGCATACGAGTATCAAGCAATGGAAAACAATGACAAGCAAAGTAACATACAACCATGGTGGCAAATAGACATGTAAAGCAAATGTTACACATGAAGCACCCATTAGCATGTTAGATAGATAAAATTTATGTCAAAGCGTGTATGATTTGATATAAGATAGTGTGTTAGTATGAATAGGAAGTACTTAAATTGAAATAATAGTACCTATGATGAGTATGAAAGCAAATGCCCTAAGAGTCGCTATAGGACTGGTAAGAGGTATTGTGCCAAGAATATGTGCTGCATGTAAGGATCTATGTAAAATTTGCATTCACAACTAGAAGGCAAGTGAACGTGCATGTGTATATATAGAAAAATAATGACATACAAAGTATTTTTCGGCATGTGTAACAAAGCATACATGTAAGCATAAGAAAGCAAGAGTAAATGCAACTAAGATATGCAGTATGATGTGAATGTGTATGGAATGGGATTCAAAGTGAGTTTGATAGAAGTAGCGTGACCCCAGTGAATGTGAATGAGTATGCATGAGATGAGGTTCATTTATATAAGACCCTTGACAATCAAGAATGAACCATAGAATGAGAGCGTGTCATCGGAAAATGGTTTGAATATGTGCACTAGAAATATATGATCAATGACGTATAGGCGTAGAGAGTGAGTGAGTGTGGTTAGGTGCATTTCAGATTGAGACCCTTAGTAGTTGATTATGAACAGTGGAACTAAAGTGTGTCATCGGGAAATAAGTGTTGCATGTGATAATAGATGCAATATATTGTGAATGTATAGCGCCTGAAAGTGTGTATAATATGCGATAGAAGTTGCTAGAAGGAGATGTGGCAAATTTACACAGTGTGAGGGATGTAATGTTGTGAGGTTCATGAATGTAGTGAGCCCTCAACAATCAAGTGTGAAACGTAGCACAATAGTGTGTCATTGGGTTGTGACGATGTGTGTGAGAATATGTGCTAGAAAGATGTGTCTGAATGTATAAAGCGCAAAATATGTGTACCAGAGATGTCGGAAAAAATATGTCATAAATGCGTTGAGTGTGAAGTGTGTAGTGTGTAGTGTGTGAGGTTCATTTATGTAGTATTCCCTCAACATTCAAGTGTGAACTGTAGCATGAGAGTGCGTCATAAGGTAGTGGACGATACGGGTGTATCAAGATGCGTAAGATGTGTGTGAAAGACTAAATGCGAAGTGTAGAGTGAACAAGTAGAAATGTAAGATACCTAATGATGTTATGAGGGGGGAGGAGAATAAGCATGATGCCCCCAAGTGTATAAAGAGAAGAATGATCAAGTAACATCATCTAAGAGATCATCATTTTCATGGTCAAAATTGTATGGAGATGCATCGAGACCTGATAAGCAATAGTATGTGGTTGATCATATAAAGAGCCATTACGACATAGATTGTACATGCCCATTGCATATTCTTTGTTAGTGAAAGGTTTTGGTGGACATCCATGTGCATACCAATGAGTAAGATTTTGTGAATAGCCTGAAATGAATCATTGCAAATAAAAACATGATCGAAGGGCATGGGAAATGAAATGTCAATATGGTCAGGATCCAAAGTGCCACCAATGTAATCAAGCCAAGACTTCCCTAGAGTGAGTGGAGAAATGCGAGGAGTGCGTGCAACAAATACTGATAAATGGAAAACACGAAGACCATAAGAAGTTGTAATGCAAACATACCCATGATATAAATGAGGAGAATGTGACGGAGGTATGAGATCCTCTAGTGTGAATCCAAGTCAAGCCAAGCCATCGTATGTGCAAAATTTTTAGAGCAAACAAGATCAAATGGGATGTGATGCCAACAAAAATTATACATGAAAAGTGTGCATGTGAAAGGAGGGAGTGTAGATGCAGGTCACTCCTGAGAAGATGAGGCGGAGTGGTATGATGTTGAGTGTATGGAAAAAACCCCGATAAAGTACCATAACATAAATATAAGGAGGGGATTTTTTGAATTTATATTCACTAGGACTAACAACAATAAAATTATCATTGAAATATGACTCATCGATCTCAATAAGAGTGAAGTTAAGATTGCGTCTTTGTGTCATCATTAATCTCTACGACATCGACCTCATCATCTGAATCATCAGTTTTGGCATCTTCGATTAAGATAATATCATCCTGCTATCAGTAGGAATGGTGCTAACCGGAGGAATGAGAGAAGCCTCGGTAGGTGAAATGGTGGTGGTAATTGGAGCACGCACATTAGGTGAAATGAGATTAGTGGTGTGAATTGGAATGGACGGTATGCTTGTAGAGGTGGAAGAGAGTTGTGAATCACTAGATTGACCAATATCATATGTGTCTGATATTGATATATGGAATAGGTGTGACGGAGAAATAGGCGTAATAGTGATAGGATCTATGTGAAAAAAATTGTAATGGATCAAGGTTGGCATCAATAGTATATTCATATCCATCATGTAAGAATTTAACACACCGATGACTAGTAAACATGACAACATGCATTGCGTGAATCCATGGTCTACTGAGCAATAGATTAAACTGAAATGATGCATCAATGACGAAGAATGCAATAGGAACAGTCTTAGGCCCAACTTGTATAGGTAACGTGATAGTGTCAAGGCATGTGCAAGTAGTGGATTCATAACCATGAATGAGAGTGGTATTCTTAGAAATGAGAGTACACTTTTAATGTGAATAAAATGAAGGGTGGCCTCTAATGTTTGCCAAAAATTAGGTGCACTATGTAGTAAATCACAAAGGGAGATCTTATCCGGTGTATTCTTAAGTTTCTCTATGATATCATGACCCTTAGTAGTAAAAGGAGTTGTAGAAGTGATAGGTAGCGGAATGAATCTTTGGTTGAGCCGTGGGTGGACGAGTGCAACGAGTGGTTACTACATTAATTGTTGGATCAACAATAGGCATAATAAAGCGAGGAGGATGTTGGGTATGAACTTGCATAAAATCAACAACAAGCCAGAGTAACCATGCCATAAACCTTAGTTGGGGTGAAAGAAGGATAAACAGATTGAGATATGACTTGAGAAGAAGAATACATACTCAAAAGGTAGGGTTTGAATGGTTGGGTTCACCAAATGATTTAACAAAAATAAAATTTAATTTTAAACCCTATATTGCAATGTAGCAGTAAATAAATAAGCAATGAAGTACATATTTGGCCTAAGTAATAAGTAATGAAAAATGTAAAACCCTAAGTGCAAGAGGGAGGAAAGAAAACTTAGTTGATTCACAATAATCCCTAAGCATGCATAGTTGAAGAATTGGTAAAACAAAAGTACAGATTATTAATGAAGCCCGGAAAAATATAGAAGTATCGAATAAGTTGTATTGGGGCACACAGGGCGCCGCAGACCTCCTTTAGGCACCCGTGACTATTTAGAACCTTAGAAACTCAATTTTGTAGGGTTGCGAGATGTTCATTGTGCGTGGCCTTTAATCGTTTGCACTTTGTTGCTTGATTGTCGAATTCTCTTAAAACACGTAAAGAGAAAGAGAACCTACAAAACCCCAAACACATCAAATCCTAAAAAAAAGATGCAAATGGGAGTCGATTGACCCCATGTAGACACAAAGTCACTCACTTTGAGTAATTATCTAGTCTTGATCATATACTACTGTTCATATGGTTCCTAAGTATGAAAAGTAATATTAACCCATGTCTTTGGCCATCTTATGTTGCTTTATGTTGTTACTTTCGGTCTTGCACCTCTGTTGGCCCAATATATCTTTTCATACTTCAATTTTTCCCTTTTTGGATTGGAGCGCCTAACCCGGACACCAGCGTCAGTGCCCTCATCCCCTCTGGGTGCCCCCTGTCCTCTTTACACTTTACTCTCACTTTTTGGGTCCTTTCTAGTCGTTTGAGCATTGTATCTTTTTGGTAGTTTGCTTTTTTGGGGTTGATTACGAAGTTCAAGTAAAGGAATCATATAAATATAAAGTTATGTGATCATAATAAGGGACCAAACACTAAGTACTAGTTATCACTACCTAAGGTTGCATCCAACAACACTTCTATTGCTCCATTTGCATCCATCTAGCTCCATCACAAGGGACAAAGGTTGGTTTTCTCGCATCACACTTCATAAGAGGGCGGTTTATTCTATTCCTCGCTATTCATAAAGTGCAACACACACAAGATCACCTAGGGCACAATTCCGCACACACACACACACAACTACATTAGGTCTGAGATGTAGTGCAACGCTTAGTGACAAGTCCACCATTTGTGGCAGGCTAAGGATTGTCGACCCCTTCATATGCATCTTTCAATTAGATTTCGGACCTCTTGCATAGACCATGACACCCAAATTACAGACCATGGTTCCCATGCGCCCCCATTCCTTTTCCAGGCACCCGAGTCTAGCTAGACATCTCATATTTACATTTTCTCGGGATCTGTGTGATGGTTTCCTCCTCCTATTCATCCAGTCTCCACTTTGCGACAAAGTCCCACGATATTGATAAATCAACTAAGGCTTTTCTAACCCTCTTTTCACATCGGGTTTCATATTTTCATAGCTTAATTGGTTGGGTATTTTTATTATTGCATTTATTTATTTATTTACTACTCATATAACATCTAGATTAGGCATTTATTTTCATATTTAGCTTAATCATTTTAGTGAACCCATACTTGATTTTCACGCTTTTAGGATGCTCATTCTTTGCTTCTCGTCCCAAATTCTAGTCATCATGAGTATCTCAATCAATGATTTCTTACTTGCAAATCCTAATTTAAGGCATAGAGTCTAACATCTTCTTATTACTACTTGCATTCCTATTGATATGCATCCAGACTTAGTTTATCAATCATTTGTTGATGCATTTTCTCAACATATTGCATTCAAATCTAATCCTCTTGCTGATCTTACCACTTTTGACAATGATCCACCCTTGCATATTATGATTCACATTTATAATGTGGGTATCAAACACACTTTAATTGACAATATATCTAAATCAACTTATATCCTATGTCATTCCTAAAAAATCTAGGTATTTTCGTGCGTTGTTGTTAACCCGTTGTGTCTTTCACTTTGCATGCATATATGATGGTTTGTTAGTCATGCATTGGTCACATTACATTACCTATTTTATAGGGCCGAAAACCATTAATATTTTGTTCTTTGTCATTGAATTTAGATTTCATACAACTATTTACTTGGTAGGCCATGGCTTCATGCCATGCGAGCCGTTAACTTCTACCGTACATCATTGCGTCAAATTCATACATGAAGGCATTGAATAATCTATTTTTCATGATCGTCACCCTTACAAATATTGTGCCTATGATCCTAATACTACACTTCCTACTCCACGCACTGATATTACTGATGATCCTCAACCCATGGACGAACTACCTCATTTTCCACCACTTGAAGGTGTTATTTCTATGATAGATGTTTCTTTCACACCACTACCTCCACCTGCTACTACTATTTCCATGGTTATTTATCAGGGGCATGTCCAATCTATGAACATCCATCTATCCCCTACACCTTCACATGCACCACCTCTATTAACACGCCCACCTTTTACATGCACACTTTTCATGAATGATTCATATTGGGAGCATATTCTATTTGATCCTACTTGTGATGTCACTATATGTTCACATGATGGTATAGCTCGTCTCGACTTCGCTTTGTTGAGGATCTATATCCTCCTACTCATCATTCTCATCTATACTATGGATTCATCACTATCACCACTGCTTATGGTTTACGAGTCTTCCATCTCACAGTCTACCTCATGTGTACTCCTCCTTTTACTCCACTCACACTAGGGCGATCTTGGCTTGTTTATATAGGGGTACATTAGACGCGTTGATCATATTAATATCTCATTTCCTATGCCCTTTGGACATATATTCATTTACAACAGTTTCTTTTTGGGCTATACACATAATCTCACCCACCGGTATGTGCACAGATTTCCATTACCTCCTTTCACTGATGAGGAATACGCTATGGGCATGTATAACTTACGCCTCAATGGCTACCTATGTGACCAACCCGACACTATTGCTTATCAAGTTTCTGATGCATCACCATTTGGCTTTAATCATGACATTGATGACCTCCTAGATGATATTACATGATTACGCTCTTCGCCAAACACACACTTTTGGGGCATTGCATTCACACCCCTAGCATCAACACATCACATTGTCATACATCACCTTTATGATTCGTGATTACTACATCATTCATCATTCACACTTTGTGCTTCCTACATTTACTACACATTCTACACCTATATTATCTACACATCTTACATTCTGACTTACATTACACACTACATATTACATATACTACACATCACATTATTACCCGCTACCCGACATTACCTGATGATGCACTCTTGTGCTTCGATTTACACTAAGCTGTTAAGGGCATCCTATACACATGAACCTCACACACTACATAATAGATACTACATATCACACATTACACATCCTCACGCATCCTATATACACATCACCTTGCATCTTATATCCTACATCCTACATATTACATCTTACACGCATCATTTACACTTTGTATTTCTTACACAATATACATTTATATCATCTCCACATATGGCATTACATCCTATACATCGCATATTATACTACATCCACTACATATCTTACGCATCTTACACATATACTTCTACGTGTTGCACTCACTACCCTATGACGCACTCTAGTCTCACATTCCATACTCATTGTTGACGGTATACATGTGAATGACCCCATCACACTCGCACATTCAACCATTTGATCTTCTTCCCTCATGTGACATTCCTAGATTAGTGATATACGCCATAGGCTATATCATCACTTCATTTAGCATCCCCTAGTGATAAATGTCGTAGGCTACATCATCACTTACTTTAACATCATCCTCACCTATTCAAATCATCATTTAGTGATAAAAGATTTAGGCTAAATCATCACTCTTTTGATCATCTTGTTGTGATATACGCTTAGGCTACATCATCAAACATTATTACACTTCATTTTTATGTCGCATGTCTTCACTATGCATTCACCACAACACGCTACACACAACACATAGTTCAACCATTTCCCGATGACACACTCTCATTTATGGTTCATTCTTAACTATTGAGGGGGCATAAACAAATGAACCTCACTACATACAACTCCATTCACTCGGGGGCATGCGGCTCTTATCATTCACTTTGCATTCCATCCATACACAACACACTACATATCTTGGTTGCATTTACTCTTGCTTGCATTTACTTGTACATGTTCATCTCACTACACATGCTAGATATATATCTTGGATGTCAATATCTTTATCATACACATATGTACATTCATGTCTTTCTAGTTGAGATCATAGACTATCTACAAGTCCATTACACGCAACATGGATGTTTGGCGTAGTACCTATTACCGAGTCTCATAGAGGCTCTTGGGGCATCCACTTTCATACACTATATGTGTTATTGTTTCATTTTGTACATAACACTTTACATTATCTATTATACATGCTTTTGATATATATTTTATCTTTCTAATGTGCTAATGTAATGGCATTGTGCAACATTTGTTTCGCAGATTATTTGCTACCATGGTTATCTGTTACATTGTTTGTATTTGTTTGTCTCTGTTTTCCATTGTATGCAGGCCTTGCCCTTTGTTTTGTATGCACACTATGGCCTTGAGTGTCTTGCGACATCGTGAGTGGTATCCCATGTTTGCAACCCACTTTTTGTGGCTTCCATTGTCTTCTTGCATGTTTACATTATCATCTCGCGTCTTAGCTTCTACATTGTCTACGTAGCTTACATTTTTTCTTATACATACATGTATGTCTTTACTTGTACTAACAATTGTCTCCTAGCCACTTGTTTGCATGTGCCTTGGTTTTTACCAAAAACATCCCCTTCCCCCTGCTTAGGAAGAATTTCGATTTAGCGGTTAGTCCTCTCTTTGGGGCCACATTCTCCTACAACAACGTCACATGTGCCCCCACAGAGGGGGGCATCATTTGGGTGAATCAGTCACCCCATACAGGAGTATACATGATGTAATCTTGGTATAGTTCAACATAGTTCAAGGCTTAATCGACTTCGGTCCTTAGTTACACAACGAGTGGGTTCAACACAATCTACAAAACTCCATACACAATGACTTTTATAGGGTAGATTGTCCTTAGCATTCCAGGAGAAGATTACGAGGTTAGAGGATAAAACAAACCTTCATCTCTACACTACTTTGGTCGTGGCATCGAGATCACCCAAAAACAGACAGATCAAAGATCCCTTCATTTTTGGGAAGCGGTTACTGAAGTTGGAGGATAAATCAGACTTTCCTCCCTACACTTCTTGACCCGGTGGCAAGAGATCACCAAAAACTCACACTTATCAACATGATCCTTTTTACGCCCTTTTTCTCATCACAAATCAGTGCACATGTTCCTTTTTCATTTTCATGCTTTCATTACCTTCTTTTTACATACATATATGCATCTTTACACACATGTACATGCATATTTGACTACTTAATCATCTTCTCCTTTGCGAGTCCCTCCGATGAGAAGCAAGCAATCAACATCAACAAAAACATCACACTAATATGTAGGTACATCACACATCAACATCTACAAATGCGCTTTTGCTCGAGGTTCACTCTTATCACTTTGTACACTTTTGTATCTTTAGTCTCCACGCTCCACCTTTTTGTCACTTCGTGCTTTGTCTAGTCCCTCAACACATTTTCTACATCAATCTACATGGATACGGTATGCATCTCTATCTACTTTATGTTACTGAGTGTTTTGCTCGCCAACATAAGGTGGGGGAAAATGTACTCACAAAATCATGCACTTTGGGTAATTATCTAGTCTCAATCACATATTACTATTCATATGGATACTAAGTACGAAAAGTAATAATTAACCCACGTCTTTAGTCGTATTTTGTTATTACTTTCGGTCTTGCACCTCTGTTGGCCCAATGTGTCTTTTCATACTTTAGTTTTACCCTTTTTAGACTGGAGTTCCTAGTTAGGACTCTAGCACCAGCGCCCTCGTCCCCTCACAGGAGCCCCTATTCTCTTTATACTTTACTCTCACTTTTTGGGTCCTTTCTAGCCATTTGAGCATTCTATCTTTTACTGCAGTATGCCTTTTTGGGGTTAATTACAAAATTCAAGTGAAGGAATCATATAAATATAAAGTTATGTAATCATAATAAGGGACCAAACACTAAACACTAGTTAACACCTCCCAAGGTTGCATCCATCGAGGTTTATATTACTCCATTTGCATCCATCTAGCTCCATCACAAGGGACAAAGGTTGGTTTTATGCATCACACTTCATAGGAGGGAGTTTATTCTATTCCATGCACACATTACTTACATTCTACATCTAGTTATTGCTCGCTATTCATAAAGTGTGACACACACAAAAAGTACCTAGGGCACAATTCCACACACACACACAAAACTACATTACGTCGAGATATAGTGCAACGCTCAATGATAAGTCCTTTATTTTTAAAGGTTTGATGATTTGTGTGGGGTTTTGTAGGTGATTCTTCATTGCAAGTTTACTGGCTACATCAAGGAACTAGGTGCGACATACACACGACAAGCAACGAAGGCTTCACATCATCAGCGACCTTGTAAAATTGGCTTTTGGACCTCACCGCACGCAGACCAAGGTGCCCAAACTATAGACCGGGGTGTCCCAAGTGCCCCCATCCCTTTTCTAGGTGTCCCGATCCATCCAGACAACTCGGATATGCATTTTCTTAGGCTCCTGTGTGACGGTTTCCTCCTCCTATTCAATCGGTCTCCACTGCAAAGCACAATCCTGCGACCTCGATGAATGAACTAAGGCTTTTCTAACCCTCTTTACACATTAGGGTTTCATATTTTTATAGCTTAGTTGCTTGGGTATTTTTAGTATTGCATTTATTTATTTATTTATTGCTCCTATAACATCTAGATTAGGCATTTATTTTCATATTTAGCTTAATCAACTCGACGGTGACAGTTTGAGTGAACTTACGATTCGTGCGTTGTACTACATTTTAGACTCCAGTAGTTATGCGCGTGCGTGTGTAGAATTGTGCCCTAGGTGGCTCTTGTGTTAGATGCACTTTAATAGCGAGTGATATCTAGATGTATAAGATGTAAATAGATGTGTGCATGAAAAATGAACTTCCCCTCCTATGAGTGTATGCAAAAATAACGAGTCCCTTATCCCTTGTATGAAGCTAGATGAATGCTTGAATGCTCTTATAGTGGCCTTTAGATGCAACCTTAGGTAGTGATAGTAGATGCTTAGTGCTTGGTAATTTATTATGGTCACATAGATTTGTATTTATATGATTCCCTTGTTTGAATTTTGTAATTAACCACTAAAAGGATGACCACCAAGAAAATAAGATGCCTAACAACAAACCCAAAGATGCGAGATACAAAGAGGTCGGGGCACCCGAAAGGGACGGGGAGCCTAGGCGCTCATGTCCTAGATGGGCATTGATGTCAGACTCGGAAAAAGCGAAATGTTGAAATTTAAACTAGCGATAAGGTGTGTAATACCAAGAAGGAAATTAGAAAGAAAACAGAGAGAGGCCAAAGACATTGGTCAATTAGTACTTTTCTCATTTAGGAATCATATGAATAATGGTATGTGACTAGGACCTAGAAATGTGCCCAAAGTGCGTGATTTAGTGTCTACAAAAATAAAAATAGCAAGGGGATTATAGCCCCATATCAACACCTCTAACATGGTCATCAAGTTATATGTTAAGGAGTTACTGAGTTTAAAGAGAAGGGTGGATAACATGGAGATGAAGGAGCAAATGAAAGATACTAAGTTTCATGAGATTGTTGGATAATACAATTAAAGCTCGAGCTAAAACAAAATAGAATAATAATATAACTTCAACAAGTGGAGAAAGAGATACTTCATAGATCAAAGAGATACAATGTAATGACAAACATGGAAATCAAGGAAAATAAAATGTTGGAAAAATTAGAAGAGGTCAAGTCATGGGCACTAGTAAGAGAACCAACAAAAACACAAAAAGAGATGATAAATAAGCAGATCAAGCTGCAAATATGGAAAGAAAAAGATCATCAGGATATAGCACAAACATAATAATCAAGGGGTTGAAAGAACAGGGAGAAGGAGAAATTACCAGCAGGCTTGTAAATGACTTCTTACTAGATAAACTACAATGGGTAGGGCATATTCTCCAAGCAAACAGAATTGGTAAAGTGGTTGAAGGGGGCAAAACTAGAAATATAAAGATAACCTTGAAAAGTGTGGAAGATAAGAATAAAATATTAAGAAACAAGCAGTCTCTCAAAGGCACACAATTCTATATAGATGAGGATCTAACTCCTGTACAACTGGAAGAAAGAAGGAAAGAATGGGAAAAAGTGATGGCAACGAGAAAGGAAGGAAGAGAAGCGTGGCTATACAAGGGGAAAGCCCAATTTAGTGATAAGAAAACACATAATAAATAGGGAGTCGGGGTCCCTAGGATCATCTTACTTTGGTTAGTTGGAATTATAGAGGCTACCCTTGGAGGAGGGGTCTTGGGTTGGGGCCCATAGCAGAGGGTAAGGATATTATTGT
This sequence comes from Taxus wallichiana var. yunnanensis, assembly GCA_018340775.1. Lineage (NCBI taxonomy): Eukaryota > Viridiplantae > Streptophyta > Pinopsida > Cupressales > Taxaceae > Taxus > Taxus wallichiana. The sequence goes on from CM031238.1 coordinate 109,096,897, forward strand.
CTTAGTTGAAACTCATGAGCATGAGGGCTATAGAGTGCCAAAATTTGAAGGTTATGTAAAAGTCTCGGTTTGGAATGAGTTGGTGGATAATGGCAAAGGGCATGGAGGGGTAATGATCTTGGTTAGGGAAACATGACAAGGAGTCATAAAGGAGGAAAAAAGGATCCGCATAATCAATACATATGGATGAAATTGAAAGACAAGGAAGATACAATTTATCTAGCAGCTTGCTACTTTGCTCCCTATGGTTCTAAAACATACAAGAAAAGGAACCTGGATAGAGAAGATCCTTTTGCAGCATTGAAAAAGATATTGTAGAATTTTATGCCATGAGCAAGATCATTTTATTAGGGGACTTTAATGCAAGAACAACAAATAATCGGCTCTTTACCTTGGTATGAAGGAGGGGTGGAACAACAACCCTTTGTGGTTAGATGAAGATGAGCAACGAAGTGGGAAAGGATCTCACAAGACAAAAAAATGTGGTATCTCTCATTTTGGAGCTGAATTATTGGGGATATGCAGTTTACATAATTTGTAATGGGGTAAAAGCATGGCCGAAGTCAGGAAACATCACATGTCATACTCACAACGACAAAGCGTTGTGGATTATGCTATTTGTTCACAAAGCATTATGTCACAGTATCAAAGGTAGAGATAGGAAGCTTCCCAATTGAAATGAAATTAGATCACAACCTTGTTCTTATGAAGATTAATATGAAAAACTATGATCAACAAAGGACTAATCTTCAGCCAAATAAAAAAGTAGATGCTCAAAGCAGAATTCTTTTGACTCGGAGAATCAAGACACTTTTAAAGCTATGATTACAAAACAGATTCAGGAAATTCAAGATTTTGACAGTTTCAAAGGGAACAAGAGATTTATGAACAACGAGGATTTGATGGTTATAATTCATAGGGCGCTCTTGAGTGCAAGCGTTCTAGAGCTAGAAGAAGTACCAAAAATAGTTTCTCGGCTAATCTATGGTTTGATGATGATTGCAAGGCAAGAAAATGGTGAATATCTCGGGAAAGGATAAAACATATATAAAAGCATACAAAAATCTAGTGAGAGATAAAAAGGAAGAATTCATGAAGATAAGGAGGAAGGAGCTGATTTCTATGGGGAAGAATAATTCGAGAGGTTTTTGGAGAGAGCTTCAGTAAACTAGAACAAATGTGGAGAACAGTATCACGATATCCAATGGTTAGAATATGCAAAAATGTTGTATCAAAACAAAGATCCTCTCTCCTCCCTCCTCCTGTAATTGAAAATAAGGACAAACTCTTTTCTACAAAGGACATCAAGGAAGGAATAAAAAGTTAGCAGCAGGCAAAGCTCAAGATATTGATGGGCTACAAATGAATTTTTAAAAATGGAGTATGGATGACATTGCGCCATACATAAAAGAGATTTTCAACAAAGTTATTCGGTATGGTTTTTAAAAAACTGGACAACCAACATTGTCATTCCTCTTCACAAAAGTGGTGATGTCAACAATCCATCAAACTACCGCACTATTATGATTAATCCTATTTTTGGAAAACTCTTTGGTAGTATGGTGGAACATAGAATTAGTATTTGGGCTGAAAAGGAAGGTAAGAGGGCGAAAGGATAGGTTGGTTTCAGACCAAAACATTCTACTATTGATCACTGCGTCACCCTCAGACACCTGATTGAAAAGGTATGGGACAAGCAAGGGGAAGAGGTCTATTGCTGTTTTGTTGACTTCAAAAAGGCATTTGACACGGTGCCTAGAAGAAAACTTTGGGCCAAAATGGAAGAATTGGGTATACCAGAAAAGTATAGGGCAATGGTTCATAGGCTTTATGATCAAGTTCAAGCCAAAATAAGAACGAAGGATGGCTTATCCGAGTGCTTTGGGAGTGACATCGAGGTCAAGCAGGGATGTCCTCTATCTCCCACTTTGTTTGGGCTATACATAGACAAGTTAGAGGAGTGGATTGACACGATGGGTGGGAGTGGAGTCCACCTAGCTTCTTATGTGGTAAAATTGTTGCTTTATGCTGATGACCTTATCCTAATGGCTAAAACAATGCATGGATTGCAAGAACACTTGAGAGCTCTGGAATTATTCTGTAAAGAGGTGGGGATGCAGGTGAACACGAGTAAAACCAAAATAATGATTTTTACTTTAAGAAGAAAACCAAGGAAAATAAATTTTGAGTTCGAAGGTGGTCCCTTGCAAGTGGTAAATGATTACAAGTATTTGGGTCTTGACTTTCATAGTAATCTCAGTTGGGAGGCCTGTAGAGCTAAGAGGATACAAGGGGGATGGAAAGATTTATATATGCTCCAAAACAAATGCAGATCAGTAGAATTGTGGGATTGGAAAACCAAGTTGACTCTTTTTGGGTTGCTTGTTACTCCGGTGGTTTTATATGGTTGTGAAGTTTGGGGTAGTAGCACGTCAGCGGTGAAATGGAGACAAATAGAAAGGTTACAAAAACATTTTATCACAAGTAGCTTCAAAATAAAATCCACGGTTCCTTATGAGATCATTCTTGCTGAAGTTGGGGCCTTCCCGATGGAGGCGACAACTTTGATTCAACTTTTGGGGTACTTGAAGAAAGTGGAAAGCATGAACAGCAAGATAGTAGTTGGAGCAAAGTTGAATAAAAGGAAGTGCACTTAAATGAAGCAAATGAAAAATGGATGAAGAAATGGGAAATTAACATGCAGGACTGTCCTAACACTAATGGGGATATCAAAAAGTATGTGAGAGAGAAAGTCAAAACTGCCATGTGGATGAAACAACTGGGAAGAAAAAGAGAATATTATGTCAAGAACTTTAACCCCACATGTGATCATGAGCAAAAGCACTATATGGAGGCAGAAATAAAGTGGAAAGCTAAAATGTTAATAAAACTAGTTCGCATCATCTCAGATGTGAAACAAGAAGATGGACAACACCGAAAGAGGAATGGTTTGAAAGAGTTTGCCGGTTTTGCAGGTCAGGTTATGTGGGCATTTCCTAATGGAGTGTGTAGCATATGAGGACATTCGAAGTAGCTATGCTAATTTTTTAAAAATGGAAGCTCTCACAACCTTGTTTGAAGAGGATAAGATTGCAAAAACAACAAATTACTTGACTAAAATCCATAATAAAAGGCTCAAGATTAGCAAAAAAATAGATATAACAATTTTAGGCCGGTTTCTTTAGTATATTTGGCTAACTTGTTTTTGTTTTTCGGGTCCATAAACTACTTGACCTTAAGGAAGTCATTAAAATCTCTCAATTCAATTCAATTCCCACTTATTATTCAATTCGAGCATAATTAATTTAGTGCACGCATAACCGCATCCACAAAATTTAACTTCGTGGATGGTGATACCTATAAAACTTCAGATGAAATAATCTAATATGGGTATAACGGATCACCTACTTCTACTTCCCAAGAATTAATGACACCTGTTTTCTTGCATTACTCAAAGTGGGGATGACCAACCATGCAGACATAGCTTTGAATACTCCACCCCATCTCAGCATTAATACTGCAACACCTTAAAACATGGAGGAGCTGATAGCACCTATCGACAGACTCTGAATTAATATATAAATAAATTGTCATTAGTCATCCTTCACCTGCAACACTGTCTTAGTTATTGCCCTATAACGACACTCCAAACTACCAGGGTAAGTTTCTCCCCCACTCTTCCTATATGTATTTATGCGAGTTCACGGGGGACTTCACATGATCTTATTCTGAAGTCTGTGCGGTTGCCTTTTTGCTTGTTTCTTCAAGGTATGGTGGTATTGCTCTCCTATGTTTTTTACGCTTCTGTGTTGAAATCTGTGCATGGTATCTGCTCTGGCCAAACAAGCCCAGCCTTTTAGTATTGGGTTTTTATTAATCTGAAAGTATGTGGAACCTAAATCTCTTAATTTTTTCTACCCAGTCTCTTTCATTTTTTCAGGCTGTGGCCTCTAACCATATGTTGATTGTTATTGGAGCTGATTCACTTTTCTTTGGAAGTATTTGTTTTAGTTCTAATCTGGTTCAGGGCATTCTTATATGGAGTTCAATTGATCTCGCATTGCCACTTTAGTCACTGCCATTATTTTCATTACAAAAATTGTCTGGTTCCTTCGTAACGATTATAATTTTGAGGCATGTAGTGGATTTCTAGCTCGTTCTGCCTCCTCTATTTGTATTTGAAGCAGCATTATTTGGGTATATGTATCTAGGGTTATTCCTTTAGTTTTAGTTGCGATCCATATTTTGGTCCACCCATTTAGCTTTAGTTTGGGTCCATGTGTATCGTTAGCAGCAGTGTTTATGTCAACCCTTCTCAATTTACCCATCTAATTTTGGTTCTGGTTATTTTTATTTTTTAACCCTATACCAGCCTCTTGAGTTATCTCTCTGGCCTTAGTTTTGGTTCATTGTATTTGTAACAGTAGTGTTTAGGTATACCAGTCTTGGTTTAGCTTTCTAGCTTTAGTTTCGGTTTACATGTTGAGTTTGAAAGTTTGAGTGAGGGTATTGACGTGGTAACAGTTATCTAATGCACCTGCGTGTTCTCTGGAGTTTCATCTTTGCTTACTAGTAGACACTGCAATAATTAATTTCTTTGCTTATTTCTAAGTCTCCATTGCATCTGAACTTTAGCTGAAAATCGGTTTGGGTATTTGTACTTTTATTGGATGCAAAGTTGACCGTTTACAGACTGGACATTTCAAAATCCCGAGTGCCATTGACAAATATTGGTCACTCATATGGACATTTGCACTTGTTCTCCCTCTTTGTAAATGTCCACTCCGTCTCTCTGTTAGCACAACATCTGATTTGGGTTATTGTATAATTCATTTGGCGTTAAGTAGAGTTCTTCAATTTGAATTGGGTATTTGTATTTTTATCGAATGTGAAGTGGAATGGTTACAGGCTTGAGTAGTCTGGATTTCTCATGCGTTCAATTGCATTTTTATGGTTACTTCTAACAGTATTATAATTTATGAATTGATTATTAATGCTTTGTTTGTTGTTATTGCTTTGGATGGCAGTTATGGAATTAGTTTGACACAAAAATCTGCTATAGATTGTTTGTGCACAAACCAAGGTTTGTTGGGTGGGGATATTTGATTAGTACTGCTAGCATGGAATCATTATCAAATCCTCTCAGTATTTTGAACCAAGCAGGGGGTCCAGAAAGGACGATCCTCCTTATTATAGGAACCCTAGGCCTAATCTCCATCCTCCATAAGTTCACCGCAATCCTAAAATGGACATGGGTGACCTTTTTACGCCCTGGAAAGAATCTTAAGAAGTATGGGTCATGGGCCATAGTCACAGGCCCCACTGATGGGATTGGGAAGGGCTTTGCCATTCAGTTAGCTAGGCGCAAGATGAACTTGGTCCTGGTGGGAAGGACCCCTTCAAAGCTTACAGATCTTTCAGATGAATTGCAGTCTAAATACAATATTCAGGTCAAGACTGTTGTGGTGGATTTCAGTGGAGACCTTGTTGAGGGCATGAGCAGGGTAGAGGAGGTCATCAGTAACTTGGATGTTGGGTTACTCATAAACAATGTGGGGTGTCATACCCATATGCCAGGTTTTTTCACGAGGTTGATTCTGAGCTTTTAAAGAATCTTATTGCAGTGAACATTGAGGGCACTACTAGGATGGTGCATACTGTGCTGCCTTTTATGCTGAAGAAGAAGAAGGGAGCTATTGTGAACTTGGGCTCTGGTGCTGCTACTGTCATTCCTTCGGATCCTCTTTACACCGTGTATGCTGCTACCAAAGCGTAAGGATTTCAAAACCTTTTGAACGTGGTTGTATTTTTAGGATTTGTAGTTTGCATTTTCAAGGGTTCCATCTATTATTTGATCATTGAATTCTCCACATATCTGGATTCACCACATAAGAGTTTTTGGTTTGTCTTTTGTTTATCCATGAAAAAGAATAGTACTAGAGAGTTATGTTCTGTTGGTTGTTTTATGGTATTGGATTAGCCATTACATGTTCATTTCAGTTTGAATTCTGGTTTTGGACTTTTATTTTGGTTCAAAAATTTTACACGATTGGTGAATTTGATCTCATTTTTGTGACTATATATGATGAATTGATTTGGCGGTGTTTTCACCCAAATTATGTCCAATGCTTGGAGTCTTTGTTGTTGGGTCGCAAATGTGGAGTAGGAGCTAATTTGGGGTTTTGGAAAATTTATAGTATTAGTCTCGTGTCAGAAATGGTTAACCTGTATAATTGCACCAGGAGAAAGCTAAACCTAGCATAGAAAAAACAAACCTTTTGTATTTGTGATCATTTGAGCATATGAATATCCAGGACAATGTGGCCAGCTGCATATGTCCGGTGACACAGATAACTGGATGATGTTGTCTCAAACTGCAAAGGAGTTTACATGTTCTTTGAGCTTTCAACAAGGGATCTGACAGAGGACTAAACACAATCCAAACACTGAACCATGGGCATTGAAACATAGACAGAGCTACTGAGTTCTAGCTGTTATTCAATCTACCTAGAGTCTCACTGTTTGCCACTTGGGTATTCCAATTTCATATGCGTTGGTCTTAGCGACAAACCTTAAGCCATACCATGACTCACCAAATGACTTAGCATCTGGCATAATATCAAAATAAGTGGCTCTGAGTTCACTTGAAGGTACATTAACTTTTGAATTACACTAAGGCATATGTTCCTCTTAGATAGATGGTAAGCCTACAAACATAAGTGCTTCAGAATTCCCTCCAAGGCATGGCTGAAGCAGGTAGCTTTATCTGAATTTCTGTAAGGTATTTGTTCTGCATAAGCTATCACCAGAATTACATCCCCCTAAGCTCGGTGAATTTATGTTAATGACCTGTGTTTCTGTTAATTTTTCATGTAATCAGTTAAGACTTGAACCTAGGGCCTCCCATGTGTTGCTGTGATTTTCTTCCATTGAGTTGCTGGCCCTTTATATTCTAGAGCTAGACTGCACGGATACGGGTGCGGGTACGGTTATGGTACGCCGATATGGCAAATTTTTAAAAATCTTGGGTACAGTATGCTTTTGGGTACGTTTTATATATATATATTTTTATATATACATGTATATAAATATATAAATATGTATATAAATTATAAATTTAAAGAAGCATTTGCATACTTATTGAAATTTAATTCTCATACATTGCATACTTATTGAAATTTATTATTTCTCTATCACAGTTATTTATCTTAGTGACTGTGATAAGATTCAAGGAGTTTTGATTGTTCATGGTGACCTTCCTTGATCCACTCAGCACGATAGTATTGTCTGACATATTTCCTGAAACATCATAACTAAGCAGGAAAAATATGGATCCAAGCTGGCAGGTGGGACGATTAGTCCGAGCACGGGAGAATACTCGCCGAGTTTTGGAAAGCTATCCAGTATTTTTAATTACTAATCTGTCTACAGGCGATCAAAGCTCATGATTCTTTCAGAAGATTGCAAGAAGTTGCTTGGTCCAAAAAGGTGCAAAAATGGATTTTATGAAAATAAGAAAAATATTGCCATCAATGCATAGAGCTCGAGAAAATATACACTTTTAGAGAAAACGGCACCTGAAACGGAGTCACAGAATGAAAGTTATGGCACATGCAAGTTTTTGCTGCTACATCTTCCCGGACCCTTTCCAAAAATGGCATTTTTTTCTTTCCTTGTGTTTTTTCCCCAAAAATCCAAAAAAGGAAAGAAACGCCGTCTTTGGCAAGTTTTTTTTGGACGGGTACGGCTGGAAACGTACCCACAGGGACAGGGTACGGTCTGGGTATGGCAAAACTGTACCCTGCCATACCTGGACCGTACCCTATCCCTGTGGGTACGTTCCAGCCGTACCCACAGCATACCGTACCCCGTACCAGTACCTGGTACGTTTCCAGGCTGGTACGGGGACCCCCAGGGTGTTTCCGTGCAGTCTAGTTCTAGAGTGTGGATTGTTCTTCCAACAATTTTCTTTAACCATTCTCCTATTGTTCCATTCTTGGATACACGTTAAATAAAGCACCAAATTTCAGGGCCCTATGACCTTGTTGTTGCCCTTCATTCTCATTTGAGTACTAAGCAGCAAGGTTTTAAATTCATGGGCTGAAGAACGAAGATACAGTGACTGTTGGAAGATTGCCTGTTCATGGGGTCCTCCTTACCAAGCTGCCTTGAGCTAGGTGTTTGAGGAGAGAAGGAACTTCTTCCTAGATTGTAAATTCAACAATGGTAAGCTCTGAGACAAAGGCATTGCCATTTACATAATGCTCCACAACATGCTGTTTTATAATGCCACAGGAGTTGGTGCAAGAACAAGCAAGATCATTTTTATTTTCATTGTAAATTTCCATTTTCAAACATCTTATGTAGTTCCTGCCTGGACATTGAAGTGTTGAACTTGATTTGAATATTGTTAATGACCTTGGTATAATGCACTTATGATGAACCTGATCAGGGTAACCAATCATAGTTTTTATTTTTCAAGACCCGTTATGTCCATATGGAAAAATGCATGCCTTGCATTTAAGCCATATTCTTTAGTAACCTTATCACAACTAGAAAGTCTCAACACCACTTTCCTGCAGTTCCATTGAATTTATTTTTACCACAGGACTATCTGCAACAGGCTCCTCACAATGAGGAAGTGTTGGCCACACTGTAAAGCCTCTCATGTTGCTATTTAAATCTTAAATAATTCTAAGCAGATCCTGTTGCAGTAGCTTTCCTTTGGGCATTTGATGCTTTGCTTGTGCAAACTGTACTGGAATATCCTTGGCAATGAAGATTATTTAGTTTCTTATTTCTGTTGTGCAAGAGGATCTTTTGTCATCTTCAATTTTTTTTTTGCCATGTCAAGTTGCTGACCTGAGAAACATAGCTTTGGGTAGTGGGAGCATCTTTTTTGGTAAGTCTAAAGACCTTTCACATGCTGATTATTTTGTGGATGCCTTATACCCTGCATTCTCTCTAGTAAGAGAATGGATTTGGCTTGAGAGTTGATGCCCGTGTCTTTGATAATATGCTGAAGTGTTTCCACTAAAATTCATTTCCCTGTTTTGTTCCTTCAGTATACTCTCCTTAGCCTTGCTTGGCTTGGTGTACAAAGCAGGAGCACTGTATCACTCAGGACTAAAAGTTTCTACAAGAGCAGACTTCTCTTGCTTCATTTTCATAGTGTCTTCTGCAGCAATGCAACTTCTGTCAAGACTTTGTTTAACCATTTGAAGTTGGATTTTACTAAGTTCTTAAATTTTGATAGCAAGCTTTGTTTGTTCTTACCTAGCAATGTATAATGTTTCTTAATCATTGTAAAACAAAGAGCAGAAGTTCCTTATTTTCTGGATTCGCTGCTGCAAGCTCTTCTTTCAGAGAAGAGCATCTTAGACTTAGCTGTTTGAGATCATCCTATGGCTTCTTGAGCTTCAGAGCGTACTTACTTTTCTTTAATCTTCTTCTGTGTTCATCAATCTGTTACATGAGCTGCTACTTCTGAAGAGTATGCACAACTTTCTTTTGAAGAAGTAGCTGAAAACAAGTTTTGAGGGACTCTGTTTCCTCCATTCTACCCATTGAGTCATGTTTTACTTTTCATGACATCTTCTTGTTGAGTGGAGCTTTACTGTGCTTGCAGTTATTATGCCCTGTTCATATTCCTCTACCCTTTGAGATTAACAGTCCGCCTATTTCTCTACTGCCTGTTTTGTAGAGAGGATGGAATAGATATGATTGATTTTAGGTTCTTATTTTATTTTTGTTGTTGAGTTCATGGGAAGGTGGGCAAATCTAAAATATTCATTTCAGTTCAAATTGTGGAGAAAAGGATATGTATGAATGGAAGATTAACACTGTTTCTTATTTTATTGGATACCATTGATCTTGGGTTGCAAATGCAAAAGGTGTGTATAGGTTTATTGTGAAGTTGAAAATTATTAGTGCCATCTAGGATTAAAACGAGAAGGACATGGTTATGCATGAGGTGTCTTTTTGGACAATTCTTTTTAGTTTGCAAGGAAGAGTGAGTAACATCTGCATGTGGGTAAGGTATAAATTGAAGTCAACTTCTAGGGTGAGTTGCTGTGCATTCAATTTATTAACATTTTGGATGCATTTTCTGACAGGTATGTGGATCAGTTTTCAAGGTCACTTTATGTAGAGTACAAGCATAGTGGAATTGACATCCAGTGCCAGGTATATCCTTGTTCTTTGTTTCTGAAATGACAGTATTTGACTTAGCTTTTAACATAGTAATACAAACATCAATGCAATGGAAAATGAGAAAATATCTAGTAGGGAATCCAATTGTGAGCTTGATGGTGAATGGCCTTTCTTCTTCTTCTTATTGCTATTTTTGATTGTTAAAATGGGGCAAATTTTTGGGGAATGACCCAAACAAAAATAAGATACATTAGAGCTCTAGCAATATAAGGATTGAAAACTAAAATACTGCTCACCCACATTGTATCAGCTTTATGCACTGCAATATACCATTGACTAATGAAGTCCATCTTGCTATAAACATAATCCATAGACACCCCATAAATCAGATTGGAATCTTTACCATACTTTCACATCAATGTCTCTCTCAACTCAAAACCGCTGTGTTAGGGGTCACATCACCGAGGGCCATGACAACATTTGAAATCACCTGCTATGATGGAGAGTGCTCTATCCATCGGCCATTTGTTCATGCTTAGAATCTCGAGTGCCGTTGGGAATTTAAGGCAGCCTTCTAGTGATCTGAGTGCATCTGTGCCAAGTTGACAGCTCTATCCTTGAGTTTCTTGATCACTTTCACAACTCCGTGTTTTGAGAACCTCCAGAGTCCATGTAGTCCCTTGCATCATGTGCTCTTTGCATAGAGCCGTGATACATACCACACAATTCACAAGACAACATTTCTCCCTTCATCAGAGATGAGGTGAGGTTTTGACAATCACCCTTGATGTTGTTTGGTGCAACTTAGAGTTTCGTGCAATACCACATCCACAGACTCTGCCCAACCCTATCCCTTCTTGTGCCATGTGTGCCACCTCTACACAACATTGGCAACTTGTGCAACATCTGTAGACATGTAGCGTAGATCATCCATTGTGTAGTAAATTCCAAAGTTACAGTGGCCGTGTGGACAGTCTATGAAACATTGCCCCAGGACAGGTGGCACTTCTAGGGCTTGCGTTATGCCGAGCATCTACCAACGTATTGTGCACATGGCAGTTAAGCCACATAACTGTTGGAGGTGAAGAGTCACACATGGAATCGCAAATGGTTCTTTCAGCCTTTGTGGCTTTATACAATTTGTAGCATTAGATAGCAAATATGTAGTATAACATAAGCAGCCATACATTTCCTTAAAGAGTATGCCATGTACATAACTTCACAGCTTTTAATATATGTAGACACATTAGTAGCATTAGATAGCAAGTAGATAACAAAATATTAGCAGCCATACATCTCCCTTGAGAGTATGCCATGTTCACAATGCACAAATTAATATAATTTTCAGTTCGAGTTCTTTTATTTTTCTCCATTTCAAAGTCTTGCTTATAATGCTTCCACATACTCATATAACATATATAAGCCCTTGTTTAAAGTGTTGCTCCTGTACTCTTGGACTTTGGATCATTGGTGTTAGAGTGGCTGTCCCTTGCATCACCCATTGAATGAGGTTTGGAGTATCTAAAGCTTGGTATCAAACCCCGAGATCCCTCAGATTATCTACTGTGCTCTTTCAATAAAGATCACTTGGCGAGAACCATGAAGCACAAGATGAGGTTCATGTAATGACAAAGAATGAAATCAAAAAAGCTTTTGGTGGAAGTCCCCAGAGGCATCAAGTAATTGTAGTCGTACTTGTGTTTCGGTAAAAATAAATGCACGCGTAGTAGATGGTTCGATGAGGTTAGATTCATATTTTTCTATATATGACTTTTCAAATGAAGAGAAGATCAAACATTGCACTTCAATATTTTTCGACAAAAAGTTTCTTCACTTGTCAAGTAGTGGTGGCAATCCCTCACTCTCCATACTCTATGGAAGAAAGACTAGACAAGAAGAATTTGAATTTGAACCAACTTGAGAAACATTCTTTGAAGCCTAAAAGATGATTATTATTGCGAAAGATGTCTACGATGACTGCTGACATTCGGTGGCTACAAATACGGTAGGACCGTGTTAGGTTGTGGACCTTGTTTTCATGTGTGTAAGTGTTGAAGACTGTACACTAAGAGTACTGTAAAATTTTTTTGGCCTCGAAACAAAATGTGCCCGATATACCAGGAAATGTGTTTTTTCTCATATGGGCGGGATTTTTGACCCATATGTTTATGGGACGGTTTTGGCCCATGGTTTTGATACCCACGGTTTTGTAAAATTGCTTAAGCAATTGTCTACTTATGTGGTTTTGTGCATATGGTAGGTATGATGTAACATTGCAGATGTATTTTGAATTCGGGTGTGAATTTTATAGAGTTTGTTGAGCATAGCTCCAAATAGATCTGGGTATTGTATTGAGAGAGCGGTGGCTTGTAATAAAATTTGAGCAAGTGATTCTTGGTGGACGTAGCCCAAATTAGGTGAACCACGTTAAATATTGTCTCTTTGTGTTGTGTTATTATTATTCTGCACTTTTATTTGAGATTTGTAATATTTTTGCATATTAGTTTCTACTGTTGCGATTCTATGAGGGACTCATCCGCATATTTTATCCCTTATTTCCTAACAGGGACATGACGAACCAGTCCAGCCCTACATTAATGCCTTCGATGACCTATATGCAAAACTAGGCTCCTTTGAGTTAGAGCACCATAAAGTTCTTGAGTACCGTAGAGGCCTATGACTATTCATTTGGTACACTATGAAGCTGACCAAAGTTAAGACAATGGGATAAACCTATTGCTTTGTGGTAACCTTTGAGGAAGAATTGAAGAGTAAGTGGAACACAACTTCCGCTGAAAGAAGACACCTTCTTTAGGCAGTACAAAACGTCTTAAGATAGGTAAATGGGCCAATAAACATAAAACTGTCTTAAGATAGGTAAATGGTGTGATAAACATAAAATCAACAACCACTCAAACTTACAGTTCCATGCACAAAAATCTTGCACACACATGTAGGAGCAGAGGATCAAGAAGTCCAACCATATTTAGATGCAGCGAATACAAACCTAAAAGTTTATTGTTTCACTGCAACATCCACACCAACGATCCAAGATTTTGAAGCAGATCGCCCAATCCATTTACAGATATGGGTGCAAGGACGGCCACTGGATTTTCTGATTGATGGTAGCATGAAGAATCTCATCTTTGAAGCAATTGTCAAGTTATGGAATTTGCCACCATATGTCATCTGTGGTCAGACAAATTGGGATAGTTCAGTTCACACAACGCCAAAGGTATACATATCATTCACCAATGCTGCTTTTCTTATGCTATCCATCCTTCAAGACAAGAGCTAAATTGCAATGGAGTGCTAATTGATGATATAAACCTTAGGCATGTATACAAACGTCCCTATCATGGTGTGCACACAATTTAATCCTTCAAGTGTCATTGTATTATTGGGCAGTAAGAAATGCCAAATTTGTGAAGTGATTCCACTCTACAGCCTTGCTGCGAAAATTTGGAAGAAGATCCTGTCATAGTCACCACTCACGATACAATGTTAGCTGGTAGAAATAATCCCCATCACGGTGTGCACACCATTAATCCTTGAATTATCATTGTATTATTGGGCAGTAAGAAATGCCAAATTTGTGAAGAGTGATTCCACACTATAGCCTTGCTGCAAAAATTCTGAAGAAGATTGTGTCATAGTCGCCACTCACAACACAATGTTAGCTGGTAGAGATAGACTAGATTTTGAGACTGTGTACACTCGGGATTTATTGAAGGTGATGTATAGAGTTGATGTGGCAGGTCAAAACAATCACCAAGGCAAATGGTTCACCAAGATGTAGCTAGAAGTTAGGTAGCTGGTATGGGGATGGATATGGGGACGCAGACCTGATACATTGATATGATGATTTTTTTGGGGCTTGGGTATGGCTGTACAAAAAATATAGAAAATATTAAAAAAATAGTGAAAGAAGAAAATTAATCATATAATATGCAGAGTAAACAAAATAAGATGAATAACTGAAAAACATATTGATAATTCAGTGCTAAATGTCATGCTATTCATTGGTCAAACTTAGAACAAGTACACTGTGCAAATGTTACAATGTATACACAAAAATCAAGGCAAATCGTATTCATTATTTTCATAATGGAAATACTACCCAATGTATTTAGCAAGACCATCATTAAAACTATCATGTGGCTCGTTAGAACCCCAAGGAGTGATAGTGCCGCTCCCGCTAGCTCAATCATCTGAAGTACCATCTAGCTTTGGATCTACCAACAAAAGGTGGCCAATGGATGCTTTTAAGTTTGGAGTCTCTTAGGGTTTGTGTTTTAATGTTTTAAAAGTCATTTTTGACTTTATTTTGACCAAGAAAAAGATAAAAACTGATTTTGGGGGCAGAACTGTGGTTTTGTTTCAAGATGTATCTAGGTATTGAAATGTGTACCTCAGGTGTTCCCCTGTACCCAGGCCCCAAGATGCCACACTTGTTTCCTAAGACTTAACTCAAATAGGACGATTGCTTCTCAAGAAAGGGGAAATGATCTGATTTATCCACGCTAGTATGCACTCTTTCCTTGAGTGCCTTTGTCTCTTGTGCAACTCAACATAGTTCTTCACATCATGTGCTTTCCATGTAGCGTTAGGATACATGTTGTGTAGCGCCAGGATACATGTTGTGCAACTTATAAGACAATACTGCTTCCTCTATTAGAAATGCGGCGAATTTTTAAAGATCAATCTTGACATGAACCAGTGCAACTCAGTGTTTCGTGTCACACCACATCTGTGCACTTTACCTATCACTGATCCGTCCTGCATCTCCTCTGTGTAACATTGGTGATCCGTGCATAACCCGCATACATGATGCAAGATCATCCCTTGCGTAGAATATTCAAAACTCATAGTGGGATACCACACTTGGTGGTTAAGCCATCTATCTGTTGGAAACTGAAGAGTCCCACTTGGAATTCCAAATGGTGGAAGTTCCATAATGGTTCTTTCAGACTTCATGGCTTTGTAACATGTGTATACCCATCTGTCGATTGAATATCAAGCAAATAAATGACAGGCAGCCATACATTTCTCATGAGACTCTGAGAGTATGTCATGTACCGTGTACATAATGCACAGATTAATGTTATTTTCTGCTTTGGTTTTTTATTTTCTCTACTTGTAAATCTTGTTTATATTGCTTCTGCAAACAGATACAATACATCTAAACCCTTGTTTAGTATATTGCTCCTTGGACCTTTCATGATCCGAATCATCTATTTTCATTACTTTCATGAATTGGCTTTATAGTCACTAACAGCATCTGAAGTTAAGAGTCTTTCTGATTAAAAAATGAATCCAGTTCAAAGTTTTAAACACAGCTGAATAGGCGATTCAACATCATTGTGTATATTGGTAGTTTTGAGAAGCACAAATAGGAATGTTCAAAAGAATGTTCTGCTGCACAGGAAGAAGGCATTCTATAGTCTCTGGTATATCTCTTCCAAGTAATCTTGCAGGGAGAAAATCCCAAGGGTGAACTAGCATTTGCACTTCTTGCCTGCATCTTTGGGGTTGATTTCATGGCAAAAGGTACATGGGCTCTGGTAATGATTCCTTCTATAATGCCATCCTTGATTGCAGAGGTGCAAAAGCCTCTACAGGGGCAAGCAAGGGGCTGCAATGTCATCAGACCACCAAACTGGATGAGTTTGCTCATGATTCACCACTGTGTACTAATACCATCCTAGAGAATGCTTCTTCCTGGACTTTGCAATTCCCTGTGCTAAAATACCATTCTAAAGAATGCTTCCTCCTGGTCTTTGCAATTCCTTGTGCTCTTGCTTAGGCCATCCAAGAAGACCAGGATCAATACAGACCCTGATTACAATGAAACTACATTGCTCATTATTTGTAGCTTTACTGCACAGGGAATGAATGTGACACAACTCTGAAAAATTAGCACAGAAACCTTTTAATTCCATCCAAGAAGACCAGGATCAGTACAGACCTTTGTTACAATGAAACTACATTGCTTCATTATTTGTAGCTTTTCTACATTGTGAGTGAATGTGACACAGATCCAAAAAATTTGCACAGAAACCTTTTAATTCCAGGGCATATCAAGTGGTTGAAAATTTCTTAAGTTTTTGTAAATAGAATCCCTCTCTGACTTCCTCAGTAATTTCCAACTACTCTGCACTGCAGTGCAAGTCATTTACATTGAGGGATGTGATCTCTAGTTTCTATGATAAGAGAGGCAGCAGATTTCCTCTTACCTGAGCACCCTCTACTGCAAGAGCCTCTATTCCCGCCTCTTCCTTGCCATGGTTCAATGGATAACAAGATGAAAATTCTGCACATAGATAAGCTTGCGGCAGAGCTGGGCATGGTCACAAACAATGAGGGGGAAATAATATTCTCTCATAATGACTTCACTTCTCTTAATTGCTAAGTTGATAGGAAACAGGTATGGGTATATGGGTTCAAAATGCGGAAATGCCAATTTAAAAAAACTTTGGGTACAAGTTTGGCACGATTATATCCAATGTAAATAATGTAATATAAAAAAATTAAAGAATATATATATATATACATATACTCATTTCAGTCCATAAAAATAAAATACTTTGTATTCATGAAGTTCAAAACATTCAACTTGCTTTAATTTTCAAATGTACATGATTACTATCAAGATTCTAGATTATATCATGTAGATTTTCCTCATAATCAACTCCATAAATGTCATTAGTAGCTCCATTTCCACAAGCACTAGCTCTATTGCCTAACCCTTGTGAAGAAGTCCGTGGATTTTCATCATCGATACCAAGTAGTAGCGGAAGCATCAAAATCGAGAGTCTCGGAATGAGTATCCCAAAGCTTCTCAAGACCTTTAGTACAGTCTTGTGCGTCAAGAGGTGTAAATCGGAATGTATATATACCAAATCCTTAGTTTTCTTAGATGCCAACTTGTTTTGTTTAGTTGAATGGATAAAGGCATATGTACTCCAATTTTGCTTTGTTGAAGAATTACTAGCCACCTTTACAAAAAAGTGTTATTATTATACAAAAATGTGTGTTAATATCTTAAATTTCAATTGATAAACATTGAACAACAAATTTTTGGTTAACTTTTATACTTGTGAGAGAAGTTTAATGGCGATAGGTCATAGGTACTTGACATCATGGCCATGTACATACCACCATTTTATTGGAGTCATGCTTGCACTTGGCACAGAGTTCTATTTCTCCCATGTTGCCTTTAGAAGATACAAACATTCTCATTTCATTGTGGACCACACTAGCTACAGATGGATCAGGAAACAACCTCCTGAATGCTGCCCTAGTTCCATTTGCAACTTCTTGGTCATCATATGGTGGTTGCCTACTAGGTAACCCAACTATTTCATTGTTATAATATTTGGGATTTAGGGCATAGGCAAGGAGATGCAATGGGGTGGTCATTTTATTCCACCTCATTAGAGATGCGATAGGGTGGGCATTTTATTCCACTTCATTAGAGATGAGATGGCAATAGGAGATGCAATAGGATTTGTTTTGTATGATCTCTTGGTTTTTTTAAGCATGGAGTCAATTCCATCATAAATTTCTCCTATCTGACAAGCATTATCTGGGTTTACGTATTTGATCATGATAGAACAAGCTTTGTGAAACTAAACAAATACTCATCGTCATCAATGATCAATTCTTTTATCTAACGGGTTCTTTGTGAAACTAAGCAAATACTCAACCTTCGCCCATAGATCGTCTTCAATGATTAATAGTTTTATCTTATGGGTTCTTTTTGTGTTTGTTTGCCTCCACACGGTCCAAATGTTGTCAATTACAATACTACTTAAGACATGTTTTACCTTCTCAAGTCATCTCAAAACAAGTGTGTGAGAGACAAATCAGTGTTAACAACATAAAAAAAATAGAAATTTAAAAAGTACAAATTTTAAATAAATTCAAATTATTGAAATAAAAAAATGTAGATTAAATAAATTGGAAATTAATGAAGTGTCCTCTTACCTTTAACAACTCCAACCTCGAGAATCTCCTAGGAATGATTTGCGAACATATAGTGATTTGTGACAAACATCTAAATTTCATTTGCCTCTGCATAAATTTGCTTTATCCAAGGGGATTTTCCAATTTTCCCTCAACATCAAATTGAGGAAGTGCATTGCTCAAGGCGCCCAAAATATCTGCTCGTATCTCTCCTCTACAAACAACCCTTTTGGACAACGCTTTTGGGGGCCCATCAATTCAATAGCCTCAATCAAATTGTTTTGCATGAATTGTGCTAAATTGAAAAAAGAAACTAACACCAAGTAGTTTCAATTACAAAGCTAATCTATCATTAACATCAAGATAAAAGCTTAAAGGAAATAGCTACTCTAATACATCAACATGAATAAAACATCTAATGCTAAGCCATTTCTACTTTTGTAATGTATGATTGCTATTAAGTATGAGCCTATTTAGATCATAAGCAATCAAATTTGTATGTTTGTCTCCAAAGTGAGGAAAGGATCTCACCAAGAAATGGCTCAAGGCAATGTTTGGATCTTCCTTTACTCAACTATGAGAGAATGAATGCAAGAGATGAAGAAGCTATTCCAACATTGGAGAATTGCTCTTATCGGTATGCCTATAATAATTACTATTCAAAGCATGGTGTTTGTAAAGGTGTCAGGTCGTGAAGGAAGGGGGTAGGTCCTTTATATAGCTTTCCAATTTGGGAGAAGCTTGCAAACTAGTGCATGTGGGATAAAGGATAAAGTAGATTTAGAAGAAATAAGTTTGATTAGAGGAATTAACAAGTGATTAGCAACTCATGGGAGTTGGAGATGATTTAATTAATCAATTAGGATTAATTAATAGGCTAGAATAAGCTTAGAAAGCTATTTAGATATGATTTAGAGGGAAATATGTATGATTTAGAGGATTTGATAGAGGGATTTAACCAATAAGAAGGTTTATTGATTAAATGCAAGGTTAAAAAGGCTTAATTAACTAATAATAGTTAATTAATTGATTGAAGGAGGATTATAACTAACGAAGTGTCGTTAATTGGCATCCGAGAATGGGATAAAGACTAGGTAATTAACGAAGTGTTGTTAATTGACCGAAATGGAGGGAAATGTTAGTTAATTAATGAAGTGTCGTTAATTGAACAAAATGAGGGCTTCGTTAGTTAATTAGCGGGAAATCATTAGTTATAACGAAAATGATGGGAAAGAGGGTAATTAGTGCAATTTTAGTATTAAAATTGCGTAAGCGGATTTTAGGTGTCTACACACCCTTACAATCATTGACCTTAAAGAACATTGCCCCTATAAAGCTTACTACAACAACATTGACTAGGGGTTTGTTTTGTGCATCTTTCCATTTGGATACTCATGAATCCTTTTGGGAATCTCTAATTGGCTGCAAAGAAGTTTGTATATGCTCCCCTTCTTTTGCTAAGAGGGATGTGTGAATCTTCTCATAATTACGGCCTTTATACCCTTGTGGCGCCTCATTAATGCCTTTCACCATTTGTTGCCCCTATGGTGACCTCAATACATTGAAGGGCAACCCACATGCATAAATGCAACGAGCCTCCAATTTATTAGGAATGTCCCTCTTCTCCATGTTGAATGCTTGTTCCAATGGTCCTTTTGTTCTCTTTCTTGAGGTAGCTTATTTATCCAAGAGAGTTTCAAATGGCACTGGTAGAGTTTTATATTGACTTTGTAAATGAAATGATGATTTGAATGCGTTGGCGGTTTTCGTAAACCCCTCCTTTGCGAAGGAACAATTATAGAGCAAATTCTTACAAATTGGAAGGTAGCCTTTTCTTGCTCTTTTACGTATGCCAATATTTGTCTTTTCAATCTTATCACACTTTCTAATCCTAGTTTTCGCGATCCCAATGAAATGAGCTTTTATACGAGTGTATGAAGATTCAAATGACATGTGGCAATATTTGCATACCTAGTACCACCAACAATGTGTTCCACCACTTCTACATGTCTCCATAGAGGAGGATCATTTTTCACATTCATACCTAGAATGTTTCCTTTTGGGGCTCCCTCTTGGCTTGTTTCCCCTTGCACTCCACGTGAAGCTGAACTTGATGCCATTTATATTTTTTAACCTACTTTGAGAAAGATAAATTTAAAAACAACAAAGAAAGCTAAACAAACATTACATCATTTTCTGTTTTTGATCACCAAGTTCGCCATAAAGGTGCGAGGTGAGAGCATACATAGAGTTTGGATTTTATTTTTTTAAAATAGCTAAATAAACTCTAAAAAGCAACAAGTATAAGTAAACCCTAGGAATCTTTTTGCTTTTGATCACCAAGTTTTCCATAACAGTGTGAGGTGAGAGCATACATAGAGTTTGGATTTTAGTTTTTTTAAAACACAAAATATAGTTTAAAAACAACAAATATAACCAAACCCTAGGTGTCATTCTTTGCTTTTGATCACCAAGTTTGCCATACAAGGTGTAAGGTTAGAACATACACAAAGTGCTATCGAGAAGCTAGCACTTTTTTAGTGAGCTAGGATCTCTAATAGATCCATTACCACAACAAAAGGCTCATTTTCTAGACACAAAATAATGCACAACAAAGTCTCCAATATTATCCAGCTTCTCAAAATGTACAATCCACATATTCCTCTCTCAGCCCACTCTTTCCTCCATAGGAGATGGCGTAAAGTATGCCTAATAAATAGGTAGGGGAGTTGGTTACGTGCAATAATAGTTTGTTGCATGAAACAAATAATGGGTTGGATGGGATATTTGTACATTCATAATGTTTATGCAAATAATTGAACTCCCTATCATAAGCTTAGCTTATTAGTGAGTAAAATATACTCACTCCGACACCTTCCCTTAAACACATAATAGGGAGTGAGAAAAGAGGAAATAAGGAGACTTATGGGTCCCGACAACTAGGCCTAATATTAGATAAGGTACTTATTTACAATAACTAGGAAAAAGAGTTACCATGGATGAAAAAGAGTCACCACAAGGTACCCAAAAATTAGTAAAAGACATAACAAAGTAGAGAGGAAAAATTTGTTGTAAGACATCCCAAGAAGCATGGCTCAAAAAATTCGTACATTGTTGAAGAAGAAGTTCGGTCTGCACTGTGGTTTGGATCCACTGCTCGATCACAAAACTCAAAATCAATTGACACTGTAATTCAATAGAATATCTCCATGCAAGGAGACTGTCAATGGAGTCTTTGACACTGTAACTCAACAAAATAGCTACACTTCAAAAGGAGAACAAGCTCAAAATCTAACTAAAGGAGACTGTTAGAGGTGATGTTGATAGTGCACAAAATCACCAAACATAATTCGATCTACTACTAGACGATGTGGTCCACTAACTACAAAAGAGTAAGGAACACGACACCCGAAGAAGCAGGATCAACACCATACCTTCCCATACTATTGAATGGGTGGATTGATGCAAAAAATCTGTGCTAGTTGTCAAAAACAACTACTAGAACAATGACAAGTTGACATTGGGTTTTACTAGAATAACTCTACCACAAGAGAGACTTTCAACAAGCTTAAAAGTGTCAATAATACGATATCTGAAGATCTCAAAAAGGAGATACACTCTACACTTGCTAAAGAAAATAGCTCAAAACAAGGAACATTACATTGTAGGAGAAGAAGAAAGTGGAGCAAGAAGTTGAATGGTGGAGGAGCCATGTCAGAGAGTCCTCAAAGAATGCTTACATCGCTGCCATAAGCGATCCGAGATCAAGTCAAGATTAACATAGATGGTTGAAGAAGATGTTTGCATATGATTTGGTGCAAAGTGCACTATTGGAGCATGCAAGAATACATTAGAAAGTGTGCTAGGTCGATCATGCTTGATAACTGAAATCTCAGGTTTCTTAAACCCGAGTGAAGGTGCAAAACTCGTGTAGTTCATGATACTCATGAAAAGTCGAGGAAACAAAAATAGTAGCTTCAACAAGTGATCCCAATGAATTATTTGCTTTGTAACCAATGTTGTGACAAAAATGTCACTTAACAAGTTGAATAGGGGAAACAATACCTTGTGAATGTCTACCAATACCTTTGACAGAAAATCCCATAGAACGGAGCATGCGAGAACCAAATGCAGTAGTATGCTTCTCAAAGGAGCTAGGCAGGTGAGTAGTAGGAGTTGAAGTGGGATACACGGAGTGTGTAACTGCAATAGGCACAAATGCAAAAGTAGAATACATAGTAACAATCGCAATAGGCTTTGGAGAAAATGTTGTAATAAGAGCATCAACAATCAAGCAGAGCAGACTCAAAACTGACAAATCAAGGTTAGTGGGTGTGGGAGTAGTATCTGCAAGTGGACTAGAAGCAGTGGTATGATTGTCCACAATATGAGGATGATGTTGCAAAATGACAAGTTTTTGTTGTAGGGAGTGTATGAGGTCATCTTTGTTGTGAATGAGGGTGTAAAGAAGAGAGTTTTGCTGCTTGAGTTTTTGTTCTCTTCCACAAATTTGATTAGGTCCTCTTGAATGACACAAACTTTAGAGAACAACATCTCATTCTTAGATTGCAAAGCAAAGATGTTAGGACAAGAATCCATGATAGATGTAAGAATACACTCGAAAAATAATACAACACCCAAAAATGTAGGACGTTAGGCTCAATCGAAAATGGGTCTAAAGCAATGTGGGGCGAGGAAAGGAGCAAGCGAGAAACAAAAGTGCTTTATGTGAGGGGTTTGACCACATGTGAGACTGGGCTCACCCCTTTGATCTCGCAACACACGAGATCAAAATGTTGCCAAGTAATGAGGTAATCCCATAATTACTTGAACAAAATGCCCTTTTAAACGACCATTGAAATGGCTGAAAAATCACTTTTGAACCGAAAACGCCTAGTTTTAAAGCAATTTTTTTCCTTTTTACAAAATAATGCCTAGTTATACAATAAAATGCCCCTTTTTCAATAATTTTCCCCGTTTTCAATACGATACTCCCTTTTGCAAATAATTAGGTTCCTTAAAAATAAACTCCCACTTCATAAAAAGGACAACCTTCTTTTAATTTTTCATGACCACTTTAATTAAAAAATCACCTTTAGAAAAAGGCCCTCCACTTAACAAAATATAGCTCCCCTTTAACAAAACACATCTACCTTTATTGTAGCTCGGGTCTTAGGGCAAGTTGGTGGCAAGTTGAGAGCTTGGCAAGCTCGAAGTCGGCACCACGACAAGTTGGGAGAGAAGACGACCTTTGCGAGCTCGGAGACAACACTATGACGAGCCTAGTGAGCTGTTAGGTGAGCTGCAGAACGAGCTGGGCGAGCTCACAAAAAAATTGCCCCCACTATGCGTTGAACGCACAACCTCGGTGGTCTAAGACTCTTACACAAACAAACCATCCATGTATTGCTTTGTAAAGATAGTTAGAGGTTTAGTGTTATATAGTTATAATGTTCGTGGAAAACAAAAAAAATAAAGCCAGCTGCTTAGGGTTTGAGCCCTAAGTTTCTTCCCTTTATAACTGGCTGACCCAAATACTTTTGCATTTACTGCCTTCTCATAAACCCTGTTGAGCAAAGTCAATAAACCAGAGTGTTGTTGTAAGAGGAAGCTATGGTCTGCTGAGTTGAAAAGAGAGTCATGTTAGCAAGAGGATCCGAGCAGGGTATTCGAGCTGCACAAAGAGGAAACAATTAAAGCAACATAGTTGAACTCAATCCTAAAACAGCTAAGCTGGAGGGCCAAGCAGAGCCAGGGAAGAAGGGCTGATCCAAGTTATGTTTGGACTAGGGTAGATCCGCAAAAGTTCCAAGCGGAATAGCCATGCCAAAGCATATAGAGACCTAGGAACAAGCCAAAGGAACAAAGTTGAGGCCGTGAAAACACCGACCAGGTTCAAGTGAGACAAAAGCATAAAATGACACAACAAAAAGTAGACCACGACCGAGCTGATCACTTTATGAACGACCCAAGCCGAAAGGGTAACGAGCAACAGCAACATGCCAATGCATATCAGGTTAAAACCGACAGAGCCATGTATGATACTTAAACGATTACATCGTTAGGTCAAGTCTTCCACCACGCCGTGCAAGGAGACCTCAAATTAGACTCAAGCCGAATTGGAAAACTGTGCCAATCCAGAAAGAATACGAGCCGTTCAATCCAAACAAAGATGAGCTTGGGAAGAACAAAACCAAAAACAATCTCTGTAAAATAATGACCTCAGAATCCAATAGAACCCTGCAAAATGCTTTCAAAAAACTTTGCAATGGCTACTGAAGCTAGCTCTGATATCATCCTGGTGAAGCTATGGCTTCTCAGTGAGCCAGAATCTCTCCGATAGATCCATTACCACAGGAAAATACTCATTTTCCAGACACAAAATAATGCACAGCAAATTCTCCAATATTATTCAGCTCTCAAAATGTAGAATCCACACATTCCTCTCTAAGACCCACTCTTTCCTCCATAAGAGATGGTGTAAAGTATGCCTAATAAATAGGCAAGGGAGTTGGTTATGTGAAACAATAGTTTGTTGCATGAAACAAATAATGGGTTGGACAAGATATTTGCTCATTCATAATGTTAATGCAAATAACCGAACTCCCTGTAAGCTTAACTTATTAGTGAGTCAATCTTAATTTAAAACTTCTATTAACACTTAAAATTGTACCCATAACTAATTTAAAATTGTAAACTCTAAATTTTTTAAAAATACAGACAAAACTAGAATAAAAATTATTATTGAGATTCATAGAATTTAAAATTAAATATAATCATGATCGATGATCATGAATGATGTGTGCATAATACAAGTTACAAATTTATTACAAAAAAACAAAAAATAGAAAAGAGGGTGAATGGAGATAAAAACCTGTTTTTCTCCTCAAGTTGCTCCTCCTTCCATGCTCTTTGAAGCTCCTAACTTCCTTCTTCAAACTGGTCTTGCTTCTTCCTCCTTCAAGCTCCTAACTTCCTCCTTCAAGCTCTTATCTTTCTCTTTCTAGCTCTAAATTTGCAAAAGGTGAAAATCTGAATGTGTGTTTTGAAGTAGAGCAAAGAGGTGCTTATATAGCTTTTAGAGTGAATTAAGAGGTTGGTGTAGGTAAATTAGTTTTTTTTTTTTGTTTGGGACTGTTTCTTTTTTGCTTCTAGTCCTTACTGGAGGCATACCAAGATGCTCACTCGTACTGAGTTCGTCCCAATGCTGGTACAGGGGTGCCTGTGGCGTTTCCGGGTATACTTGCTTAATTGTAATTGCAATCCAAGTGAAAGGGAGTTTCACCATATGCAACTAAAGAGGGAGTCCTTATTGTCTTGAGATGGCATCCCCTCTCAAGTATCCGCAACCTTACTCATAAACATATCCTGATTTTAAAAAGTCACTCTTGAGTCAACCATATGTTCCTTGGGTCTATTGGCTTCTTGGTAATGATGATGGAAGGAAATGGAGTCGAGTGCTAGAGAAGGAGAAAATTTCATTTTGAGATTTTGATTGTTTGCACTGTTCTTGCAGCAGAGAAGACTGCTTTTAGAGAACAGTCTTATTCAATTTAACTGTAAAGCTGGCAGAAATCATTCTCTGCAGCTAGCAGAAACTATGAAATACTGTTTGCCAGGGACAAACTCTCTGTCAGCTCTCATTCCTTGGCAGCACAAGTGCTTAATTTTCCTTGCTTGGCTGAGGAACTTGAAGTTCATTCTCCTCTACCTACCAGCACAAGGGGCCCAGCACTATATACGTCATAAACTTACATTGTTAACCACAGCCATCCCTGTAAGTCTTCTTCACCAGCATTGGATTGTTAGGTAAATAGGCTTGTCAGTAAATTATCTGTTACACCCTTCGCCATCAAACATCCTTCCTTTGGATGTTCCTTCTTGCAGCATGGGACATCAACTTCATGAGGCAAAATGTCTTCACCAGAGTTCATATTTCTCTCCCAAAAATTCATTATTCACTGCAAATACACTTTTCTTATGGAAGCATCAAAATCATTCCTCTCCATGCAGATATTTCTTCCTCAGCCCAGCATCCATCATAAAAATGTTACATCAAATTCTTTGTCCAGGATTAAAATAAAACTTGAATTTTTTCTATAAGGAGTCCTTTGTAAAGGGAACAGCTGTACCATTTTTTCATGCCGTTCCATCAAGGATGCATCATCAGGTGGGATACCAATGGTTGTCAGGAAAAGAAGTTTTCCTCTGTCAGCTGCATGGGAGTTTGAACTTCATGAGGTAAAATGTCTTCACCAGAGACTCTGTCCTCCCAAAATTTCATTTTTTACTGCCTATATAATTTTCTTTTGGAAGCACAAAATCACTCCTTGCCATGCATATGTTTCTTCCGCAACCCTGCATTACTCCTAAAACTGCTTCATCAAATTCTTTGTCCAGGCTTGAGATAAAACTTGAACTTCTACTAGTCCTCCATTAAGGGAACAGCTGCACCATTTTTGTCAAGCTGTTTCCATCCAGGATGCAATGTCAGGTGGGATACTGGTGGTTGTCAGGCAAAAACTTCCTTTGTCAACTGCATGGCACTTCTTCGTTAGGCCAAACCTTCATTCTTTGTCATGTTAGATATAGCTCGTCAGTCAAGCACCCATCATGGGGCTCTTATGTACTGTAGATATGGGAAAATCCATCGTTGGGCATAAGAATATCTCTTTTTGCACCAATGCTTGTTCATTGCGTGAATAAGGAATGTTTGAGCATCGCCACAACTTGCAACCACATATATAAGGACATGTGACAGGGATGGCTCCCTTTTGGTACAGAATAATCGTTATTATGATAGTTTCACCAAGTTTCAGATGCATCTTACAACCACCTTCTTATGGTTCTGGTCATCAGGAGAATCTCCAATGACTGGCAGTTTCAATTAGCAGTGTTCATGAGAGATAGCATTGTCTTTTGTGAAGTAATGTTCAAATGCCTCTTATAGCCCACTTTCTTAAGGTACTGGTCATCATGAGAATCTCGAGTGACTGACAGTTTCATCAAGCAATGCTCATCAGGAATGGTTTTGTCTCTAGTTAAGCATCCTTATAGAGCATGATTTACAGTTTACCTTTGGGTCCATCATGCGATTAGAGCAAATTATGCTTGCATTCAAACTTATGCCATTCTGCATTGGCTCTTAGGTTTTTGCCATACTTGAGTGATAAGTGTAAAATCTGCCACTCTTCTTCCTTCCTTCATCACAGTTAACCTTAACACGAGAATTTTTTCTCTGGAATATTTGGGCGCACAAGTAGATTAATACTACTTTCTGAATACCAATTTCGATGTTCTGAGTTCACTGCGATCTGTGGACATATTTTATGACCCCAGTTACAAAATTATTACAATGGATTTACCTGTTGGTCTATGTTTGTGAGTTCTTCTTTGGTCTGTAAAATACAGAATCACTCATCCTAGCTGTTTGAAGGCAGGAGAGTGTACCGTTAATTTGTGAAAGGGCCTTTGTCTAAGCAGATGTCTATTTATTCAATCAAAATTCATTCTGGGACATGAACCTGGCCTCAAACCATTTTTGGTCCACATTATCTCATCTGCTGATAACACGGGAACACACCCAGCAGTGCTGGGTGTGAGCATGGGCTTTATTTTGTTAGGGCTATAGTCAATCCTTTGATTGTGTTTCTAAAAGATGTGTATCATCTTGAAATAAAATCTCAATTTAAACTTAAACAGTGTAACCCTTACCAACTCTGTAATGGTTAAAAAGCTGTGTACTCCACGGACTCATACCCTGTGTTTTTGGGTCTGTTTCGTATTGGGGACATTTCGGGGATGTAGGGATGGGTAGGAAATGTCCTTGGGACATGAAAAACTTTGCAGGGCACGGCTAGCCTCGCCTGGTACTGACAGGGTATGTCTAGATGCCCCTAGGCTTATTTGGGATGGCTAGGTGTCCCCTATGAGCCAACAGTTTAAAAACACATTTTTTTCCTAAACACTCAAAAAAGAAAAGAAAAAGAAGGGGATGGAGGGGCCCACAGTGACCCCCACAACCCCTTTCCACCAATCCTAAACCTAAGATAACCACAATAACTAAAACCAAAAAAACATGCTAGTTTTTGCCATTTTGCATTTTGTGGAACAGTAATGAGAAGAAGACAAAGGAGGAGAACAGTAATGAGAAGAGAAAAGAACATGAGTGAGAAGGAGGCAAAGATGGTACACAGGTTGATGAGGAGGCACAGGACTTAAGAGGGATTTTTGGGGTTCCATTTTATAAGTTGGTCCCTCACAGTTTCAGTGGCTCAGACTCAGACTCCAATTTTGATGTAATTTTAGTAGGTTTTCATCAGGGGAAGCTGTAGATTTTCTATGTTTTTTGTCATTTTGTAGTTGGAACTTGCAGCACTTGGGCATTTTGTTGTAATTATTATATATATCCACATTGAATCTTATGCGAAATCTCAAATCAGCTTTAATGTTATGTATTAAGGTTCTATAATGCATATGATGAATGCTTTATCATTGCTATCATATGAAAATTTGAAATTTCCTATATTTTTTAATAGCTGCCTCCTGCCGTGCCCTAAAAAATGGCCTCCAAAAAAATCTGTCCCGCCCCCATCCCTTGACGTCTCCATCCCGAAAAACTTGGTGGAACATTGTTAAATAGTTGTTATTTTTTTCAGGGGCTATTTATAAGGAGAGCAATTATAGGCTATAGCACCTTGGAACTGGATATCACCTGCATGGCAGATATTTGAAATGTGTGAACCTACATACTTTTTTTCCTTTCACGGCCTTAGTGGTATTGTTACTTCATACTTGTATGTTAACCTTTCCCTTTTATACCATGATGGGCTACTATACTGATAGCTAATGGACATAAAACTCATGCTGAACTAGAGGGGGAATGGTAATGTCTGTTTAAGTGATGTCCATTATGCCACAACTGGTGTGCAAAATGTTCAAGAGCAGGTTTGGTGCTACTTCTTAAACTAATTTGGTAGTAAGGCTTGCAAATTACAAAATGTGGAACAGTCTTCTCACGTAACCTGCCATTTTTCATACTTGGGATCAATGCTTATGATTCTCATGTCTGGTACCTTAGTTGCAGTGAGTCTTGACCACTCTGCTCCTGTAATGCTTAGGATAGACAGGTTGTGTATGTGCTTAAAAGATGAATTGTGATTTAACTAGCTCATTAGTTATTTAACTAATGAGATGGTGGTCTGTAACTTCTTCCCAAAATCACCCCTGCAAGTGGGTAACTATATCAACCGTTTGTAACTACATCATTCATAATAAATAGATGGACACAATCTCAAATGTGTGCAATCCGCCTTCTCTTTATTTCTTCCTTGTGCACGTCTTCCAACATTGGTATCAGTGAGACAAGCGAGGAAAGAGAGAAGGGAAGAAGATCAGTCCCATTAGGGCACGCAGGCTGAATCGAAGTGAATGAAATCAAGGGCAATCAGAAATCAAGGGTTTTGTGAAGATTTTCATTTTGATTTGGGTTCACATTTTTTCAAAATGAGGGCAAAAAAAAGTACTCAAGAATACAGAAGGGCACGAAATAAAGTCACGAGTCTCAGAGTCTACAAGCGGTCGAAAGGGCAAGCAAGATTGTGTAAAATTTGTGAGTTATGAGGACGCATAAATCAATCACAATATCACAAATTCAGCAAGGAGAAAAACCAAGTTTAAAGTCGTGAATCAGGAGCAAACAAAGTCATTTCGAAAGGGCTGCCAAGCAATGAGTTAATCGAGGTCGTGTTTTTTTTCAAAAGAAAATACACTTTTGAGCCAAAAAGTTTCCGCCATTTTGTTGAAATTTCACAAACAGTTTTTTTTTTATGAAATAACACAAAACCAGAACAAATTTTCCACAAGTCGCGATTTGCATTTTTCATTAAATAAATTGTGGACATAACACCAAAAGCATAAAATCGATTTTTTTTTGAATTTGAAAAGGCACAAAAAAATCACATTCACATTCGAAATCAAATCAAGGGCACAACAAAGTTTCAGATTGTTTGTGCTAGGGCACGAACTGTGCACATCACAGTTGCAACAAAGAACCGGTATTTTATTCTCTGTTTACTCATTTCGGTAAAATACACAGTCGTATTTATTTTATTTTATTAAAATGGAAATTCCCGTAGAAAAATATTCTGGTCTAAATTTTCATACATGGAAAGTGAAAATACAAATGCAACTTATGAATAAAAATTTGTGGGGCATTGTAAATGGGAAAGAGACAACACCCACCGATGCATCTAAATTGTTAGATTGGCAAAGCAGAGATGATAGAGCGAAAGCTATTATTGGCCTTGCTCTCTCCGACTCTGAACTTCATCATGTAGACCTAGACAAATCATCCAAGGAAATTTGGGATGCTCTAAATAAATTATTTGGAGCGAAAGCAATTAATGCCAAATTTTCCCTAAAACTTCAGTTATATAGGTTCAAAATGGATGAAGGAGTCTCTATGTCAAGCCACATCAATAATCTTGAGGTCCCTGATCAGACAACTAGCAGAAGTCAAAGTTGCGATTGAGGATGAGGATGCCAAAGCTATCCTATTAAATAGTTTGTCTTCAAAATACAACAATGTAGTTTTTACCCTCAGTCAAATTCAATCTCAATCTCTAGATGATATGATTGCAGCTCTTCTAGCTGAAGAAAAACAAACTACAGAAGATGCAAAGAAGTCATTCTCAACAAGAAAGTGCATTCTATTCCAGAACTAGAAACTCTCGTAGAAGATCAAATAAAGATAAACAAGAGATTGAATGTCATTATTGTAAGAAAAGAGGTCACACAACATGGGATTGTCGTGTTCGAGCCAATGATGTGCTCAAGGGTAAAGGCATATCAAATACAACCAATATAGCCATGGTTGAAGACCCACCAGATGCAAAAGGTAGTGAGGACAATGATGAATACGTAATATAAAGATGCTCTAAACTTTGAAGGCAAGAAAGGATACAGGGTAGATGAAGCTCGGTATGGATGGTTGCTCAGATAGTTCGGGAGACTGTGGATCTTGGGAATTATACCCTCACGAGGGTCATGAGACAACTTGATGGAGCTTGTGGATGGCTCAATATGGATGGTTGTCCAATAATTCGGGAGATTTGTGATTCGGGAGTTCGGGGAGGTGGAATCTGGAACTCGGGAATTCAGCTCTTGGAGCTACACCTTTACGAAGGTCACGAAGCAGCTTGATGGAGCCCTACCTAGTCATAGCATTGCTTTCAAAGTGAAAGCCTCTTGAAGATTACGTAGTTCTGTTTTGTTAGAATGTTTGTTTTTGCTTTATGTAGGATAAGCCTTAAGAGGGGGTATTAGAATGTAAGGCTTATTAAATAAGGACTTCATTAGTTATTTAACTTCCCAAATGGTTGGGATTTATCCTGAGGGTTAACAATTGTGTGGTTGGTACAAAACTGGCAGCACTAATGAACTTAACCTGGCAATTCTTTTATGAAATTATCATAACACAGGTTTTATTTTGAGGCTGTCATGTACTCTGAGTAATTCGTTTCAATGTTTGATCATGATGGGGCTCTATTTGTCATCTCAATTTTGATGGGGGCTGCATAGATTTCTCTTCTTGTACTCAATATGTTCTTAGGCATATTTAGACTATTGGTTTATTTCTTATGATGTTTGGCAGATATATTCAATGTTTATCAAGCACATTTCTTGAGTAAAGAGTTTATCTTCACTACTGTTAAATTATATATATTTTTAATGAACTCTCTATGTATCTATATTCAGGTATTTAATAAGTGCCTGTTCTGTGCAATAGGTTCCTCTCTATGTTGCCACTAAAATGGCCTCTATCAGGAAAGCTTCCTTAATTGTACCTTCAGCTAATACTTATGCACATTCTGCATTAAGGTGGGTAGGCTACGAGCCGCGATGCACCCCGTACTGGCCACACTTATCATATGGTGGTTGGCAAGTGTGCTGCCTGAACCTTTGAGATGCATATCGACTGAAGTTCTCTGTTGGTGTCCGTAAGAGGGGACTGATGAAAGAGTCTAGGAAGAAAGAATGAAAATTCTTGATATGGTTTGAGTGCACAAATGTCTCCTTCTCATCCTAGCTTTCAAACTTGAACTCAATTAGTTTTCTGTATGAATGTACAATTGGCCATAAAACGAATTGTGCTTCTGTCATTTCATTTTTCATGTTTGGAATATTCTGTGGTATATTTTTCAGTTAGGTGAGGTTTCTTTGATTTCAGAGTCTTATTTTCATTCGGTAATTCTTTGCATCATCCATTTCAGAGGATTCAAAGTAAACTTCTGGAGACATTTGCTATGCAATTAATGCTTTGAAGTTTTACGTTTAAATTCTTTTCTCATCTTCTTCCAGCTTTAAATCTTAGTGAACAAAAAATGCACTTGAAGATGATGTTATTTAGATTTCCTACTTTTGGGGAGGATCAGTGTTTTCCAAATTAATTAGCTGTAACTATAAAATCTAGTATGGTTTCAAATATCCACTTGAAATAAGGAACTTTTGTTGCAATGAGTAATACTTCTTTTGGTAATTCATTTGTTGAACATATAGGGCGTGTCTTTGATGATAAGATTCTGTTTCCTTGGCAAGTATTACCTACTTCCAATCAGACATGTTCAATGCAAGGTAAATAACATGAATGATATCCCGGATAGAATTTAAAGTGGGCAAGTCTAATTGACATCCATTTTGATGTAGCAAGTGTAACCATAAATCATGGCATTTCAGGAGCAAGGCATGAAGTTTTTACATGAAGCTTGTTGAGGCTTCTGGGCTGCCTTTCCGTGGTAAGGTTGGACAACATTATTGAGACATTTGCTATGCAAAAAACTTCTGGATATTTGGGATTTGCTAATCAATTAATGCTTTGAAGTGTTCCGTTTAAATTCTTTTCTTGTCTTCTTATCCAGCTTTAAATCTTAGCGAACAAAAAAGCATTTTGGCTTGAAGATCATGTTATTTAGAAAACAGTACTTTTAAAGAGATTTCAAATTAATTAGTTGTCTTTCAATTTAGAACATGAATATGTGGGTGTCCAAGATGATAAATTATGTGTTCCTGGCTTACCTAGGCAATCAAATTTCAATGAAGGTAATAACTTGAATGATATTCAGGTAGAATTTAAAGTCTGAACGGACCAAGTCTATTGACATCCATTTTGATGCCAGAGGAAGTGTATCAGGGCACATAAATTTTAGCATTTCTTCTGTTGGTTGCATAGTTTTTACATGAAGCTTTTGTTCCATGGCTGCCTTTTTAGGTTGAACAATTAATTAGTGATAGTTGTAAACATTTTTGCACTGGAAAATACCACCTAGTCATTATACAATCAACTTGTTACATGTCACCTGCATGCATGCAACTTGCCTTATTGCTTTGGGGATCTGAACCTATCTCTTTCATATATGTTATAATATCATTAGTGGGTCGGCCTTGGTGATGGCCATAACATAGGAATAATATATATAGGAGTTAGTAGGTAGTAGTTGATCATCATATTGAGCACTTGAGTCTTATTGTATGGTTTGGAGGTTGCCCCCTCAAAGTGGCTAAGTTATTCTACTTGCATATTGTGATCATTTCTCTATATTTTGGTGTTATTTGGTGTTATATTGTTGCTTTGATATTCAGATCTATCTAAGTAATTTCATTACAAGTGGTATCAAAGCTTGATCTTGGCCAAAATTAGGTTAAAACCCTAATTGTGAAGATTTGATATATCTCCAAATTGGTAGTGAATTTTTTGCAATTTTTTGTGGTTTTGTGAAATTAGTCAAAGTAAGATCCTCTCAAAATTTCAAGATTTTTTTGACTTGTTTTGCAAAAGTTATATCAATTTTAGGGTTTTCATAAATTTTCTCTATAGGCTGCAAATTGTGGAATTTTTCCAAGTTCTTTACATTTTCAGAAAGAGGATAAAAAATTAGTTTGAGTTTTTTCTTTGAGTTTTTTCATATATTTGGCCTAATTTCTCTCAAAACCCCAAACCCTAAATTTTGACCTTGATCCCTAAATCCTACTATTTTGGGGCATCATGGCGGGGCCTTCCACAAGAAGCAAAAAGAATCCTGTCACTCAGGTAAAACTCAAACAAGGATGATGAGGTAATAGTTGAGGAGTTGGAGTCGAAGGGGTAACTACGGTATCCTCAGTGTTAGGGTTTACCTCGGTGGATCATAAGGTAAGCCAACTTGAGTATGATCTGTGAATCCTACAGTCTGAGATGGCCAATAAAGGAGATGTAGAAAAGATCAATCAATGATTGGATGATATCATGCAAAAACTCAATACAAATCTAAAGGTTCATCATCATCTTCCAAATCAACCACAACTCAATCATACTCATATCAACCAAGGCGGATCTTCAGTCAAAGTAATGGACAAACTAGCCAGGGTGGATCTTCTAGCCAACCCAATCCAAATCCAAATACTCTGCAGGCCCGAACATGATGCCAAAAGTGGAAATGTGTAAGTTTGATGGAAAGGATCCACTCAATTAGATTAACCAAATGGAGAATTTCTTTGATCTACATCAGATCCCATCATGGACAAAAGGTGACCATGGCATCCTTGTATCTCGAACTTGACCAATTCATCTGTATCGATGGTTATGTGCTCAAAGGAAAAGAATGGTCTCAGTGTCACATGGACAATTTTTACCAAAGAGCTTGCAATTGCACTATAGTTCTAGTGTGTCAGAGAATTACTTCAGCCAATTAGCAAAGTTATGACAAACAAGATCAATCAAGGATTATGTTCATCAATTCCAAAACCTATCCTTGCGTGTGGAGAATATTACGAAGGGAATCTGAATGACCTATTTCTTGGGGGTCTTAAGGACCACATTGAGCATGAGGTGCATATGTTTAATCCACTTAAGGTTTTTATTCTATTATCATGGCACATAGGGTAGAGGAAAAAATTTCTTTCCAACAGGAGGCAAAATTTCACTAACATCAGAGACCGTAGCACCTCGACACCATCATTCCCTCGGCCAATTAGACTAACACCTCAACAAATTGAAGAAAAGAGAGAAAAAGGGTTATGTTTTAACTATGACAACAAATATGGACTAAGACATAAATGTGTTGAAAAGAAGTTGTTCTACATTGAGGGGCCCAATGAAGAAGAAGAAAGAAGAAGATGAAGAGGTAGAGGTCATTGTTGAGCCAGAGGAGGAGTTAGGAGATCCCCAACCAATGATCTCATGTCATGCAATTTCAGGTATTAGCACCCCCAAACCCTCAAAGTGGTTGGATTCTTAAAAAAATAGAGGGTAACAATGTTAATTGACTCGAAGTACTCACAACTTCATCAATCATAAGTTGGTGGTGCGCTTGAATTGTTTTGTTTATCCAACTCCCGAATGTCAAGTAATGATCGCTGATGGGGGTATTGTTAGTTGTTTAGGAAAATGCCATAACATTAAACTCACCATGGGAGATTACTTGCTAAATAGCCCTATGTATGCCATTTCCATGGGAGGAGCAGACATTGTGTTAGGAGTTTCAATGGCTTACCACCTTGGGAACCATTGAGATGAACTTCCAAGAGTTGTTCATGTGTTTTCAGTCAAGGGAGGACTTTTGAACTAAGAGGATTAAGAGAAAAGTCCCCACAATTGGTGAGCTCTCACCAGATGCAAAAAATGCTTTAAAAAGGTGCAAGAGGGGTTCGTGGCACAACTATTTTCATTGGAAGCACATCATCAAATGCATTTATACCATCGATATGCAAGCAATTATAGATGAGCACTCAGTTGTGTTTGGAGATATGCCAAAGGGTTTACCTCCAAAAAGAGACCATGATCATGCCATCCAACTAGTACCAGGAGCCAACCACCCAACATCAGACCTTATAGGTACCCATATGTGCAAAAGAGTGAGATTGAGAAGATAGTACAAGAGATGTTAGAAGCAGAATTATCCGTCATAGTTAGAGTGCTTATTCTTCTCCAGTAGTGTTGGTGCATAAAAAAGATGACAATTGGCACATGTGTCCTGATTATAGGGAACTCAATAAGTACACAATCAAAGATAAGTTTCCTATTCCTATAATTGATGATTTTCTAGATGAGTTGCATGGTGTTGTTTACTTTACAAAACTGATCTCATTTCGGATATCATCATATCAAAAATTAGGGATGAGGATGTTCATAAAACAACCTTCCGACACATGAAGGCCATTATGAATTCTTAGTAATGCCTTTTGGACTCACAAATGCACCCTCTACATTTCAAAGTTTGATGAATTCTATCTTTAAGCCATTCTTGGAAGTTTGTTTTAGTGTTCTTTGATGATATATTAATATACAACAAAACATGGGAGAACACTTGCATCATGTAAATAAGGTGTTGGAAACTCTTGAACAACATCAACTTTATGCAAAGCCCTCTAAGTGTTCTTTTGGAGTCAAGGAGGTTGAATATTTGGGTCACATCGTCTCTTATGAAGGTGTTAAAGTGGATCCTAACAAGATAAAGGCCATGCTTGAGTGGAAGGTTCCAAAAACCTAAAGAATCTCGAGGATTTTTGGGGCTTACAGGTTATTATCATAGATTTGTAAGGAATTATGGTAGCATAGCAACACCATCACAAAAAATTATTGAAGGACTCTTTCCATTGGAATGAGGAAGCTACCAAAGCA
Source organism: Taxus wallichiana var. yunnanensis (assembly GCA_018340775.1). Lineage (NCBI taxonomy): Eukaryota > Viridiplantae > Streptophyta > Pinopsida > Cupressales > Taxaceae > Taxus > Taxus wallichiana. Next base: position 109,133,672 of record CM031238.1, read on the forward strand.
TTTGAGAAGTTGAAGGAGGCCATGTGCACCACTCCAGTTCTAGCTACTCCAGATTTTTCCAAAACATTCATTGTTGAATGTGATGCTTCAGGGTATGGTATGGGGGCTAGTACTCATGCAAGAGGGTCATCCCATTTCCTTTGAGAGCATCAATTCAAAGGTAAGAATATGTCAAAACCAATTTATGAGAAGGAAATGCTGGCCATACTTCATGTAATAAAGCAATGGAGACCATATCTAATGGGAAGACACTTCAAAGTAAAGACAAATCATGATAGTTTGAAATACTTCTTAGAGAAATGTTTATCATCTGAAGAACAACAAAAATGGGTCTAAAAATGTTGGGGTATGATTTTGAGATAATCTACAAGAAAGGGAAGGAGAATGTAGTTGTTGATGCTCTATCTCGGAAGGATGAGTCAATTGAGGCATTGTTGTGTGCCATATCTATATTACAAGAAGATTGGGTAGAGGAGGCAAGGTCTGAATGGCGAGATGACCCAAGTACACAAAATCTCATTCAAAATCTCCAACACGATCCAAGCATGTCAAAAAAAATTTTATGGAAAGGGGATGCTTTATGGTACAAGGATAGATTATACCTATGTAAGAACTCAACCCTAAAAATAGGGTTCTATCTGAGCTCCATGCTTCTCCAGTAGGGGGCATTCTGGTTTCTTGAAGACTTATCATCAAATCAAGCAAGATTTCTTTTGGGAAGGGCTAAAAGGGGATGTCCAAAAATTTGTGGCAGAATGCATGGTTTGTCAACAAAATAAGGGTGAAACAATTAAGTCCCCAGTCTTTTACACCTCTATCTATTCCTAGCCAGAGGTGGGAAGAGGTTTCCATGGACTTCATCACAAGATTGCCTAAATCAAAAGGAAAAATGTAATCATGGTTGTGGTGGATAGACTCACCAAATATGCCCATTTTTGTGCCTTGTCACACCCATTTCATAAGTACAATAAAAAAACCTTCATGGATACAATTCAAAAGCTACATGGGACACCAAAGATTATAGTAAGTGATCGAGACCCTATATTTACTAGTAATTTTTGGACTGATTTGTTTTCATGTTTGGGTACTCAACTAGCTCGTAGCTCTTCTTATCATCCCCAATCTGATGGGAAAACTGAGGTGGTAAACAAGTGCTTGGAAGGATATCTTCATTGCTTTACCTCAGATAAGCAAGTGAGATGGGTCCAATGGCTGCCACTTGCAGAATGGTGGTATAACACTTCCTTCCATACTTCATCTAAAATGTCTCCTTTTTTGGCATTATATGGGTACCATCCACCATCCATCACCTCATCCTTGAGAGGCCAGCCAAGGTTAGAGCAGTTGAAGAGCACATTCACACCAACAAGAGGTACTTTCTAGTCTCAAGGAGAACTTGGCCATGGCACAAAACCACATGAAGCATGAAGCAAAGTTGATCAACATCATAGTGAAAGACATTTTGAAGTCGTGATTGGGTTTTTGTTTACAACCATATAAGCAAATGTCTTTGAAACAACAAAAAGAAGGATAACAAGCTTTCACCTAAGTATTATGGCCCTTATCAAGTGTTGCAAAAGATTGGTAATGTAGCATACAAATTGAACTCCCTCAGAAACTAGAATACATCCAGTCTTCCATGTTTCTTGCTTGAAGAAGGTAATTGGACATAAGGTATCAACCAAGAGTGTTACTTGAGCTCGATGAGGAGGAAGAATCATCTTGGAACCGAAATGCATCCTTCAGACACACACTAAACGATTGAGGACAAGGGTCATTACCGAGTATCTGATCAAGTGGAAGAATCTAGATAATGAAGATGCCACATGGGAGGATGCAACATTCCTGCAGCAACATCCAAGCTTCTCAACATTGGGGACAATGTTGCTCTCAAGGGGGAAGGGCATGTTACGCCCTTAATCCTATATCTTACATTAGATGTGTATGGCCACTTGTGGCTATCATAACTTCTTATCATGTTGTATCTCTTTCATATATGTTATAATATCATTAGTGGGTCGGCCTTGGTGATGGCCATAACATAGGAATAGTATATATAGGAGTTAGTATGTAGTAGTTGATCATCATATTGAGCACTTGAGTCTTATTGTATGGTTTGGAGGTTGCCCCCTCGAAGTGGCTAAGTTATTCTACTTGCATATTGTGATCATTTCTCTACATTTTGGTTAATTTTATAGGATCCAAAGGCATAAATTACTAAGCTTGAATCTAGGTGTTGAGGGCGTACAAGAGAAATGATGTTATTAAGGAGCAATATGTGACTCTAAAGTGGTATCAAGGTAACCTTACGAGAGATACTCATGGGCCCTCATGCTTAGCTTGACTCTTCACAATTATATTATGGATCTTTAAATAACCATAACAAAAAGTAGAAATTTTATGTTGGTGCATATATTATTTGTGCCTAATTTAAGCTAATTTATGATAGTATCTATACTAAGGTTAGGTTTGACATAATTTCCTACCCTTTAGATCAAAATAACAACTAGCCTTTATGCTATCCAACAAAGTATCAAATTTTTCATTGGCTAACTATAAGGTTTGCTTAAATTTTGGCCAATAAATGATAAGGGAGCTAGCTTAGAGTTTATACATACATACATACATACATACATACATACATACATACATATATATATATATATGTGTGTGTGTGTGTGTGTATGTATATATATTATACATATACATATATGTACACACACACACACACACACACACACACACATATATGTATATGTATATGTATGTATACATATACATATATATTATACATACATACATACATATATATATATATATATATATATATATATATAGGTATATATATATATATATATATATATATATACATACACACACACACACACACATATATATGTATGTATGTATGTTGATACTTGCCATATATATAGATATTTATACACACATATATATAAGTATACATATATATATATATATATATATATTGTATACATATATGTATACATATATATGTATATATGTATATATGTATACATATATACATATATATATATATGTATATATATGTATACATATATGTATATGTATACATATATGTATACATACATATATGTATACATATACATACATATATGTATATATACATATATGTATACATATATGTATATATACATATATGTATACATATATATATATGTATACATATATATAATAAGCTTATACACACACACACACACACACAAACACACACACACACACATACATACATATATATATACATATACATATAATATATGTGTATATACATATATGTATATACATATATATGTATATATACATATATATATATATATACATATATACTACATATACATATATATATATGTATATATATGTATATATGTATATGTATATATGTATATACATATAATATATATACATATATATATGTATATGTATATATGTATATACATATAATATATATGTATATATATATACATATAATATGTATATGTATATACATATATATATGTATATGTATATACATATATATATGTATATATATATATATATATATACACACGCTCTCATTTATGTTTTATTAATAGTCATGAATGGAATATTATATTTTCATTTTCAATGTTCTAAAGAGTAGTACACGATGATATGTATCAAGAGGTGATCATGGGTGAGAACAACTTCAATATCTAATTTTTAAATTGTCAGAGATTTCCTTATTTTCTCACTATGGTGAATATATGATGAAACCCAACGCTTCTCACCCATCTCACATCTTAGTGATTTGTGAACCCTTTTTCACTCCATTATGAAGTTATCTTGCTTAGGGAGATTGAATATTTTGTACTTCCACTAAAATAAAGTTCAACATCTCTTTTGGAGGATGGGGAGTTTTACTAGTTAGACACCTTTGTCCTTGTTAATTTTTTTCCTATGTGAGGGACCTATTTAGTGCACTTAGTTCATGACCCTATGTTATTATAGGAGACATTTTGTATGACATTCTTGTGGTGTATGCCTCCTTCTAAATTCCCTTCCTCTTTTTCTTATAACGACCTGCTGTTTGAATGTAATCATCATACTATAAGTAAAAAAAACTTTCAAACTAAGATTGATATTTTATTTTATGAATTATCAACTTTAAGAGGACCTTGTTAGTTTTTTAAGAGAATACATCACTTAAATAAAACTTCCGTGTTTCACAATTTTTTGAAAAAAATACAGTTACACTGATCAAATATTTGTAGGACATTGCTTATTTTTGCAACAAAAGATTGATAGTGTGGACCCTACTTTACTAGTGACCTTTTTACATGAAAGATTTTTGACGCATTCCTAGATTATGATCTACTTGTCTGACGAGTCGTGTACAATTCCATCTATGTGTCACTACTGACTTTATATAAATAATTGAGCTTGATATCTAGGTATAACATCTTAAATTACATAATACTTATATATTATAATATAAGGACACCTTCACCTATTATAAGTTTCTCCTTAGTTTTTCATCTCAAAATTGATAGGTTATGGTGTTATTTATTTATTTTCATTTCTTAGTTTAGAATCATATTAGTTTATTATAATTTGATTGCTTATTTGTATGAAATTCATTCCCAACTCATCATTCTAGCTAGACATTGCTCGTATATTTGATATTTCACAAGGTTTTAACAATATTGAAAACATTTTAGTCACTTTGATGAATTTCACTATTAGCTTATCTATTGTTGAACTTTAAACATTTTCAACACATTTCTCAAATATTAAATGTTGGGTTTCAATTATCTTATGATCTCTTACATTCAATTTCACTTTGTTTTAGTACATGGTATGCATTTTGATTCTATATGGCATGTTTCCATGGCTATTATTGTTGTTTTGTCAGATTTCTTGAGTGTTTTTATGCCATCATTACTCAAATTATTTCTCATATGATTTTAACCTTTGGGATGTGTGAGTATTTTATGTTTGGTTCAGATATATCATATAAATTGTCCCATCTTGTAATGCCTTCATTTTTTTATAAAAAATAAAAAAAAATAAATAATAAAATAAAATAAAATAAAACGAAATGGAGGCTAGGGCGAAAAGCTCCAAAAAAATATTCAGTTAGGTTTGTATCTTATGCGTTTGGGAATAGGCAAGTTTGGGGGCGGCAATGCAAAAACACCAGGTCGAATTTTGTGGGCGGTGGCACTGCAAACCAGGCATTTTTTTGGACTATCCAAAGGAATGCTTCACCAAATGTCATCTCTTGGGGCGCCATCACTGTTGGGCCTCCTCCCAGCCTCCTAGCCGCGCCAGCATGCACCCAAGCCGCGCCACTCACACTCGCGTGGAAAATAATGCAAAAATGAAGAGGTTTGGTGTCTGTTTGATTCGTAACCTTGCCGGCATCCTCCCAGCCTGTGCCACCCAGGACTGCGTGGGCTCCCGAAGTCAAAAATGCATAGGAAATGTGTCATATGTTGTTGTTGCACGTGCCCTAGTAGATTTGCATATGCAAAATGTGGAAGCATGCGAACTGTTCAAAAATGCCTGAAAAAAATGTGTTTTACGGACTGTAATGATGGCAGGATGTGAAAAAAAATGAGGTTGTTGAAAGGGCCTTGGAAACTTTCAAGCAAATGCATTTGGTATGTGTAAAGCCAAAATCCACAACCTTTGCTGATATCTTCCCAGCCTATGTCAAAATGGGAGCTTTAGAACAACGCATGGACTTCCATCAGGCAGAAAAGAGAGAAAAATTTTGTCAGATGTGGTAGTTTCAATGTGCCTTGGGTGCTGGTTTTTGTATTTGTCCAATGAAAGAACGAGACAACTTCTAATGGTATAGTATTATTGCAGCGTACAGAAGACATGGACCTCCTCGTGAGGTAGTCACGATGTTTCTTCATTTGCAGTAGGGCACCAACCAAATCAGTTGCGTATGTCAGCATGCTTCCAGCGTGTGCCAAGATGGAAGCTTGGGAGCAGGGTATGAGCAATAGAATCTGGTTTTCATTTGTAGGATTTTGTTCTTGCAAGCGGCATAGTGGATATGCGTGAAAATGTGGAAGTGTATTCAAGGCATGTGAACTGTTTGATTGAATACCTCAAAGAAATGCGGTCTCTTGGAGTGCCATGATTTACAGAATGTACAATGGAGAGCATTTAATTAGTACAAAGAACCTTGTTATGCTCCATGTTGCTCTAAGAGCTGCCAAGGATATGGTCATCAACGGTGATGGGAAGTTGGAATGACTGGTGTGTTGGTCGGAGCAGTGGAATAGGCACTCCTTTTGCAACAATCCTCAGAAATCTTTCAACCAATTTGCTTGTTTCATTACCAGTTATGGATGAGGCTCTTTTAGGAAAAGATAAGCTTGATGACGTGTATGCAAAATGGTGGAGCTGAGGACGCTCGTGGTCTGGTTGACGAAGTGCCCAAGCAAGAGACTGAACCCAAGCCTGCGGCTTCGACCGACTTCATTCTCCAGGCATGGTCCTTCTTCCCTTACCTCTCATAATTCTCGTGTTTTAGTTCTCTTTTGCAACTAAATAGAATTTTAAATTATTAGGATTCTTAAATGCAGTTAAATGTCTCTTCAACTCATTGCAAAACAATAAAGTGTCGTGTCGCAACTCTTGAAGCCATTATAACTCGCCTACTTTAAACCATGAACTATCACCCTCGCTTCGAGATGATTTAGAAAACTCTTACCCTTTTTGATCGCTCCAATATCGTTTTATCGACCAGACAAATTTGACTCCCCATTGATTGAGTTGACCTTCTTCCTGCTTAAAATAGTTAAATTTTGCATTTTTCAAGACTCACTAAGTACCCTTCGCAACTCCGGAAACGAGATGTGAAGTTTCATTCGTGTACCTTGGTATACGGGGAGTTGTCTAGATTTTTGGTTTGACCCGAAACGATCATATGACATCCTTTTGACGCTCTTGTAGGAGCCCCGTTACACTAATTTACAACAGTAGAAAGTTGTTAAAACTAGAAAGTTGGCTTTCATTTTGGACCACCATTTGAAACCCGGAAAGAGAAATCACGTTCCATCTTCGCAAACCTCTAGCATTTATACTAGACAAATGCATGGAACATTCAGTATAGGAAAGAGCACTTTTCGGGATAGTTTGGCAAAGCCGTTTTGTAGGCCTCCGGTCGTAGTTTGACGAGGTCAAACTGGTCCAATTTCGTCTTGTCGCTCCAAAAAACTTGTCGCCGTTTGAACATGGTTGTCTAGTTCTCAGTCCCGTTGACTCTGATGAATTCTTGTTATATAGGGGAACTAGTAGGAGATGTCTCGTTGCGTGCTTCTCCATCAAACGTCAGTTATGGATGCGGTTTTCTGGGCACTTGAGCTAACTTTTGTCATTTTACAACTGGGTGAACTACGACCAGTGACCCCGGAGAACTAACCGCCAAACGCAAACCGTTCGCTCTTTTTCAATTCCATCAGTTGCTATGAACTCCTGGTATATCTAGGGACACGTAGAAAGTTAATCGTGGAGTGCGTGCTCATCGAAGATAACCTTTGGAAGTAGTTTCTTAGCCTCCGAGCCCTTTTTGAACGTTTTGTAGCTAGTGAGAAAATGTAAGAATAGTAAGTTGCGGGACCTCGTAAGGTTGCCAAATCACCCTGAAAACATTTAAACACACTTAAATAATTGTTTAAAACACTATAATGAAACTTGTTGTGTATTAGAACTTTTGGCAAAATGATGTTTTCTCTCTCTTCCCTTCTCTTTCTCTCTCCTGGGTTACAAAATGAAGAAAAATGAAATGCAATGGATACATGTTCCTAGACCTTTTTATTTCGATTGCAAATTGTAATTATTGTTAGATGTAAATGGGAATCTGAAATATGATACTTATGATTGCTTAGGGTGGATGCCATGCCAGCGATTTATCGTTGATATCATGCTCACGTGGGTTTTGCAGGATGGAAGAATGACGACAAAAAAAAGGCGATGTGTAATTTAATTATTATTATTGTAATTTTTATAGGTCATTGTAAAATGAACAACTGTGAAATGTAGTCTCTTGTTACCGCAAAGTTATAATTGAGATTTGTTAATATGTATGATATGCTAGTTTTAGGGATACTTAGGAAATGTGCATCTAATCACCAGTTCAATTTGATTTTTAGTTGTGTATGGCAAAAAAAAAGGGGGGTTGATTTATGCATAGTAAATTGAAATTGAAGTTAATACATTGTAGTCCTTTCTCAGTATTCCATAAACGATTAAATTAATTACTTGGATTACCTTCTTACCCTGCAAACACAATAAAGAGTTTTAATGGGAACACTCAACCTTAATAAAATACTCGTGTATAGTTTGTCTGTATGTGTGATCCCTTTTTACCATATAAGAAAATTAAGACCGTAGAACGAACTTAAGCTTGCACTCAATGAGACCTCCTAGGTTAGGTAAATAAAACCCTAGTTGGAGTTACGGTCATAGTCATTAGGTTTAACGACATTGTCGTGAACCCATATTTTAGGAATGTCATGGTCCAACTTTATCCAGTATGCGGTTTCCTTCTAGTTTTGGTAATCGCGAGAAGAATGTACTCTCTTCAGGCCCGACACCGGGCTGGGTGGTGAAGACCGCCTTGGAAGTCACCTTATGAGTCCTTGTTAGAAGGAATGACTAAGCGGAGTAACCTTCCCATCTGTGGAGTAGGTAGAGATATTACTCCCTTGTATCCTATTGGATTTCCGGGCCTTACGAAATTAGATTTAGAAATTAACTTCATCAGTGAATGGAATCCCTGTTGGATCCAAACGACCTAAATGAAGGTCGTGATGTAGTTGTTCTATGTCTTGCATTCCCGTTAGTGAACCCTTTTGTCCCTCGTAGATTAATGTCTTGTCTTGGGCTTGTGAAAATTTAGCGCCTTGATCTTTCACGAAAGGATTATAGGGTAAATACATTTTAACCTTAATCACACCTATAATAGAGATTGAAGCCTTGGGGGAAACTAGAATTAAGCTTAACCATGTGCTTCTTTAATGTGTCAGACAAGTGCTTTCGTATCTCTTTTGTTTTGAGACGATGCTAAGAACGAGACCTTAGTGCGATATAAGAACATATCATATAATGCTTTGCACGAGAATTGGAGATTAGGACTAAGGTCAATCTTGGAGTCCTCATAACTTAATTAAACTTTTTCATGCGTTGTAAAGAATATGAATTGTCAAATGGTGTGATCAAACTTCGAGAAAACAAAGGATGTATATATATATATATATATATATATATAAATTATAATTCAATATATATTATTATACTATAATATATAATGGTAGGGAAATAACTATTCCGTTATCGATGGATGTAGGGAAATAACTATTCCGTGATCGATGGATGTTCTTGGGGAAAAAGCTATTTCAATCTATGTCTTCCTTAATTCCAAGATTTCATCCTGACATCACGTTAGGTTCACTTGTGTAACAAGGTTAAATTCTAAACTTTGAATAAGCGTTTTGGGAAGCCTAATCTTAACATAAGAATGGGAGAGTTAGAATTTTGTATAAAATCTGAAATATGGAAAATACTTATGTAAGTTATGAAGATCTGTCATAAGGGTAAAGAGCAAATTAAATGGTTGAACAATAAGTGAACTGTGAAACGAATTTTCAGGACATGTAGGTGGAAAAAGGGAGAAAATCATGCTTACCTAATAAGGATCTTGGAAAGTTAGCCATAACTAAAATACATTTAAAGTAATGATATGTCGTGGGTTCACCGTTCCTAAAGTCACGTTTCTTGTGGTTGGGTCTTTGCTAGTATTCGTTCGTTGGGAAGAGTGTGGTATCGACATGTCGATGTCGTCTGCATGTGTCTATGTGAGTCGATGACTTATGTGATTGTCGCATGTGTGTCGAGTTCTGTACTTGGAGCCCTTACTGTGTTGTGTGTCGTGAGCAATGTAAGTAAAAAAAAAAATTATCCCGTATTTCTTGTTGTATTTGGGTGTAAGTGAAATGAATAAAAGAATACTAAAATACGTGTTGACCTCTTGAAGGAGTTTTTTTTTAGAAAATTTTAATTAAAATTTTACAACCTATGTAAAAATTTCAAGTTAGGACTACTGTTGCTCATATGATTTCCACAAAATGAAATTCATTTAATAGTCCTTATAGAAATTAATTTTTTTTTCCCTAAGTGTTGAAATTTCCATATTAATATTTTTTTGTGGACAATGGTCATCATTATTAGCACTCATAATTCCTATACTACCTTATAGGGTACATTTTACTTTTTAAAGTTGCCTTTTGACCTATGATCTAAATTGTGTACTACCCTTAGTTTGTAACTAAGTGACTTGACAATTATCATTTAGAATTTATCTTATGCCTTTCCCATGTATACAATTATCGACTCACCCGACACATATATCTCTCAATCCCTCTATCCAAATCCACTAAATCGGTACACTTCTCACTAAAATTATCTCATCGTAGACTAGTGTACTATATATAAAAACACATATATGGACTCCCGATCACCATCTCCACTTTTAGATTAGATCCCAAGCTAAGTAGGGTCATAGTCACCTAACATAGGAATAATCAAAAACGATCTTGACCATAACCGACATTTCTTCCCCACACACTTATAATGGTCAATTTTTTAAATGCACAAGCTACTCTAGTTGAATTATGGTTAATTAAGTGGGAAATCATTCATACAAGTCCTATAAAAACACATCCATCCAACTCATTAGGGACACCTCTTGAATATTTGGGATATTTAAGGGATATCACACTCAATCACACTAAGAAGGACCATCATTGAATTATCACTCCTTAAAGTACATCAACATGTTATCAAGTATGAATATATCTTATGTTGCTCAGTAAATCATTATCACATGCTACAACTTAGACAAAGATCATTTCCAAGTAGTTGAATACCTTATTAGGGTCTTTCAAAACACTACTTACTATACATTCACAGGACAAATAACTGTGTGAATTAATCCATATTCAAGTAGAGATACATAGTGTAGTACTTATGACACCAATGGTGGTGGGGTGATGTTAGTCCCACTCAGTCATACTAACCCATTTTTCAAGTCTTCAAGCAAAGTGATAGAATTTTACAAGAGAAGTCATTTATAGATACATAAGTGTGATCATAGATTTCGATTATGGATTCCAAACCCAAAGACACAAATGAACCAGGTGCCAACACCTAGTTTCGATTAGATTGTTAGAGGTCAAAATCAGCCATGAAAGGTCATAAATGCCCAAAAATTTCTACCCAAATTGGTTAAATATGCTCCACACTCAATTTATAGACTCAAAGTTTTATATACACTTTGATGAAACTCTACAAAAATTAGTTCTATAGTTTCAGGTCCTTTATTTAACTAACATATCTCGTGTAATGTGCAATATTTCTAAACCAACCTTGATAATATTAAACATAAACAAACATGAACCTTGCCCCGACGCCCCATATAGAGAGAGATCTCGAGGGCCCCAGATAGTTCTAGGGTCTCTGGGTCTCTCCGGACAGGTTCTCTCGCCCGATTGTGACCGGCCCCTATCCGAGTGATGGTGCGACGTTATGATCGTCCAAGTCTAATCCCTACGAGAATCATTTTTCTTAGGCGAGCACACCATCCCCTCCCCCTCCCCCGAAATACTCTCTATGGGGCGCCCATGACAAGATATCTGCCATCTATTTCACTATAGAGGGGGAGCGGAGCGTAAGTCGAGTGATCCAACCATACATTCATTCATGCTCGTCCCCATCTCTATTCCGTGTATCTCCTATCTCCAACCGACCCCATACCGAGGCCTACATGAACATAGCCGCAAGGTCACCCCTCCCCTCTAGAACACATGATAATAGATGATTTATGTATTTACTATATTTATGATTCTAAATAATCTTATTTACATATAATAATTGTCTTAATTAGATCAAGCCCAATTATGATATTACAAATTGTAAATTCTTTCAATACTTTTGTCATTATCTTGCTATTTCATTATGGGTTTCAATGACATGTTTTCTATAATGTATAATATTATCTACTTTATCTTGTTTCTAAGAGATTTTATTTATCATGACTTATTTCACATGCATTATAAATTTGGGATCCATTTACAACATTTTCGGACAAAGGCACATCATTCCTAACACTTACTGCAACATAAAGTAAAAAATTGATACATCATTAGCTATCTTTTTAGAATCCATTTATTTATTTTTAAATCTAGAGTCAAAAGCAAAATTTCAAAAAAACAAGCAAGTTCTCAATGAATCCTATTACACGTGTTGCTAGTTGAAATCTTAAATCTAGGCAATTTATGGGACATAAAATGAAAACATGAAAAATATACACCATACAATGCTCAAAGGTTTTTTTTTCCATAAAAATATTTACCTATGGTTTGGAATCAAACATAATGAAGCTTAGTCAATTGGATCTATAAGCATGTGATGAATTAAACTCAAGAAACAAATAGATAAATTCAAATTTGGTGTAGTATGAAGCAAAATCTAATTAAAAGGTTGTTTGCAAGCTAATGCAAATTCACCAAAATGTGATATGGATAAATTGATTTCAATCAAATTGCAACACAAATATCCATAACATTTAATTAGGGAAAACATATGCAAAATAATAAGCCAAAACTAATTAATTATTTCCCAAACCAGAGAAAAAATGTGACTTATAAAAATATAGGTGCACCTTGAATATCATGAGTTATGGTGACATTTGTCAAGAAATGTATGCATATATGCAAAATAAAGGCAACGCATTTTTTTAATGCAAAATAAAGAATTTTTGTTTCACCACTACAAGTGCAATTACTTCTACTCATTGGGTCAATATCACATTGGAAATTGATTTTTTTGGTGTTTTTGGCCATGTTTCATTGATGAATCCATGTTATTATGGGTGACGCAAATGTGGTGCAAAAATGAAGCAACCGAGTATTTTTATTTGCATCACTTTTGTAAAACATTTGTGGCATGAGTGCGCCTATTTTATACCATCTATAAACAATGATAATAACAATTTTACGCCACTATTAAGTGGTGTAAAGATGACACACATTTCATTTCAAATATTTAAAATAAATAAATAAATACATATCCTTTTTATACTTACAAATAATTTAATATTTTAAAAACTATTTACAAATTTATAAGGTAGAATTATGTAGATATTGTGTTTTTATATTGATGTACATAATAATTTATATTATTATTTTTATATTAAATATTTTGATATGCATCATTTTAGGTTTGAATATATTAAAAAATTATAATCTTAATATAAAATGTAAAATTAAAAAAATTGAATGTTATAAATAATCAAACAAAGCTATGATTTAAATTTGAATTCGATTTTATACAATAGTGTATCATACTCATAAAATTCTAAATTACAATAAGGAATCAACAAAATAATATAAAATCCCTTCCAAATCACATAACACATAAATATGAAAGTAGCTAGTCCTAGTCCTCATCCTTATCCTTATCCTTATCCTTGTATTCATCCTCATCCTTGTGATCCTCCTCCTCTACTACCTCCTCCACCCCATCTTCTTATAGTTATACTACTCCTCTTCCTCTTCATCCACCTCCCATTGGCTTTGGACTCGTAAATGTATAAAAGTAAATTTTTATAAGTGTGTAAAATTATAATTTACATAACTCACAACTAATTAAAGAACATGTCTAATTGGCATAAAATACATCTCATAGGCCCACTTATTGGATGTAGGCATGTCTCATCCCATTGATTTTAATGCCACACAAACTTTTTTGTTGCACATTTCTTGAAAAATAATGATATGATAAAATTTGATGTATTAATATTTTATATAAATAGAATTAAATATAAAAAAACACAATTGTACAATAACTTATATTGAGTTTACAAATTTCTTCACTAGCTTGTCAAGGTTGTATTGCCCCATTCAATGGGACACCTTCATTCATTTTTTCACATGTGCTCGTAACCTTTTAGCTGGTTACTTTTATTTCATACTTTAATAACATTTGTAAAACATTTAATTAATAAAAACTCATAATTTTACATATCATTAATTTGGTTAGCTAATTTATAGTAATATTTTCATGTGTAAGCCATTTTTAACACATGCCATTCCAAGATTCTTCAAGCATATTGTGAATTCAAAGAAGTCTCTTCTCTACATCAATGTTTCCTTCTTATTGAAGTTGCATATTATAGATATAAAAATAATAAAAGATTATACCATTTATAAAATAATGTTGTATTTAAGCAATATTATTACCTTGATATACCTCTTCATTCTCCTAAACAATTCTAATGCATAATTTTCAACTATAGACTTTTTATAGTTAGCATTCTGAAGTTCTTTTGTGTTAGATTGACTAATTTATTGTATTTTTCAATGGGTCTTTTATTCTAGTCCATTTGGCGACATGTACAAAACAATGATCAAGATCAATCAACTATTATTTTCTTGAAATATTAGAAGCCAAAAATATTGAATGTTAAATATTTCATTTTTAATCAATCACAATAAATAAATGAACAAATAAATACATTGAAAATCACATAATATGATGAACTAATAAGTTGAAATAAAACAAATTAAGATACTCAAATAAAACATAATAAAATACATACTTTCCTAGAGCACCTATCAATATCTTCCCACTATTATTTACGCACAACATTATATTCAAGGTACTTTTCACCATGTGTTTAAATGTATCATGAATGAGTAGAGAGGAACTTACAATACCCTAAAGTTGGACCAAAGGCATTTGACAATTATTCTTGGCATTTATCTCATTCCATTTCTATTTGTGTACTTAATTAAATTATTCCTACATGTATCTCACTTAGTTTAACACTCCATAGCCACTAGGTCACACTTGTTACTCATAAAAGACCTATTCATTATATATAAAATACATCTTCGGACTTACGCCACCTTCTCCAACTTTTAGAACAATGTTTTACACTTTCTCATGACATAGTTGCCTATTGGGGATGAAACCAGATGATGATTTTTTTCGAGGACACCATATTCATCCTCCATTAATGTAACAATCACCTGTTAGTGAAAAAAATTGGCTAATAATTTTATTTGAGGACACCATATTTGTCCTCCATTGATGTAACAATCACATTTTCAAATGCATAAGTTATCCCATTCAAATTAGGGTTAATTGGTAAGGAGAAAATTCCGCAACAATCACATATAAAATCATCATCACCCCGCCCTTTCAAAGGACCCCATCTCTCACATCTCTAGGATACTTAGGGATCAAAATCAAGCACTTAATTACAAAATCACTCTTTGAATCATATCAGCTAGCTACCAAATCCGATTACATATTACATGACTTCCTAGGTCATTATCATGTGTTACAATCTTCACCGAATATCATTTCCAAGTGTGGGAGGTCCTATTTGGGTCTTCATTTCCAAACACATTACTATTAGGAATTTTTTCATACAATTGCAAGGTGGGAGAGCTACATCCATTTGAGGCCTTATCGAGCATTATTATGTATCAAAATATCAACTTAATGGGGGTTGAGGAAGCTCAACCATTATAGAATAGCCCTTTTAGGTATTCAAGACAAAGATAGGGTTTTAAAGAAGAAGAATCCTTAATATGCTATAACAAAACGATTGCTAAAATTTGAATACATAATCAAAAATCCAAAAAAAAAAATCATAGTGCTAGAGCTAGATATGAGTGTAAAGTTGCACATGAAAAAATTAACCACCTAAGGCAAATCCACTTACTGATTCTTTCCTAGATGGATGAATTTTTCCTCCATACATTACCAAATCATCCAAATTTACAAAAACTAGATACCTACTTACACAACCTAGATCCATCATCACATTATCTAGTCCAATGCTTTCTCGACCTTAACCCATAATTTCAATCATCCAACTTTATAGAGTTTGAATATTTGATATAATCAAACAATACATGTTTCAAGAATATGTATATTTACTTTATTTATGATTTTTGATCATAACTTACACATATTAATTAATCATAATTAGATTAATCCTGATTTTATATTACATTTTGATGAAACTTATAATTTAAATTACATACAATATACAATTCCATCATTTCCCTTAGGGTTTCTATCTTAATACATTTTTAATAGTTTTAGGATTGATATTTGTTGTTAGTTTTTTCTAAAAACCCTTCTACATTTTGGAACCTAATCAAATTCTATATTTTTATTCTATCTCAGAATTCAAATTCATAACCCAACATGTCATAATGTTCGATTAGAGGGACCCACATAGATCAAAACTAAATACCCTTAGTTCTTCATTGTTCTAAGAATATGGCTCATTTCCCAAAAATTTCTATCCTCCCCAATGAGGTTACTCATGACACAAATGAGGAGAGGAAATTAATATGGATCATTTCCCAAAATTTCTATCCTTCCCAATGAGGTTACTCATGACACAAATGAGGGGAGGAAATTTTATATTCATGGTGATCCTACACACATTACATATAATAAAATTTTCATTAAGGCTATATATGACTATGAAGAAGACCAATATGAGGCTAATACCAATCACGGACTTGCAATCCTACATAATCTACCTACAATCAAAATGGATGTCTTTAATCAAGTACTTAAGGAAAATTCATAATACCTTGATAATATGCTATCAATATTACAAGATGCACACAAAAACAAAATGTAAAAGGACCAATGTAGGAAAAATCACGTTGAACCCTCAATATCCACCTTCTACCGGCACTCCTTCCACTTTAGGTGCTATTACTACTCACACATGTAATCAAGCATCATCCAAACATAATGTTCCAACTATGGGTCTAAAAACATGGTCCCCAAAGCTACCATACCTACACACCATATGACATCTATAGCTCTACCTTAGTATATCCCATGTGGCTCAAAATGCATACACCTAAATTTTTACGCTTTTTATTTTCATACATGTTACTAACAATTCTCTTTTTAGGTTAGAGGTCACTGATACACCTATCTCTGGAACGAGTGCCTTAAGGGGCTCATTCCGGGATATGGGTATGGTTATTCATGTAAGCATTAGGTTAGGGATCATACATGGAGAGAGAGCAACTTTCGGTCCCATTTATGTATTTATTTTTCTCATATTCCTCTTATTTTGCCTCTTATCTTCTTGTTTTTCTCCTTATTTTTTCGACATCTTGCTAAATCATGACCCCACTTCTTTCATTTTGCATTGTCTTCACTTTTCATTTCTCCTTGAACATATCCCCTTGGATTTTCTTCCCTTGTTGACATCACCCGTGGGCGATTGCATCGGTGCAATTTCAAATTCCCTGCTGACACCTTCGCCCATGGAAATGGCATTAGTATTACCCAAAATCCCATTTGCACATAAGGACATCACATAATTACACAAAGGAATTCACCATTATATTTTCTCTCTTGCCAACTTGCACCTACTCACTTAACTTCTGGATTTCTTGCATCTTAACTCTTGGCTTGGAGCTTCTTCTTACTTAGATTGGTTTGTGGTGGTGCCAATCAACTTGTAACAATTAATATGTTATTCATTGAATCACAGTCATTTAATCATCAAACCAAGGGACATAAACTTTAAATAATTCCGTGATGTATGCACAGTTATAGAGAATTCAAGAGGTATGGAAAGAAATAACTGTCACTACCATACTTGAAAGAACAATGCTTGAAAGTAGAAAAATTAGAATTGAAAGTAAATGATTCCTAAATACTATGACTAAGAAAAATCTTGTAAATTCAGAAATGTAGATAAAGAAGATAAATTTCTTCCTAGGCTAATCATGCAATGAAACAGAACAAAAAAACTATGGAGGGGTTTAACAAACCAAAAGTGGGCCCTACCTTGGGTGCTAATCCCTCCTAAATCTTGTAACTAAAGGATAATAAATAGAACTCAAATATTTTATTGAATTAACATGAACATTACATCTAGGAACAAAGAAATCTCCTCTCTATCTCTAGTATATCTCGCGTATATCCTCCTCTTCTTCTCTCATTACATTTCTAGCATTAACTCTTTTCTTTTATACTTCTCATTTACAACAAGATGTGAGAAGAAGAGTTCAACTAGGAGTTTAACAAACTAAGTAAAAGATATTCGGTAGAACAAGTGGAAGATCTCAAACATAACAACAAGAGATTCAAAACATGCTAGGTGTTCAAATATCAAACACATAACTCAAGCAATCACTAGTTCCCTAAATCACATGTTAACTCAAATAATCAGTTCTTCAACAGTTTGCAATGAATGACTAGATCAAAGGTTGAGTTATTTATTAGTTTTGTATGTTCCAGTTATAACTTCTTCTTTAATGAAATGTATAGACTTGAGTGCCGGTCTTCACATTCCAAGAGATATTCATAACGTGGATTCTTTGCTGTAGGTGATTCCCTTTGGTTGCAGATGGGTTGTTGCGGATAGGTCCTTTGTTGCGGACAATTCCTTTTTACCGCACATGAGTTGTTTTGCATATAGAAAGTTTCTTAAAAACAAGAGTGGCATTACACATCTCATCATTCAAACAACTTATTGAAATCATAGGAATAAATGCACACACAAAATACCACAAAATAAAGATAACTAGTGATAACTATATTAATCAATAATTATGCCATAAGTTCAAGTTGTGATGATAATGTTCAGTAGTGTGACTGGAAAATACAAGGACATAGCTATAATGGCTTAACAAAAATACAAAAGATGAGTTTTTTTATAAAGGATATTTACACAACTCATCACACCCCCAAACATAATTTCTTAAATGCTCTCATTCAAGTGGTTCATATCCTGTGCTTGAAAATAACATTCACACTTGTAATCAATTGGGTGTCTCTATCCCTTCTTATTTTGATAGGAAGTAACCACCATTTATCATGAACTTGTGCATAAATCTATTATGTATCCTTTCACTGAGTGGTCTGTCACCTGTCCATGGTGGTATTGGAAAGTGAAATATTGGTGGGTGATAGCCAATAGGAAACCAATTCTCTGCACATTCATGTAGCAATCTCAATGTATGTATTCACTCTTTTCAAAGTTGGCATTATATTAGGGTAAGAGTGCATCTCTTTCTTTTGTAGTTCAGGAGATAGCTCATTCCATCGCATCCTACATGCTTGTACCACTTGAATCCCATGATCTCTAATCATTGATCTAACTTCTGTGTGGGCTTCTTTCCTCATTTTCCACACTCTCCTCCTGATCACCTTCTTCTTTACATATTTTACATACTTTGCTCAACAAACTTTCCAATTTTTGTGGCCTCAGCCTTGAAAAATAGTGGTTGGACCTTCTCTAAATGCCTATACTCTTCCATTTTCCTTTCTCTATCCAACTCATTTGTAAAATAAGAGCATAGGGATTTAACTTGAACATCTCCAATGTATAGAATTGGAATCCAATCCCTATCATATTCAAGGGCATAATTATGCATATAAAGTTCACATAATAAGATTTGAGTTCATGAGTTTTATTTTAATATAATTTAAAGAAACTCCTAGTTGCCGATATCATATGGTATGTCAGAATTAATGCAAGTGAGTTTAAGTTGCAACATATTTTCTTTCAAGAAATAATATAAAATTTGATGGGGGCCTACATTTAAATATCTCGTGGGCCACTTGGATTGTCTCTTCATGCTTCTTCTTTAACCTTTTAATTTCTATGTCCTTTTCCTCCATTTCGTCCTTTTTCCCAAAAAATTATATATGCTATTTTCCTTGCAAAATCTTCCCATTGTATTTGAGGATAATCCCCCTGCAGGGTATGTTTCAAGATTTTAGGGTTATAAGGCAATGGTGTGACAATACAACCCTACCCTCTGTAAATCTCTGCTCATTCTCTTCAATTTCATGTAAGAAATTATGTACATTTACTTGCTTGTTCTTTAGATGATTCAATAACTTGAAATGAATCTGTATTCAATCTAGAATACCTTCCTTCACAAGTAAAGTACTTAATTAAAAATTTACAACCTCATCCCATAAGGGTTTATGGATGTTCTTTGTGTACCTTTCATGGATGAGATGAATTGGTCATCAACGTCTGCAAATTCTCTCCTGGTTGCTTCCTGGGTTGGCCTTTTCTGGGAATGGTTCTCCTTGGGCTAGTAGGCCAATTACTTCTGCCAAAATGTCATCACTAAGTCTCAATACTAAGCCATTAAATTTTGGCTCCCCATTACTGAATGTGTTGGAAAATTCTTCCACCATTGCTTCATTAAAACCTTGAAACTTGTTGATGTAGTCTAGCTAACCATTATCCTAAAAATACTACAAAATTCAAGGATGGCTCAAAAGTTGAGAATTCTTAGTGGTTCATGCCTTATCAAATCTCCTCCCATGGTGATTACGTAGCGTGCTCTAGTTTCAATACACAACAATACAACTTTTCTTTGGAGGAATGTTACACAATTGAGTTGTGTGAATTATTTTCATCTCCTTTTTTTGAACTTTGGGACCGAGAGGACACGCAACACGGTTACGGAGAGAGCAATCATTAATTGATGTGACCATGTAAAACATGCAAAGGTGAAGTGATTTGACAATATTTTCTTATGTGGAGGGACACATCATGGCTTGAAAGGTGGTGGTATTTAAATGCAACACATACATGATGACTTGATATAAATGCTAATTAATTATAATTATTCTAATTATACTTTATTGAAGTGATAGTTGAGTGCACTTATCTCGATGTTTGTTTGAAATGATGATTGTGCATGATTATTTGAACTTGTGCCTTGGCTGCATGCAAGCTTGCTATGATGTTGCAGACATGTGTTGAACTGATGTTGGTTGCTCCTTACTAAAATTAGATGACTCCCGAGAGGGAATTCCAATATGTTGGGGTGTCAATTGTTTCTTGTCCATCTCCCACATGTGCATGCATCCTTGATATTATTTCATGCAATCATGAGTTCTGCCAAACATAAAATAAAAAATAGGGGTTTACTTCATGTTGTTGTAAGTGGAACCTTTAGTCATTACACTTTCTCCTTGTGATGGAGATCATGCACTCTTGTAATCACCTGACATCAAACCCTTGCAAAACAAAAACTCTATGAAATAAAATGTGTTAGCAGAGTGTTGTTGATCACCAAAAGGGCTGATCACAACACTTTTATTTGACCTTGGAATATCCAACAAGCTAAATGTACCAAGGCCATTGAAATCACTCAATCCTCTACAATCTCAAAAGGTGAGCCAACATGATCATCCCCTGAGGCTAACTCGATGTCCTTACTTCCATCATGATTTGACATCCTCTAAACATTTTTGTGAATGAATCTTATCAACCGACTTCTTATATAGTCCCAACCTATGGCCATTCACCAATAGCTTGAACCTCACATGATCTATGGTAGTGAGTTTTATAACTCCATTAGGGAAGATATTCTCAATCTCATAGGGACCTAACCACCTTTTCCCGAGATTTCCTATATGATCCTTGTATTTTGAATCAAACAAGAGTGCCCAGTCACCTTCCTGAAATTGTCTTGTCTTGATGTACTAGTCATGCCATTTGACTCTTTGCTTCTACACTACTTCTATGTTATGTACTTCTTGTCTTCTTAATTCATCTAACTCATTGAGTTGGAGAATCCTCTATCTTTGAGCTTATGATAAATCTATACCCAGCTCAAGTGCAGTCCTCAATGTTTTGTGCTCAAATTCAATTGGCAAAACAACAGTCTTGCCATACAAGAGTTCAAATGGTGTGAAGCTAGTTGTGGTCTTCCATGTTGTGTTAAATTACCATATTTCCTCTGAAGTTTGTCTTCCTAATCTTTCTTATGAGTGCAATGGTATTTGTCAATATGGCCTCTATCTCTCTATTTGTTACCTCTACTTGGCCATTAGACTATGGGTGATATGGTGTAGACTTCCTATGCCTGATTTCATACTCCTTAACCGGATAAAAATTACCTCAATATTAAAATGTGTACCTTGATTTGTTACAATCTCCCTTGGAACTCCATACATGGTGAAGATGTGATCATATAGGAACTTGGCTACCTTCTCACTTTTCTAATTTGGAAATGCCTTCACCTTTGTCCATTTGGTTAGATAATCTATGCATACCAAGATGTATTATTTTTGCTGAGATTTAGGGTCTATAGGGCCAATAAAATCTAAGCCCCACTTGTCAAAAGGTTGCAAGACCAATTGAGGCTGTAATGGCATTTCATCAAAACGATGGGCTTGCCCATTCTCTGGCACCTATCACATCTTATGGTGTATAATGTTACATCCTTATGCAATGTTGGCCAATAATAACTAGTATTCAACACCTTATGTGTTGTTCTTTTTGTAGAAAAATGTCCTCCACAAGGTTCATTGTGGCAATCTCTAAAGACATCAAATATATCCTCATCATCAATACACCTCGTTATTTTGATCATGTCTTGTATGAAATAGAAATTCAACTATCGAAGAAAAATGTACACTCTTTTCAACTATGTATTTCTTCTTAGAGTATAAGTAATGTGGAGGTGTTTTACCTGAGACCAAATAGTTGGTTATATCTGCATACCAAGGTGTTTTTGTAGAAATAGAAAATAAGTGCTCATCTAGGAAAGGAGTCATCAAGTACTTACTCTTCACTATTGGTCTCCATCCTTGAAAGGAAATATACTACCATATTATCCTTTCCTCGGCTTGTCCACTATGGTGACATCAAACTCTTGTAGAAGCAACCATCTTATGATTATGTTGCTTACTACCGGGTTTGCTTTTATCAAATATTTGATTCAGCTGACATGATCAGTGTGAATGAACACTAGATAACCTATGATGTAGTGTTTGAATTTTTTGATAGCATATACAACTTGCCAAGAACTCCTTTTCTATTACTATGTAATTTAACTTTGCATGCTGCAAGTTCTTGCTAACATAATAATTTGCATAATTCAGAACTCCATATTTTGTCCTAGGACAACTCCAATAACATGGTCTGATACATCAATGTGGATGTGGAAATTCAGGTTCCAATCAGGTCCTCTAAATAAAGGAGCAGTAGTTAACATCTGTTTCAAAGTTTGAAAGGAATCTTCAAAACATTCAGTCCAAAAAAAATCAACATCCTTCTCTAGTTATGGAAAAAGTGGCGCTACAATCTTGCTAAAATTTTGTATAAACCTTCTATGATAACCAACATGGCCTAGAAAGATCCTAACATCCTTTTATTTCCTTGGTGTTGGTAGGTTGATTATAATAGATACCTTTTCTGGATTAACTTGAATTCCATTAGAGGAAAGATAGTGTCCCAAAACTATACCTTTAGACATCATCATGTAGCACTTCTCATTACTCAAGGACAAGTTTTTCTCTTTGCATATTTTCAATACTTTATCCAAATTTTGCATGGATTCTTCAAAAGTGTTGCCATGTATAGTGAAGTCATCCATGTAGACTTCCATGCAGTCATTTGTAAAATCTGAAAAGATACTTAAGACTGCCCTTTGGAATGTAGTAGGTGCATTACATAAGCCAAATGGAAGAATTGAATAGGAAAATGTTCCCCATGGGCATGTGAAGGTAGTTTTGTCCTGGTCCTCTGGTGCAATTTGGATATGATTATAACCACTATATCCATCAAGAAAAGAGAAATAATTTTTACCAGCTAAAGTATCAAGCACCTGGTTAATGAAGGGCAATGGAAAATGATATTTCTTTGTTGTTGCATTCAACTCCCTGTAATCTACACATATCCTCCATTTTCCATTCTTCTTTGGCACAATGACAAGAGGTGATACCCATTGAATGTCTGATATGGGGTATATAAATCTAGCATCCAACAACTTATTCAATTATCCCTTTACAATATCCCTTCTTTGGGTTCATCCTCCTCTATGGCTACTTGATTGGTTTACTTGGAATATCCACCATGATTTTTTACGGTAGAACTTGGTTCAAGGGTTAGCTTACATTCATATCACCATAAGCATCTTAATCTATCATCCGCTTCTTCATTTCTTCCATTTTTATTCTCTGTAAGATGTTGGAGAGAACTTCTTCTTCTACCCTTCAATTGTACAAGACTTCTCCAACATCATGACTATTGTATGAGCTTATTAGCTTCTAGTTCTTCAACCCAAATTGTTTGATCTTCATCATTCAATGGTTGGGTAGGAGGATAGAGCATAATATTCTTGGTTCCATTTCCATTTGAGATAATCATGTTTCTAGACCTATAACCTATCAATGCATCATCAGTGGCCAACCATGGCCTTCCTAGAATAATATGATAGCCTCCTAAAATTACTTTTGGTTGAAGGACAATGAAGTTAGTAGGGTATTCCAAAGAGTCTACTACCACAACTATGTCCTCTACAAATCTTTCAGGTCTCACTGTTGATATATCTGCAAGTTAAGAGACTGTAGTTGTTGTCCTTAGTCCTTCCAATTTCAAGTCATCCATGATTTTATTGGTTATAACATTAATGGCTGCCTCTAAGTCAATTCGAGTATTCTTTATTGTTGTGTCATTACTAGTAACGTTTACCAAAGGGCTTCCTGGATCTATATACTTGGGTAAAACCGAATTTCCAATCATGATATCAACCAACTGCCCAATAACTTGTATAGTGGATGAATCCTTCTTTTTCTCGCCTAGATTTTTAATACACATATCCTTAACCAGCTTTTTTATAAATGGGAACATCATTGATGGCTTGAATAAGTGGAATCTTGACACAAATATTATTCATTCATTGACAAAATCAAAATCATAATTTGATTTAGGGTCAAGTTTCTTTTCTTACGATCTCTTTGGAAATAGTGGTTCATTAATTTACTACCTTTGTTAGAACTCTATTCACATTGTTGTTAGATAATCTTGCATGTCTTTTAGATTTTTTGTTGATCGAAATTTACAAAAACTATGGTTCATCTGTAATCTTTGTAATGGTGGGTTTACTTGGTGGAGGAAGTGCTCTTCTGAGTGAAGATGGATATCATTGACATCAATTGAATAAGTAGAGTATTGGGATGATTCAATGGTATAGGTTGGCTGAGAAGCTTTATTGTTAGGGTTAGGTGTTGGTTGAGTTAGTAGATGAGTAGATTTTGGTTGAGAGCCAGGTTGGGGTTTGACATCGAGCTTGCTTGTTATGGATAATGATGTTGATGGTAGGATTCTTTGGTAGTTAGGAGATGGGTTGTTCCATTGTTTCCCTCATCTCCAAGGATGCTACTATGAAAAAGGGGTTGTTTCCATTGTTGGCCTAAAAATTGAGGTTACCATTACTATTGGTATTGGCTAGGGTATGAAGCCCAACCTTGCTTTGGGTATTAGCCCAAGGTGGGGGTTGCATATATGAATTATTAGCCCAATTTTGAAAATATGACATTAGATCTTGTGACATACCTCCTTGTCTTGGTGGCCATGGATTCCTTTGAGCAACATAGAAAACTTGACCATCCTCTGATATTTCTATCATCTTGAATTCTGGTTCAACATCCTTCTCTTGTGCAATGTTGGCTAATCCTCTCATCTGAAATCATATTTGTTGCTTCTGCATGCATGTAAAATTTTTAAGTGCTACCTCTGCATCTTTTCTCTTCTTCTTGGCATGTAAAGCATCAAACTAGGTAGCCATGTCATTGATTATCTCTGTTTCATGTTCTTGAACATGTTTACAATCTCTAATTTGGATATGTCCCAATTCCTTTGGTAGTTGATCCACCCTTTGATCTAGCACTTCTTATTCTTTTCATAGTTGCTCTGGAATAATTCCTGTAGGATTCACAAATCTCCTCAAAGGTAGATTTTGAGATATCTCCAGCTCCTATCAGGTCCAAAACATCCATATCCTCCTCACCGAGTCCTTTTAAGAAGAGAAACTTGAGGGATTCAAGATGTAATCTTGTGTGCCTTGACTTTTTAACAGAATAAGAATATTTCTAGGTAATCTTCCAGTGGCTCATCTTCCTTTTGTGCCATCCTGAAGAGTTCATCACCTCCTCTGCTACTTGGCCTATAATAATCTTGGTATTTTATTAGAAACTTTTCCTTCATTTACTGCCACCTGTAGTCACAACATCTCTTTCTAAACCCATAAACCATCTCAAGGTTACATCCTTGAGTGTAGTAGGAAATAACTTTAGCTTATGTGCATCTGTGGTATAGTCATAACTCTTGCATAAAATGTAAAACTCAAACAAGAAAGTGTTTGGGTCTTTAGTTATGGATCCATGAAAGTTAGGAAGGGATGAGGGAGAAATGTTCTTCATTACAACATGATGATTTTTGGAGATTGTGAACTCAAAGGTAGTTGCCCTATCTTCAAAATTTTGATTCACCTCTTATGCCATGATTGGATGATTAGGAACAACCTCAAAAATATCACTTGGAGGGGGATATTCTAAAAGCAAATCCTTGTACAAAGGAAGATGTCTTCTTTAGAATCAGATGAAGCAATATGTGCTATTTGAGGATTGGGTAAGAATCTACCATGGGCATCTCTTGGATGGTGCATGCATCAACTAACTCAAATCAATCAACATACATTAGTGGGGGTTTGGAGGTGGAATTTACTAAACCTAAACTATTTCTAAGGAATGAAAAACCTTTCAAAAACCCTATAACTTGGCATTATCCATGAAAACAATGCCAAAAATGGTGGTGAAAATCAACTTATAACAATTAATATGTTGTTCATTAATCACAATCATTTAATCATCAAACCAACGAACGTAAAATTTAAATATTGTCAGTGTTGTATGCAAAGTTACAAAGAATTTAGGAGGTATGGAAATAAATAACTGTCACTACCATACTTGAAAGAATAATGCTTGAAAGTAGACAAAAATTAGAATTGAAAGCAAATGATTCCTAAATACTGCGACTAAGACAAATCTTGTAAATTCAAAAATTTAGTTAAAG
Source organism: Taxus wallichiana var. yunnanensis (assembly GCA_018340775.1). Classification (NCBI taxonomy): domain Eukaryota; kingdom Viridiplantae; phylum Streptophyta; class Pinopsida; order Cupressales; family Taxaceae; genus Taxus; species Taxus wallichiana. Next base: position 109,160,637 of record CM031238.1, read on the forward strand.
AAGATAAATTTCTTCCTAGGATAATCATGCAATGAAACACAAAAAAACTATGGAGGGGTTTAACAGACCACAAGTGGGCCCTACCTTGGGTGTTAATCCCTCCTAAATCTTGTAACTAAAGGCTAATAAAAAAACTCAAATATTTTATTAAATTGGCATGAACGTTACATCTAGGAACAAAGAAATCTCCTCTCTATCTCTGTATATCTGCTTATATCCTCCTCCTCTTCTCTTGATACATTTCCAACATTAAACCTTTTCTTTTATACTTCTCATTTACAACAAGACATGAGAAGAAGAGTTCAACGAGGAGTTTAACAAATTAAGTAAAGATATTCGAGAACAAGTGGAAGATCTCAAATAGAAAAACAAGAGATTCAACACATGCTACAAAACTCCTAACAAGGGTTCAAATATCAAACACATAACTCAAGTAATCAACCAGTTCCCTAAATCACGTGTTAACTCAAACAATTAGTTCTTCAACAATTTGCAATTAAGGACTAGATCAAATATTGAGTTATTTCTTAGTTTTACATGTTCTAGTTGTAACTTCTTCTTTAACGACACATACAAACTTGAGTGTTGTTCTTCACATTCCAAGAGATATTCATAATGTGGCTTCTTTGTTGTAGGTGATTCCCTTTGGTTGTAGATGGGTTATTGCAGATAGGTCCTTTCTTTGCCGCGGATGAGTTGCTTTGCGACGACGGTTCCTTTACTGCATATAACAATTTGCTTACAAAAAAGAGTGACATTACACATATCATAATTCAAGCAACTTATTGAAATCATAGGAATAAATGCGTACACAAAATACCACAAAATAAAGATAACTAGTGATAACTATATTAATCAGTAATTATGCCATAAGTTCAAGTTGTGATGATAATGTTCAACAAAGGTGTCACTTGGAAAATACAAGGACATAGATATAATGGCTTAACAAAAATACAAAAGATCAATTATTTTATAAATGAGATTTTCATAACTCATTAGTTTGCTTGCACTTTTGGGTCAACTATACTGAGCTAGTACTAGATTGTTTCCCCTTCTCCACCTGAAAGTTGTTCTCTCTTGGTGTATGGTCTTTTGGGAGATAGATGCATCACCGACCTCCCCTAATAGGTAAGTTATATAACTCATTTTGTCATTTTGTATAGAGTAGTTCCTACATTTGATACATGTTTTATATTAACATTATTTTATGGACATGCTATGTTACCATATTGCATTTCAGTTATTCTATTCATGTTACATGATTTCCTTAGGTTAGCATAAAATTTTCATGGTTCTTTTATCTTTCATCTTCGCCCATAGTGCCGATACCTCCATATGGTTCCTTCCTCTTCTTCAACCTAAGGCCTTGGAAACCTTAGTTTTCATAGTGTAAGGGTTACTTCCCTTAGGGTATGTGATCATAGCGGTCCTTGTACCCCCTTTAATTCTATCTCGGTCTTGTTCCCCTTGTGTGTTCTATTTCATTAATCTTGGTGTGTCCGTTCCTCATTGCCTCAAATACCCTGGTTGAACAAATGATAAGAGTGCATGATGCCTAGACACATTTTTACAAGGAATGAGGTCATAAATATTTTGTGTATTTTATTTATAAAGTCTAAAAATGTGGAACCCATGTGAAATGATAAGGTTTATCTTAGATAAGCAATGCGTTATACATCCTTGGTGAACCCGACATGAATCCTATTTTTCCCCTTCGATCAAGCACAACTTGTTAAAAGCACCCAATTTTCATTTTTGTCTTGTTTCAATTTTTTTAAATTCTAAAAACCCTAATAATCTATCTTTCCGATTGATGTCATCGGCCCTCGTGTCATTTATGTGCATGGATGATATTTTTTGTCTTGGCCAATATTCATCATAGATGCCATCAGAAATTGTGTCATTTACATGGACGATATTATCATTTTTTACCCAACCTTTACCACATATGCCTTCGGTCCCTGTGAAACATTTTTTCTAAGACGGTCGATTGTGTCGAGTAGCCCATTTTTGTGAGCTTCTTCTAGGTCAAATCAACACTCCATCATGGAGGAATTGGCATGGGGCTCTGTAACTCCGTTTTTTTCGAATAGTCACTTTTAGAAACTCTGGCCCACTATAAAGATTTCATTTCTATTCATAATATCGTGTGGTAGGAGCTAATTATAAAAGTACAATACCCACAACAATAATGTCTCAGGAGAGGAAGAAGAAGCGATTCAAATTGAAGACATCTCTGAATTCCCACCTGAAATCTAGAAATTCCTTGATAAGTTTCCTCGAGTACAAAGGGAACTTGAGTCGATGTAATTCATAGACGCCTCTTTAAATTTTTCATCGAGCAACTTTACGATAAGTGTACATAATGATAATACTAATATGATATGCTCATTTGAGACTACCTCTAGCTCTAATCCCACTAATCTTATCCTTCGGATCATAGATAAGGAAATTAGTCGACAAAAGTCGCCACTACCTCAACTCCTATAAATGCAAACCAATATGGTCCAAATGGTCAACCGTCCTAATTCGGGATCTTGGGGTGTAATTCCCCTACCCTTACCCAATGGACCTAATGGGAACCTATTACCCAACCTCTCATTCACAATAAAGTCTTGAGGGAATTGCAACAAGAGCCACTATACTTTACATTGGTAGTATGGATTCTCATATGATGGGTCAACCAATCCTACTTTACACATTAAGGCCTTTGAAAATCTTTATAAATAATGGATCAAAGTCAATTATTATGCCACCACTAAACTATTAGCTAAGAATCTTATTAGAGATGCTTTGGAATGGTATCACACTTTACCCCCTAACTCTATAGTGGAGTTAGAATCTCTAGTAACAACTTTAGTTAATGAGTTTCAATATCATGACTTACCTGAAAATAACATTAATGCTTTCATTAACTACAAACAACATGAGAATGAATCATCTCAAATGTTCATCAAGTGTTGGAAAAATTTATCTACTAAGGTAGAACACAACATCTTTGAGCGATAGCCTTTTCCAACTCTTCCTTTGAGCTGTTAGGTTTTGGAGCCTGTTTTCATGTGAGAAAGTGTTGAAGACTATACACTAAGAGTACTATACACTTTCCATAGTTGTCTCACCAGGGTTCGGGGGCGCGACCCCAGAGAATTTTTTTGGCCTTAAAACATGCCCGATATACCGGGAAACATGATTTTCTCATATGGGGGATTTTGACCCATAGGTTTATGGGACGGTTTTGGCCCATGGTTTTGATACCCACGGTTTTGTAAAACTACTTAAGTAGTTGTCTACTTATATGGTTTTATGCATATGGTAGGTATTATGTAACATTGTAGATGTGTTTTGAATTCGGGTGTGAATTCTGTAGAGTTTGTTGAGCATAGCTCCAAACAGATCTGGTATTGTATTGAGAGAGCGGTGACTTGTAATAAAATATGAGCAAGTGATTCTTGGTGGATGTAGCCCAAATTGGGTGAACCACGTTAAATACTTGTCTCTTTGTGTTGTGTTATTTTATTCTACAATTTTATTTGAGATCTGTAATATTTTCTGCATATTAGTTTCTATTGTTGCATTCTGTGAGGGATTATTCCACATATTTTATCCCTTATTTCCTAACAATTGGTATCAGAGCCTGGTTTGGTTTTCTAAAGTGTTGAATCACAGGGAAAGTTTTATCTTGAGTGGGAGCTATGGCAGATGATGGAAGATCAAGGTTGATAAATTCAACGGCAAAATTTCAGTCTTTGGAAGATGCAGATGGAAGATTACCTTTATCAAAGGATATTTATATTCCATTATGTCTATTCGAGAGAGGTGAACAAACCCTCGAGCATGACAGGATGCGGAATGGGATTTTTGGATAGGAAGGCACTTGGGACAATCTGCATGTGTCTTCATCTTTGTATTATTTAATGTTTCAAAGGAAAAGACTACAAAAGAACCGATGGATGCATTAGGAAGTTGTATGAAAAACCCTCTCCTCTAATAAGATATTTTTAATGAAAAAGTTGTTTAATATGAATATGTCTTGAGAATGGTTCAATAGAGTAGATCATTTAAATGATTTTAATATGGTTGTAAATATGCTAGCTTCGGTTACAATAGAATTTGATGAAGAAGTTAGGGATTTATTAGTTTTGTGCTCTTTACCTGAGAGTTGGAATAGCTCTGGTAATGGCGGTAAGCAACTCGGTTCCAACTAATTCAAAGTTGAAGTTTGAGGATGTTGTAGGGGTGATTCTAAGTGAGGAAATGTGAAGAAAAAGCTCAGGGAATCTTCTACTTTAGGGAATGCTTTGACAATGGAAACTAGAGGGAGACAAAGAATAGAGGAAGCCATGGAAAATCAAAGGATCGGGCAAGGTCAAAATCCAAAAGCAAGATAGTATGTTGGCACTTGTGGAAAGTCTGGGCATGCAAAGAAGGACTATTGGGAACTTCGGGACAAGAAGAAACAACAGGAAGAAAACAAGGAGGCAAAATGTGGCAACGGGTAATGTATGTCAGATGCTTTGATTCTTTCTTTGCACAATATTACTTGAATCTTGGGTTTTAGATTCGGGGGCTTCTTTCCATGCTACTCCACATAGGCATTATTTTGTTGATTATGTTCAAGGAGATTTTGGGCATGTTTTTCTTGGTGATGATGAGCCTTGCAACATAGTTGGAAAAGGTTACTGTTCAGGTTAAGATGCAGAATGGGAATACTTGGTTATTGAAGGATGTCAAGACATGTGCCTACATTAAGACAAAATTTGATATCGGCAGTAGTAATTGGGAAGTGATGGTTGTACTAGTGATATTTACAACAAACTCTTGGAAGGTTACCAAGGGTGCTCTTGTGGTGGCAAGAGGTAAGAAGGTTAGAACCTTGTATTTAACCACTTATAGCACTAATGTTTGTAATCTTGTGGCTTGAAGATACAACATTGTGGCACTATAGGCTCATCATATGAGCCATAAGGGCATGGAGATCATAAAGAAGGATTTTCCTAGATATACAAAAACAGGTTTGGAGTTCTATGAGGACTGCATATATGGGAAACATAAGTGAGTAAGGTTTCTCAAGGTTGGACCTACAAAGAAAGAGAGTAAGTTAGAGATGGTGCATTTTGATGTGTGGGGATTGACTTAGGTATCATCTCTTGGGGTTCAAGTTATTATGTTACTTTTATTAATGATGCAACAAGGAAAGTTTGGGTTTATTGTATTAGAAAAAAATCTGATGTATTTGACACTTTTTTAAATGGAAAGCCTTGGTAGAGAATGAAACAAGTCTTAAGCTAAAATGTCTCAGGTCAGATAATGGAGGGGAGTATTGCAACAATGAATTTGATGATTATTGTTCTAAGAATGGAATCCACAGGAAAAATATGGTTCTAGGAACTCCGCAGCAAAATGGGGTGTCGAAAAAATATGAACAAACAATAATGGAATGTGATAGAGTATGAGGTTACATGCGGACTCGCTTTCTTTCTTTTTGGGTAGAAGCGGTGAGCACAACTGTGTACTTGATAAACAAAGGACCCTCAAGTGCCTTGGATGGAGGCATACCTGAGGAGGCTTGGTATGGTAAGAAAGTTGATTATTCATTTCTTAGAGTCTTTGGATGTGAGGTGTTTTTCCATATAGACAAGGATGATAGGACCAAACTAGAGGCTAAATCAGAAAAAAAATGTACTTTCATTGGTTATGGTGGTGATGACTTTGGATATAAATGTTGGAGTATTAAGGACAAGAAAATCATTTGATCTAGGGATGTGGTCTTTAATGAGAAAGTCATGTATAAGCAGCAGTTGTAGGAAAATATGGAAGAATCCAAGAAATAATATGCAAGCAGTAGAGGATCTTCCGGATGGGAAAGTGACACATGAATCAGTTCAGGAACCTCCTCAATAGAACCCCAAACTCCTATATTGAGGAGGTCTTCTAGGGTAAGAAGAGAACCTGAATGTTTTTCCTTCTCTTTATTATTTATTACTCACTGATAGTGGAGAGCCAGAGAGCTTTGATGAAGCAATGCAGGTAGATGCTAGGAAGAAGTGGGAGTAAGCCATGGATGAGGAGCATCGTGGCTCTCATGAGAACCGAGACATGGGATTTGGTGAAGCTACCAAGGAAAAGAGCATACGGTAACAAGTGGGTGTTCGAGTCAAAGAGGAAGAAGGAGGAAAGAAAAGATACAAGGCCCAGTTGGTGGTTAAGGGGTTTGCATAGAAAAAAGGTATAGATTTTGATGAGATTTTTTCTCCTGTAGTAAAAATGACTTCTATTAGAATTGTTCTAGGAATAGTTGCAGCAAAAGACTTGCACTTAGAACAACTTGATGTAAAGACTACATTTCTCCATGGTAATTTGGAGGAGGAACTATATATGCAACAACCAGAGGGCTATGAGGTCAAAGGTAAAGAGGAGATGGTGTGCAAACTAAAGAAGAGCTTATATGGCTTGAAACAAGCTCCACGTCAATGGTATAAGAAATTTGATAGCTTCATGATGAGCAAGGTTATATTAGATGTCATTCTGACCATTGCATTTATATAAAAAGAAATTTGAGGATGATAGTTATATTATCCTTTGTCTGTATGTGGATGACATGTTGGTTGTAGGTAAAAACATGCAGAAATAAAAGTACTCAAGAAGCAACTAAGTGAATCCTTTTGCTATGAAGGATTTGGGGGCAGCCAAACAAATCCTTGGTATGAGGATATCTCGGGATAGGAAGGAATGAAAGCTGACTTTATCTCAGGAAGAGTACATTAAGAAAGTCTTGGAGAGGTTTAATATGCAGATGCTAAACCGGTTGGGAATCCTTTAGCAGGCCATTTCAAGTTATCAAAGGAGTAGTGTCCCAAGACAGAGCAGAGAGAAACCAGATGTCCAAGGTACCTTACTCATCAGCGGTTGGTAGTTTGATGTATGCCATGGTGTGCACCAGGCCTGATATTGTCCCATGTAGTGGGAGCGGTGAGTAGATTTATGAGTGATCCAGGTAGAGATCACTAACAGGAAGTAAAGTGGATCCTTCGGTATTTGAGAGGGACCATGGGGACAATTTTGTGCTACAGTGGATTAGACACCACTTTGTGTGGTTATGTAGATTCAGATATGGCTGAGATGTAGATAGTAGGAGGAGCACAACAGTTATGTTTACACTATAGGTGGGACAACAATGAGCTAGATTTCATGACTACAGAAGTTGGTGGCTTTGTCAACCACAGAGGCTGAGTATGTTGTTGCCACAGAGGAAAGCAAAGAAATGATTTGGTTACAACAATTTCTTGAGGAGTTGGGGCATAAACAGGAGGAAGGAAAGATGCATAGTGATAGTCAGAGTGCTATACACCTAGCTAAGAACTCTACTTTCCACTCTAGGATGAAGCATATACAATTAAGGTACCATTTCATCAGACAACTTTGGAGGAAGAGAAGTTGAAGCTAGAGAAGATTCATACTAGTCAAAATCCTGTAGACATGATGACCAAGGTGGTCACAAGGGAAAAAATGAAGCTATGTTCAGCTTTGGTTGGTCTTCACGGAAACTAGTGAAGGGTTGAGAAGCTTGCTCAAAGGAAAACTAGTCTCCAAGTGGGAGATTGTTAGGTTGTGGAGCCTATTTTCATGTGAGAAAGTGTTGAAGACTGTACACTAAGAGTACTGTACACTTTCCACAGTTGTCTCGCCAGGGGTTCGTGGGTGTAACCCCCGAGAATTTTTTTTTTGGCTTTAAAACGTGCCCGATATACCGGAGAAACGTGATTTTCTCATATGGGTGGGATTTTGACCCATATGTTTATGGGATGGTTTTGGCCCATGGTTTTGATACCCACTTTTGTAAAACTACTTAAGCAATTGTCTACTTATATGGTTTTATGCATATGGTAGGTATATGTAACATTGCAGATGTGTTTTGAATTTGGGTGTGAATTTTGTAGAGTTTGTTGAGCATAGCTCCAAATAGATCTGGGTATTGTATTAAGAGAGTGGTGGCTTGTAATAAAATCTGAGCAAGTGATTCTTGGTGGATGTAGCCCAAATTGGGTGAACCACGTTAAATATTGTCTCTTTATATTGTGTTATTTTATTTTACAATTTTATTTGAGATCTGTAATATTTTCTACATATTAGTTTCTATTGTTGCGATTATGTGAGGGATTATTCCACATATTTTATCCCTTATTTCCTAACATGAGCCTTAGAACCTTGCCTTCGGTACAAGGTTAGGTCCTTTTCTCCTAACTCCTTGGATGAGGATTTTGAACAAGCTAAAAGACAAGATTATCTCATGAGGGAGTTTGAGAAGGCTCCTCCTAGGAACCAAACAACTAACAAATACAAATCATCCAGAAATAAAATAGCAAGAATGCCACGGATGATGGGGTCTTGGATATGCTTCCTCTTATAGCTCTTACAAATAGGAATGTCTTTGCTATTGACCAAAAAACTAACAACAATAAGAGCCAACATGCTCATTATCATCCATTAACTAAGGATGAGTTGAGAAAGCATATGCCTAAACCATTTAGTTAGATCCTAGATCCTTCTCAACCCATTCCCCAATGGCATGATGAAAACAAATTATGTTGGTGGCACACCAATTGGGGCCACTCTCATCCACAATTATCCATTAATAACCATAAAATATTACATATAAAAGTTGAATACATAATAAATACAATCAAATCAAACCATGAGTCATGTGCACTAGAACATCAGGGCAACATAACTCTAATAATACATCATACTAATACATCATCTCAAAAACTATGTAGATCAAATAATATATATAGGGGTGGGGACTTTCCCTTCACCACCCATGCATCTCAAAATAGATTGCATGCTCAAAATAGCCATGCATGCTAACAATTGCATGCTTTTACAAAAGGATAATAATAGATTAATCTATAAATAAACTCTACTTTAATCCTATTATTAGCATGGTCTATGCATGACCTTTGATCTTCTACTTTGTTCCCAAAATAGCTCTTTCTTAGCCACAAAGTCTTCTTGCTTTTAATCCATTTTACTTGATCTCACTCCAACTCTATTTTCCTATTTTTAGCCCATGCCATGAAAATTGGCTAAGTCCCAAATGATTTCTTTCTTGGCATGCCTTCTTACCTACACTTGCACACTGCTCTTGCCCACCCTCTTGCCCCTTTGCCTCTCTCTCTCATAAGCTCTTCAAATACTTAGTCAATTTTCATCAACCCAACATTACCCCACACTAATGATATTTCCGCCCTCGAAAATAGGTTTCTCAACTTATCTCTCCAAAGAATCAAAATAATAAAGAATGAATATGAAAGAATGAAAGAATGAAAAATAAAATGAAAGAATAAATAATAATAACCAACATCACTCACTCATAGCTAGTAAAAAAGTTTGGGGTAATCCTTATTGATATCAACTTCTAATTCATTCCATTCACCTAGCCCTTTCTTGGCTTTATCAGGGAACATCACCAAGTACTTTTCCATCTCCTCCAAGGTCATGTCTTCACCCTTGTGCTTTAAATTCCCTTATCACTCCAACCAACCCTTGAAATCATGCCATCCATAAAATCCATCTTTCACATGACTAACATCCCCAAACTCCTTTATTCTTTCTTCATGGGGGTCTCTTGCTACTTTAGCACATCACACTTCTTTTTCCTACTACAGAACTAACTTCTCCTCTCTCCCCAAGGTTTCATCCTTCTTAGCTGCAAGGACTTCATTTTCTTCTATATTTCCTTGTTCTTTGAGGATTTGATCTATTCTCAGATCCTCACAATTTCCCAAACCCATCCTTTTTTTTAATTCATCCTTTTTAAAGTTTGAGTATGGCATCATACTCTACAATTCTACACACAATCAACTTCTTAGTCCTTTCTTTTCTTTCTTGGCCACAACATTTTTTCTTGTGTCTCTTCTATCATGGTCAAATTCTTCTCAAGAAAAAGATGAACAAAAATCTTAAAAAAAGTGTAGATGAATAGTTTTATTTTTTTTCTCATCAAATTCTGGATGTGCCTCTAAAATTTCACCCCAATTTCTCAAAGAAAAATCCAAAATCTTTTTTTTTTCTTTCCTTATTTTCTTACGCACCTCTTAGTTAGTTTCTCAATTTTTTCCTTCATATTTTTATTATCTTCAAGAATGTGTCCTAAGCAAGCATCACTTTTTCCAGTTCCTTCATGCCACTCTCCATTCCACCATCTTAGTTAAGGCATTACTTTCTTATCATCATCATGTGAATTTTGTATGTTGGCTTCACTATGTCATGTGCATTTTTGGGATCCCTTTTTCATCTTCCTCTGATGCATGCTTCTTCCTTCACATCAAATTCAGGCTCATCCATATGCATGTTGCATGCTCCAAGATAATTTTTTCTTGTGCACATATTTTCACCCTAGGGATCCATCAACTCCCATCCATATAAATTTTCAGGCTCAAGTGTGCTCTGAATTTGTGCATGAATAATATTTGAAGGGTCATTAATTATACCCCAAACTCAAGGTCTTATACATTTCTTCTCCCTTATTCCTCCTAGACTCCTCCTCCCTTAGGGAATATGTATCCTCTACACCCCGAAATGGGCCTTCACCTATCATGCCCCCATGTTCTCCCAAAGGCTCTCCTGATGGCTCACCTAATTCTTTTTTTTCTTTCTTCTCCTCTCTCCCTCCCATGGGGCCTTTTTTCTCCTCATCACTCATGCACCTCTATATCATGTTGATCTTCTTCTTTTCTAGGCTCCTCTCTCCTTCTACATCTAATCAATAATGTGTATCTTACCCATGTGTGTGCGCAACTCTCATCAAAAATTTCTTCTTCACTTTCTTTCCTAGGCACATACTTGTGCCTTCTCTTTTTTTTCTTTTCTCTGGGGCTTGGTTTAATAGGGAGATGTCTCGAGATCTCCTCAATGGGTGAGAGGGTCCCATGCACAAGCTGCTCTCTATCCTTTTTTCCTCAATACTCTTCTAAAGCCTTGGTCCTTCTACCACCCTCTCTCTTCTCTCCTCAACACACATCTCATCTCTCTCATCTTCTTCTTCTTCTTCTTCTTCTTCTCGGAGGAGTACTCTCACATGTGACCTCTTTTTCCTATATTTGGTTGTCTCCTCCTGCATCATGATCTAATCCACCACTATCTTCCTTCTCTCCTCCTCTTCCTAAAGTTCTTCCTCATCTCATGATGAGGGAGGAGGGGCTCATCATCTTCCATGTTCCAACTCAACTGTGCTTCCCCTTGGGCATCTCAGGGAGCTTAAATTCATTCTCAATATATTTTCCATCAACCAATTTGGGCTTAAGGTAAATATATACCTTAGCCACACCCAACTTCCCAACCACCAAACTCATGGAACTGATATTAATTTCATCAGATATCAATTTTCAATATATGCAGACTTACCTAGATAAACATATGTCTTCCTTCAGAGTATGTGTATTCACAATCAACCTTGTTTGACATCAAATCTTAATTTGCACATGTTTTGAAAAAAATATTTCACACATAAGCTTGAAAGTAACACATGGTGAAAGCATAAGGGAGCTTACACCAAGGGCTCCACTTTCCATCCTTCATCCCAAATCTACCAATGTAATAATGTTGAAAAACTACAAATTGTGCCTACTTATCCAACACATAGGTAGGTAATCCTTTGGTATTCTCCATTCATGCTCAAAGGCCTCACATGCATGCTTATACCAAAGCTCCAACCTTTTTTTATATGGACCACTCATAGTTCCCTCACAAGTATACTTTGTAAATATCTCTGTAAGTGACTTCTTTTCTTCTGGGAACTACCATATCTTTATCCTTAGGGCCATCAGGACCCCCAATCTCTACAAATACAATAGATAACAAAATAATGCACCCAAACTTATCTTATCTCCTTGGTGTGCTTCTTCAATTATGGTTTCTACTATAAATGCATAAAAAAAATTATAAATAACTCCTCTCCACATTTTCTTTTCTTCAATGTGGAGCCACTTCTTATTTACTTGGCCCCAATGCTCCTAGTTATTGAACTTGGTGAGGAGGTGTGTGCAAAATTTTTCACAGATGATCATCTAATTTTTCAATGTCCATTACATGCCCCTCCTTTTTTATATGCCAAACTCAATAGAAGTTTCTTCCACACCCACATCATCATCATCAAGGTCACTAGCAATTTTATCCCTAAACTCCTCAATCCTATCAATTTCCTAATCAAGGGTGTGGTGAGGTGCACACCTTCCTTCTATAAAAAGTAGAAGAAGTCCTCATGGACTCTTGGACATTAACCATTGGTAAAGTTTCTCTCTTTGCTTTCCAAAGTATGGAAACTCATATACTTTAAAACCCCAAATTTCTCCAAATCTTTTCCCAACATCATCATAGATGGGTTTCATCCTCTTTTCTAAATTTTCTTCTTTCACTAGTTCCTTGTCCATTTCATCCTTTTTTTTTCCTTGGTGTGGTGATTGTAATCACTCACCTTGCTTCTTCTTATATGTGACTCCCAATCTACCCCATAATCACACCTTCAGGGTATTGCATCTCTCAAAAATCTTCTTTCAGGCATGTCTTCAACTTCCACCTTCTAGTTCATCCTTCTTCTTTCCTCATGTGGTCACCTAGGTGCTCTCTTGGGTGCCATTGTGATTTTTTTAAAATGCTTCCTTGCACTCGTTTGACCTCTTAATCTAACTCCAAATCTATGTGCCCTAGTGTGCCCTAGTTGTAATTTTATTTTTTCAAACCCTAGCTCCATGAACCTTCCTTCCACATGCCTTCTACTAGCTCAAACACCCTTCTAATGGAGCTCTATTATGGCCATGTCCAAATATCAACTAGTTCACTTTTTTTTATTCATCTCACTTCACACTTTCACACTTTTCAAATCACTTCTTCAAATCACACTTCACAAATCTCAAAAAATCAAAATAATGCAAGGTAAAAATGAAATCACAAGCACCCCTTTTATAGATTTTGTAAATTTTTTATTAATTTCTCCTCACCTACCACCATACTCAACTTTAATTATGACTTTTTTATTTTTTCCATGTTTTTCAATTTTTTCTTTGCCCCCTCATAACCTTCTAGCACACTTCTGCCCACTACTACTTCTCGACCACATACCTCCTTACGCATGTGCCTCCATGCACCAAAGTACATAACCTTTGTGCCTCATACTAAGTAGTTTCCCATGTTGTTTCCTACCTCACATTACACTATGTGATCATCCTTCTACATGTGGTCTTCAATTTGAGAAAATTTCCTTTAAAACACCTTCAATCCAAGCACCTATAATATCTTTCTTCTATGCACACCAATCTTTCTTCTAGGACATTCATGTTCCAACCCATATATGTACTTGTATGATCAACCTTTGCACTTTGAATCTCATTTCAAATAAATCCATTTTTCTTGTATTTGTCTCCACCCCACACTAAAAATATGTGTGGTCCTCTATGCATGAACTCAAAAGATAGTATTAAGCTTCTTCATGTGCAAGCAAACACTTATTACAACAAAACACTAAACTAAATTGACAAAATATAACAATGAAAGGAAACACATAAAAGGAAATCTAATCTAAGTGGAAATACTACCTTATTACAAACACCAAGAAAGCCTTATTTATAGTAGGGCTTCAACCTACTCCCATTGAAGTAACTAGAAATAAAGTGCCATCCAACACCTCTGTAAATCGAACAAGTGCCTTGATTCAAGTATCTTTTTACTACAAAAAGGTCCCAACCAATGCACTTTCAATTTCCTGGGTGGCACACAAACTTGAATCATACAAAGAACCATCTTTCCCACCTCAAATGTTTTTTCCTTATGTGCCTATCATGTCATGCCTTTTCTCTCTCACCTTTTCTATCTTCTAGCTCCATCCGAAAAATAGTGCACCTCTCATCTAACTACATCAATTTTTTCTATGTGCTCCTCAACAACTTTTCATCATCTAGTCCTCCTCATGCACACATACGTAGGATGGTAACATAAATTCAATAGGAAAAAACCTCTACACCAAACACACCCTAAAAGGTGTGGCCTTATTCAACCTTTTATAAGTTGTCCTATATGCCCAAAGTACAACAAAGACTTTATCATCCCAATCTTTCCTTCCAACATCACAAATTTTTGTCAATGTTTGTCCCAAAATCTTGTTGAAAGCTTCAACAGTACCATTGGCCTATGGGTGATAGGGTGTAGTCTTATGGTGTGCCACCATAAACTCTACCAATAAAATCTTGATTGTCTCATTTAAGAAATGAGTGCCCCTATCACTTGTTAAACTCAATGGACATCCATACCTACTGATAATATTTTCCCATAAAAATCTTGTTGTTGTAGTTGTTGTGTAATCCTTTTAGTAGGTGTTTGTTTCCCACCTTGTTAGATAATATATACAAGTTATAATATATAGCACATAGTCCATCCTATGTGTGGGTGGGGAAATAGGACCTACAAAAGTCAATAGCCCATTTCTCAAAAGGTTCAACACTTGCAATAGGCCTCAAAGGCATCTCATCTCTAGTTCTAGGCTTCCCAAGGCACTAAAAAATGGTCACATGCCTTGACATATTATTTAATATCCTTTGTACAAAGTTTCCCACCAAAATCCAACCATCAAAATCTTTACACATGGTGGCATCCCCCCCAACATAATGACCTCCTGCAATTCCACCATGAGCTTCTTCCATAATAGCCTCATGCTCATGCTACAAAACACACCGACACAAAAAAACTTCATCATGACCTAGCTTATATAAATCTCCACCTATCAACTAATAAGGTGTCACATGTGTATTGCAAGTTGCTTTTTTTCTCTAATGTCTTCATTCCCTTCAGGTTCCTGTTGTCCAATGTGCAAAAAATATACTGCAATATCCTCTAAATTTGTGGGGCATGGTTTAACTTGAAAAATTGTGCATCAGAATTGTGTCCTCAATGCTCTGTGCATCCTCACCAAAATTAATTCTTGACAAATGGTCAGGCCCTGAATTACTTTTTCCTAGTTTTACAACAACTATAAACTCAAACTCTTGAAATAGTAGTATCCACCTACAAATGTGCCCTTGCAAAAAAACTTGTTGACCAAATACTTAAGTGTCCATATGATCTTGTAAAGAAGATAAATGGTGTTTCCAATAAGTATTGTCTAAATTTTGCAACACGTAGATCATGGAAAAATCTCACACTCAGTAGTTGTATAATTTTTTTCTGTGTGTCAAACTTTTTTACTTGCAAAAAAATGGGGTGGTCTATAATTCCTTCTCTTGGTTGCACCAACACTACACCAATTTCCATCCCAAAGCATCAACATGAACATGAAAGGGTTTTTCCCATGAAGGAAAAAGTGAAAAAATAGGTGCAAGTAGTAAGCCTTTCCTTCAATGTTTCAAATGCTTCTTGTTGTTGTCATCATCCCAATAGAATTTTCCTTTAGCTTTCAATAATTCCTCCAAGGGCAAAAAATCTTTGCATAACCTTTAATGAATTTCCTATAATACCTTGTATGTCCCAAAAATCCATGCACTTCACTTTGATTATTAGGTTCTTCCAAACCCAAGATCACAACTATCTTGGTTGGATCTACCAACAAGCCTTCTTTACAAATAATATGCCCAAGTAAAGTGCCAAAAGGTGTTGCAAAGATGCACTTCTTAATATTAAGAGAGATGCTCAACTACCTACACCTCTCAAACATGAAGCCTTAATTCTCACAATGATCCTTAACTAAGCCATAAATATCCCAATCATCTAGATACACCTATAAAAACTTATGAATGAAATCCTAAAAATCCTACAACAATGCACGAGAACACCATTGGTGCATTCTTTAGTCCAAAGGGCATCATTGTGTATGTAAAAAATTCCCCACTCAATGGTGAAAGTTGTTTTTTTCTTCTTCCTTTTCATGCATGCACTTGATGATAACCTAAAAACCCATCTGTAAAAGAGTAGATCTCATGCCCAACAACTCCTTCAAGGATCTCCTCTTGTGAATGGGGTGGGAAAAGGATCAATAACACATGAAGCATTTAATTCTCTATAGTCCACACAATCCTCCTTATCCTCCCATCCTTTTAATACTTATGACCATGGGGCTAACCCATTCAGATTCCTCAATGGGCTCAATTATACCAAACTTGAGCATTTTATCAATTTCTTCCTTTACCTTGATGCATGCAGATTAGGATTCATCCTATAAGGCCTCTTCCTAATCGGAGTATGCACATTCTTTAAGTTTGATTTCATCTCACCTAAAGAAGGGTGTACTCCTTTTAACTCATGATATCCCCTTGGAAAATAAGTCCTGAAAGTCACAAGAGTTCAATAATCTTAGCCACTTCTCTTCTCTGACCAGTAATCACCAATAATGGCCTCCTTAGGCTCTACATCTATTCCAATGTTAACCTTCTTTTTTTTCATAGGCTCATGATACATGCATGCCTTTTCATCTATCTATGTCCATCACCTCACCATGTACCTTTCAGTGTGGTTAACATCCAAGTTATTATCCTCATCATCATCATCATTTATCATGCATACCAGTTTACCCTTTTCTTTTTCTTCCCAGGCACATGGACCATTTCTTCTTCTTCTTCACTCTCTTCAAGGTCAAGGTGCACCTCTAAATCAAGCTCTCCAAACATATCTAATAGAGTTCCTCATCCTTTGCACTATCTCCCCCAAAGTAAGGCACTTCATAATCTATAGTGCTTCATTGACCGAGGCTTAGTAGAAAAATAATCAAAAGTATGAATCATACCTAAGGTCATCTCTTACCAATTAATTATTTCTCTTGTCAACTCTACATGAACATACCATGCATGCATGCACACAACCACTTAAAGTGGAGTAGAACTTATGTACCCAGAGTGATGGTGGTAAGGCCTCTCTGCCCTCCATCCAAAGTCTCTCACAATTTAAATGTGATGTGAGGTAGGGACTTCCCATGAAATTCACATATTTGAGAAGGTACATTTCTCCTTAGAACCTAGTAGAAAAATGTGATTCTCACTTCTCACCATTCCAATAGGTTGTCTCTCTGTGTGTTTCCCACCACATGCATTGTTGTCCCACAGAGTATATACTAGCATATTTCTTCTATCTCCTTCATTCTTCCACTAGGCTTCCATGGCACATAAAAATACATCAGGGTTCCCTTCACCAATGTACCTAGGTACCTGGTTATAACTCAAATGCCTAACCATGTGTGGCCTGATCATGTGAGTAATGTGTTCTTGATCTCTCCCAACTACTTCATATGTTCCATGCACCTAGTTATCACAAGAAATACTTGTGGTATCACTAACTAACTAAACATCATCCCACTATATCACTCCTTCCTTAGATGGCTCAGTTACATCAAGGTCTCTGATTGTGTGCACATATATCCTATTCAAGTCCTCTTCACTCAAAGGCTCAACATACAGAGCAGCCTTTTATCTTGTCAAAAGGTATAATGATGCACTCTTCCTTGTTCTCAAAGCTAATGTACCCTTTTTGAAGTGTAAATCTGCATTATTCACATAACACCAAGGTCACCCAAGTAATGTTGGGAAGCTATCTACTTCAACTAGCTCCAATACTTCAAAGTCCCTAGTAAACTTGGCTCCCTAAATTGTAATAGTTGCATCCTTTAGTACTCCAATAGGATTAGCCCTAGTTCTTTTTTTCCATATATACACACATTCAAGAAGGCTGCAATGGTGGTCTTCCCATCTGATTCCATGCATCCAACATGAGTACATTAACTTCCACACATATATCTATCAAAATGTTTCTCAAAAATCCATCCATCTATGACTGCATTTAATGTAATCTCCTTATCATACTCATGATTATGTGGGGGTATATTTACATGAAGTATCTACCTCTCACACTCATTACCTACTGCATGTGGTATTTTTCTCTCAACCACTCTCCTAACAAAGGGATGATGTTCTCTGGTGCAACATTTGACATACCTCCTTCAAGTCATCTACATCCTTCTTGTGGGAGTTCAACCTTATTTTCTCATTCCATCATCACACACTACTCCTTCAAGCTCTAAATCTCTCCTTGTAGATCCCTGATAACATCCATAGTCTCCTGTAAACCTCTTTTTGATGTGCAACATCAAGGATACTTTGCATTTATCACTTCTTTCTTTGTTATAGTCAGCTTATACTTTGAGAGGTTCACGTGCACATGCATGTAGCCTCAACATGTGTAGTAACTAAAATAATTGTAACTCAACTCAGGGGTAGGTGCTACCTTCGACATCCATTGATCTTCAACTACATGTTGTACCTTAATCATTCCCATGCCCTTGTCTTGCTTTGTTGTTTGTTTTCTCATGTGCTCATCATATAAGTCAGGACATTCTTCAAACTTGTGTTTTTTTTCCACACCATGAGAAAACCACATTCTGAGGGCACTCACACTGATAATGATCAGAGATCCACAAGTATAACAAGTTCCTCTAGGAAATCCTCCTCTTCCACCACCACGACCTTCGACCTCTATATCCTCCATGAAAACCCTATTCTTGTTATCCCCATTATTGTGCCCTTTCATTATGTTGTTCTCCTTGTTCCTTAGATCCACTTGCTACACTAGTCTAGTGCACACACACCAGTCTCAATGGCCTCATGGATATGATCAATCAATCTTGTAGTCAATGGTGTCATGAGTATGGGTTTTGAAAATCTTACAATACATAGACACATTCTTCCAGATCATGCGCATGTAAGAGAGGGACATCTACTCACATCATGGTCCAAATGAAAAATCTCACAATCCAACAACATGGCACACACGAATTGTGAGGGAAGCTATCCTTAGTATGTCCTTCAACCTCACAATCTATACACCATATTCCACTTGCACATCTCATGAGATGAATTAGCAAGAGATTCTCCAACTATTTTTCCATGGCTGCAATCTTGCACTCTAAGAATGGACTTACTCCAATATCCACACTTCCAACTACCTCAATGCGTAGAGCTACTTCCAAGGCATCATGCAGATCTACAAAAGTCTTATGAGATAGTGCCCTTCTAAAAGGAGTCAACAATCCACCAAAAAACCACTGCATGTTGACTAGGATGTATGTCATAAGACAACTTTGACAACAAAGTTTTAAAATGTGTCATATTCCCTCATGCTCTCGATAAGCCCTTTTATGTCCTTAAGTGCACTTGATACTTTTTTGCTCAAATTCTAGAATATGGAACTCAACTAGAAATATAAACAAAGTAAAAGCATTATAATCCACCATAGTCTATGATGTGGGTCATACTTTTTATACCAACTATGTGTGCACCCCCTTGAAGAGTAGTAGTAAAAATTGACTTTTTTTTTATCTAAAGTTGTGATTCCTTTAGCATGCCATAACAACTCACACTTGTGCACATGCTCTCTGCATCTTGCATCATCTCAATACCTCTATATTCTGGAAAGTGAAGAGACATCTCATAATAAACTTGATGTGGCTGATGAGGGTGTGGACCTTGTCCACCAGATCCAGAACCAGGCCCCCACCAGTATTTCCTCCACCACTAAAACCACCTATCCACTTGATCCTGATCCTCCTGATCCTCCTAATCCACCTGATCCTCCTCTCTGTAGTAGGAAATGACCAGTGGATGTACTTCCTTGTGTCCCAACTATAGTGCTAAACTAAACTCCCATAGTCTATGTGAAGTTTTAGTACTTCCAGATGTATTCCCAATGTTCTACATGCCCACACTCTGTCCTTGATGATGATGCCAAAAAATATTCCTCCAATCGGTCCCCCAAAAAGATGATGTCATGTATGTGCTACCATAGGTGTATGTGTTGTTTGATGCACTTTTATATTCAAAGGAAAATGATATCTACCTAAAGCTACTTGGATTACCTACACTCACCTTCTTATCAATGATTACTTCTAGAACTAGAACACCAAGTGCAAGGGCTAGGTCACCAGGTGGGATCAGATGCATGCACCTGGTCCTCAATATTTCCTCCTCTAGACATGCTCTCATCAAACAAAGGGGATTCTCTACTACACTTTCCTAAGTGGGGGAGAGCTTGATGCTCTGCTCCACATCTTCCACATGAGCTTCAAATCCTTCATGAGAGACATCATCCTCCACAACTCCACAGACTCCTCAATATCATGCTTCTTCACTCAATTCCCTCTCTCCTCACTTCATTATACTTGAGCCACCTTTCCTCTCTCTCTTTTTTTCTTCCACTAGGTCCACCATCTTTCACCACACCTACTCCTTCCCCTATGCATGTGGTGGTGTGTTTAGCTAGCCATAGGTAATTTTTCCAAACTCAATACCACCATCAAGATCTTAATTTCCAAAGGAATAACATGGATATGTAAGATCCTCTGGGCTCACAAAAAATTCAAACTCAACAACTTCCAGACAAGAATACATAGAAATAACATACTCCAAAGTATAACTTCACACAACACACCCACCAATGATCTACAACACATGTGTCCAAGGTTCATCTACATCAAAAAATTGTAATCTTCCTTGCATCCAAACCCTTGGTCTGTAACTCCAGTTTTTCTTTGATGCATATGCTGACAACCACTCATATAATTCTATAGGAAAAAGGATGAAAAATGTCTCATAGAGCTCATGATATATATTATCTTCCACCCACTTGCACACATTGAAATCAGTCCAAACCATATCTTCACAAAATTGATCTTTTCCTTCATCTACCCAACTTTCAATGGCTACAAGAGTCAATCGATATACCATCATCATGCAACATCATGAAAATAGTTTGAAAAGAGGTCCCAGAAATGGAACCAAAATGTAGTCTTTTTTTTCCACTCAAATTCCTAGGCACATTGGCACTTCATTCAGATAGATCTGAATGCTCACCCAAAGCACGTGAAAGCTACCAAGTCCCTCTTTTTGTGAAATCTTTTCAAGATGTTAGCATGCATGTTCATATTAACCATTATCAAAGCATATATTCTAGTATAAACATCAAATCCATGATCATCAAATTGAAACACATGTAATAAGGAAACATAAATAGATCAAACCATTACTAAGATCAGATTCACCATACAAACCATATGTGATGATAATATATCAATTACCATAATCCATCCACAATACTCCATTAATAACTAAAATATTAAACATATGAAAGTTGAATACATCATAATATCAATGGAGTCATGCATGCACTAAACATCATAGCCAATCATACATACATATACATACACTCTACAATACAATACATGGTCCTCAAAAACTATATAGATAAACTAACTATATATATAGGGTGGGGACTTTCCCTTCACTTTCATCAACCCAAAAATCCCGACTCATCCTCATGAGAATACAATGACTATGAATGATGTGAGGCATGTTATTGCATATATATATATATATATATATATATTAGCTTGAATACCCTCCATCAGTCCATCCCAAGACTCACAAAGTCATTTATCCCTATGTGTTCGAGAATCTTATTCCTAAAGCTAAAAATACACCGTCTACAAATGCCATCGACCCTCAGAACAAAATTGCTATAAGGTCCGAAGGCATCCAAAACTATTTTTCCAATCACAGCATACTTCAAATTGGGATGATGACATCAAGAATAAAAACAACCATTTCCAAGGTATCTCTAATCATCCCTCCTTCTTCTAAGTTTGTTTCGGAGATTCCAGACACTCTCATCCTATCAAACTTAAGTCTAGCCATGATGAGTGGAATACTTTGGAAGCACTCTCTCGATCCCCTGGAATGATTATTTTTTCCCATAGCGGCGAATCTGGTCTTGTCCCACCATAAGGCCATATCCATACCCAATGGTGTCAGAAAACACCTCCTAGTCACCGCATCCCGTGCTCTCTCATCCATATCTTTGGATGTCTCTCCTCTCTAGTGCTAGGACCAACTACACCTGTATTACCCACCTATAGGTCCGAGCCGACAGTGTCCTCCATCGGAGACCTCATCCGATCTTTCTACTACAATGATCTCTCGGTGGGCTATGAGATTCCCCACCTCTCCATCTCTTTCTCCGTTCTCTTAATTCTAGAAATGGTAATAAGTAAATAACCTCAAAATCCTATATAAAATTCAAAATTTCTATTTAATTCCATCATGATGGTCCTCAATATTTAAATTCCCATTATTTTGGATTTTGATCTTTGAAAAATACACCATCTGGTTGTGTGACGATCATGATATTATCTCGGGAAGACAAAGGGGGAAACATTGATTTTACCTCAAAGTATGGAAGACCTTCAAGATTTCATCTCTTAATAACCTTATGGATGTTGAGCATGCGGGTAGTAGATTTAGTTGGTCAAACAGAAGAAAAGGTGATCAATTGATTCAAGTTAAACTTGACAGAGCTCTTATTTCATGGGGATGGTTAAACAAAGAAGTTGAAACATTCTCCTTCCCCATGAGCATCAATGGGCACTGATCACAATCCTATCCTCTTCCGCATCAAGGATAAAGATAGGAGGACCCCACTTAATATTTGAGAAGATGTGGCTGCAATATGAGGATATTTTTGATTTAGTCAAGGGCTGGTGGAATGTGAAAATCAAAGGAACAACTTTATTTAGGATTGCTAAAAAGCTAGCTCATGTGAAAAAAATCTAAAAGGATGGAATAAAAGAAGTTTTGGTAACATTTTTGAGAAAAAGTAGTCTCTAGATAATGAGATTTCATCCCTCCAAGGCAATATGGAATCCTCTAAGGACAATCTCCTTCGATCAAGAAAAAGAGAAGGAATTATTAGCCGAGTATCATAACATTCTCCTGAAGGAGGAATTTTTTGGAAACAAAAATCTAGGGTCCAATGGCTGAAAGAAGGTGAAAAGAACATGAAGTTATTTCATATCTCAACTCTAAAAAGAAGGAGCTCTAATAGAATTCTCTATATCAAGAATGAAGAGGGAGTGCTGCTCAATGACACTAAGGAAATCCAACAAGCTGCTAGTTCTTTTTTCAGCAGGCTTTTGGCTTCTTCCGAGCTTCTAACAACATTAAGGAAGAGTAGTTTCTAGATTTTATTCCCGATTTATTAATGAAGAGGAAAATTGTATGCTCACCAAAATCCATTTCGA
Source organism: Taxus wallichiana var. yunnanensis (assembly GCA_018340775.1). NCBI lineage: Eukaryota > Viridiplantae > Streptophyta > Pinopsida > Cupressales > Taxaceae > Taxus > Taxus wallichiana. The sequence continues at coordinate 109,183,732 of CM031238.1, forward strand.
AGAAATTGAATTTATGATGAAATCCCTAAATCCTAACAAAGCTCCGGGACCGGATGGGTTTCCTACTCTCTTTTTCCAAACTTTCTGGGAGATTGTGAAGGATGATACTTGCAATGCTATTCAAGAATTATTTAAGAATAAAAATATGCTTCAAGAGTTAAATAACACTTTTCTAGCCTTGATCCCTAAGAATCATGATCCTACGGATTTAAAAAATTTAGACCTATAAGCCTATGTAACCAGTGTTTACAAAATGTGCTCCAAAATCTTGGCTTTAAGAATTTATCTTATCTTTTCATCAATCATTTACGAAAATGAAAACAGATAGGAGGCTTTGTTATGGGAAGACAGATCCAGTGATGGTATAGTCACTATTCGTGAGAAGCTTCATTCGGTTAAGCGAGTAATAAAAAGGAAGCCATGTTTATTAAACTTGATATGGAAAAAGCCTATGATAGAGTCTCTTGGCCCTTCCTTCTGAAGGTTCTTACTAGGTTTGGCTTTGGTGAAGACTTTAAGATGATGATTCTCTTATGTATTTCCACAACTAAGTTCATGGTCCTAATTAATGGGACCCCTTGTGGTTTTTTTTAACAACACACATGGATTAAGACAAGGTGATCCTATTCCTCCCTTTCTTTTCATTATTACGGTTGAGACCCTTACTGTAGTGCCCACTTCCCTTTGACATCTTTTGATACTGATCATGACACGTAGACTATATGATGGACATTTTTATAGATTTGATTTAGTATGATGTTAGATGTGGGACCATGGATTATAGTTGATCTTGAATTGGTTATGATGCATGATGATTATTGGAGACACTCGTATGTGGATGATGCTATACTATTTGACATGGATATATTGTGAATGTTTTTCGGGCATGTGATTTTTGGATATTGTGAGTAGACTAGAAAATGGATATTATATGATGATGATATAGTTGTTGATATAAATTGTATGTGATAATGTTAAATTGCCTTGATGTTGTTGTGATTCACATATTTAGATGATTTTGTGATTATATTTATATTCATTTTGGATGTTCTGATATGGCCATGAGGTCAAGGAGGTATTTGTGTTTTGCAGTTAAAATATCACAACAAACATCGGGGATTGGAGACCAACCACAATGGAATTCTAGGTGAATTCAACAAGGTCACCATGACAACATGTTTTGTGTGTGTGTGTTGTATTTTGTTAGGGATTCCCATGGGGGATTACCTTTATATGTGACCATGGGTTTTGTGTATTTTATTATGTGGTTCCTTTTATTATTGTTGTATGTATTTTATTAGTGATGTGTCCCTTTCTTTTATTTAATTAAATTGTGGTAGATTAATGTGAGAAAACATATGGTTAAAGGTTAATTAATTAAATTTGGATATAAGAAAGTAATAATGGAAGTTGTTGGCTTTTTGTATTAAATATGTAAGGGATGTGTAAGTTTGTGTAAGAGTTGTGTAAGTTAGATTTTGGAGTATGAAACACTCCACCTCCTTGGAAATTCGAATTTGTCCTTGGAGGTTGTTTTTGGAGGCTTGTGGGACAAGTAAAACTTGTCCCATGCCTCTTAATTTAATTTACCAACCATGCCTATGGTTGGAAGGCTAAATTTAGACTTTTATAATGCATTTTTATTAATCAAGTTGCATGTTTTAATTACACTTCTCCATGTTTTAAATTTGCAGTCCTTTGGGGTGTGGGCTTTTTGGAGTGTGCAAGTAATATTGTCATATTTTCACCCACCTCTTTATTATGCTTGGGAGAATGAAAATTTGTATTTTGTGTTGGAGTTGAGGATGTGTGATGTGGCATCCTACATGGATCCACATCATCCTCTTCTCTTCCCTCTTCTATAAAATTCAAACTCTTTGCTTGTTTTGGGTTGTTGAATCATTTTGCAAACTTCTTTGGGGGTGCATTTTCTTGTGTTGGGAGCTCTTGCTTTTGGAAGGAGTTTGGAGATACTTTCATACTTGGCATTTCTATTTTGGGACTGTGTTTTTGGACATTGAAGCTTGATTTTTGGAAACAAATTCTACCATGGAGAGGTAGGAGCTCAGCTCTTCATTTATGTTTTTATTTCTTTTGTGTTTGTGTGAATGGTGAATGTTTTGTGTGTGTTTATTGGCTGTTTGGGTAGACTACCATAGGAATGGTGTAGGAGAAGGCTATGGGGAATCCATGTGGGGGTGCATAAGGGAATGCCAAGTGGCATCATATTCGTGGAGGGAGTTTGGGTTTGGGATCCACCACAAAAAGAAATAGCTTGCATTTCTTACTTTGTGGGGGCATAAGAAATCTGTGGGGGCATAAGGAGGGATTGTGGGGGCATAAGGATGTGTGTGATGAATTATTTTAAGTGGTTTTACAGGTGGATGCCCAATTCCCATTGGGAGGCATAAGTAGCTTCCCCATATAGTCCTTGCTCCTTTGGCTTGCATGATCAAGCTTGAGTTTTGTTTTGATTGTTTTCAAATGCAATTGTAAACTATTGTCTTGTGTTGGATTATGTTTTAATTTGATTATGCATGTTGAAAGAATGTTGTGTGTTGTGGAAGCCAGTTGTTGCCATGGGTTGAATCACACCTTTGTTATTGTATTATGGTTGGGGCTCATGGGGCCAATGATGAAGGATGGATTCTCCTTTCATTGGATGTCTTGGTTGGGTGGAGAGCGTTGCCTTTCCCCTACTTTTGTTGTGATCAACTTGGAGAAAAAGATCTTGCATGTTGTTGTCTGGAGCAAAAAAATGCAGTTTTGAAATTCCTTTGTGAAAAAAATTCATTTGTAACCTTTCCCACTTGAAGTGGATGAAATTGTAGTATATATATTTGTGAAGAAAATATGTTGTAATTGGTTATGAAAGTTACTCATTCAAATTGTGAAGGATATTTTTATTTTATTTTGTTATTGGAAAGAAATAGAATTCTATTATTTGCATTCAAACTTTGAAAATGTATTCCTTTTGAAGTAATAAAGAATTGCAAGACTTTCCCTCATTTGCATTGTGTGTTGAATTGGAATATCAAATTGTGATTTGAAATCCCTATTTTGAGAAAGGAAAAAGGAAGAAACATGTGAGATGTAATTGTATTAGTTTGCCTTGTTTTCAAATATATGTTTTGGGAAAGATAGAAAATGGATTGAATTAAATGCTTCATTATATGGCAGAAGAGATAGTTAAATCTCTATTTGAAAAGAAGAAACACATGTGTAGGAATCATATTACTTGTCTCTTTTGGAAATATATTAAATTGGAAATCAGACTTTGCAATTTAGCTTTGAAATGGTTTGTTTATAAACAACTAAATGTATTGGATTAGTTTAGAAATGAAATACCACACTTGAATGATGAAATTAATAGACAATTTTTCTAGGTATAGATCTCTATTGTAAATTTAAAACTGGCAAATAAATTTAATCAAAATGTACAGTTCGGGCCTACACATTATAATCAACTTGGAAATGTTAAAATTTAGCATGTTGTATTATCAAGGAACTCAAATTGACAAAGAACACTTAAGAAAACAAATTAAAACATTGCAAAATCAGGCCTAAACCTTTTCACAATCATTTCCTATCAATTGTTGGAAAATTGCAAATTGGAAATCAAACAAGTAAAATTACCTTCCTAAATCACCCTAAATCCTTCCTAGAGTAATCCTCCATGTCTATTTGGAATGTTGAGTGAAGGAGGTGATCAAATTGAATCAAATTTATAAGTTAAAATTTACCAGTTGGCTTTTTAAAATCCTGTAGAACGTTTTCTTAAAAATAACCCCTCAAAATTTATCAAAATGTAAAATTCATGAGTCACATGAAAAGAGGGCATCAAGAGATTTCCAAAAAGTCCTCGTTTTCCCAAAATTGAGCTCTCTAGAAAAAGTTATGGCACTTTGAAGTTTTCCTACCTTGGTGGGAAAATTTGGGAAAATTTTCCTGGCGAGCCGCGCGCCCAAAAATTCCCGTTGAAAATCCTTAGAAAATTTCCTTAGAAAAATTTTGGGAAAAAATTTTACAATTTCCCCACCACCCCACCGGCCCACAACCAATCGAGGCTTTTGCCACATGGCACGATGGAGGGGCGGAGCTCTGTAACCTTTATCCTTTTTAAATTTTGTTTTGGGAATTTTTTTCAAAAGATCCTCATGGCCCCACACTCCCGTCTCGCCGTGGTGAGATCCCTTCCATGGACACGCATGGGCCCATGTGTAATTTTTTTCTTTCAGCCCCCTCGGTGAAATATCCTAATCACCTCTGCCGCCCCCCTTCCCCCTCATTCTCTCCCCGCGTGAGACTCGGAGCCCGACACGTGTCCTTAATGGCACAACAAAGGTGCAGTGCAAATAAGAAATTTCTCCCCACGTAAGAAAAATTCCAAATGCCGCCTGTGACCCACCAACCCGACAAAGGGTCTTTCCCCCTCTTGACACGTGTCTCCTTTGGGAAAATTTGACCCCTAAAGTCCGCTTGTCCATAACTGGAGTTTTACAAAGAGTTAGGAGGACTTCTTTATATCACCAGAAAGGTGAGAAAATTTCCTATCCAATGGGAATGATTTAGGAAAATTTTGAATGTGTTAAGTGTGAGAAAAATCAATTTGAAACTCGAGCCTATTAGAGAGTGGGTATGGTGTTAATTTACCCCCTGAACCTAGTTGAAAACTTCTAACCCTAGATTTTGGACCTTGTGACCTCTAATAATTGTTAATAAGAGAAAAGTATGTTCTAGTAAACTAGAATTGTTCTAGAACCTATTAGTGACAATTGTTGTCTCGTAACCTGGTTGTAGACACTCTTAACCGAGTTCTGGGAGTGGGTAAGTAAGACTTTACTCTGATGATTTTAAATATGTTTTCCTTTCCCCACTATAATTAAACCTTGCTCTTGACTTAGATCTTGTGGAATTAAATACCTTGGGTATTTAATTGTTTTGGTCCCTTAACCCTAAAATTTTAATCAGAGAATATTTAGCTAAAATGTCAATATAGTCAGTGATTAAATTAATCCCTAAGGAATTTTGAGCTAGGTGTAGACTTATTACACTTGTTGCTTTATAATGTGGAATTAACAATTATTTTTTTATGGAAAATTTATCAGTTGAATTTATTGTCCTTTGAGACTTTGGTTGTTAACACCAAAAAAATTTATTCCATAATTTTCTAACTAAACCTAGGTTGTTCATGGGTCTCAAGTGGGTTGTTTTAGCGGGCGTTACACTTACTAGATCTCTAAATAAGGATGCCTTGGATGGTAGGATCAAAGGTATTTCTCCTGCTGTTAACTGTAATAGGGTTACTCACCAACATTTTGTTGATGACACTATGTTGGTTGGTGAATATTTTTTCCCAAGGCTATGGAATTCAAATAGTTAATGGGTGATTATGAGGAGGCATCAGATCAATTGATCAATTATGGGAAAATCTCAGTTTTCTTTATCAACACCCGGAAAGAAGATGCAATAAAATTGTTGAATTCTTGGTTGTGTGTCTAAAACCCTCCCAACTAGGTATCTGGGCATGCTTATTGGGGTGGAAAAACCTAAGAATGCTGATTGGAATTTCTTAATTGATAGGTTTTTGAAGAAACTTGAAGGTTGGAAAGGTTCTCTGTTATCTCAAGTGGCAAGGTTGTCCTCCTCAAATGCTCGATTCATAATTTACTTGTTTATACGATGTCTATATACAAGTTACCCTCCTCGATTTCTAGTAAGATGGAGAGTATTCAAAAAATATTTCTATGGAGTGGCTCAAAACCCAAAGATAGAATTCCTCTAATTTCTTGGGAAAAGGTTTGCACCCCTAAAAACTTGGAGGTATTGGTATCAGAGATTGGACTAAATGAATAAAGCAATGTTGTTGAAAATGAGCTGGAGGCTAGATAAAGGAAAAGAGTATTTGTACTTTTATTATCGTAGGCAAATATTGGCCAAATCTACTTACCAATGAATGGTGCTTTTGCATCCAGGATTCTAATGGTTCTTATTGTTTCTGGAAATCTATAAATTGGGCTAAACACGTAGTTTCTGAGGGTAGCAAATGGATGGTTGGCAATGGGTGAATGATCAACATTTTGGGAGGAAAATGGTTAGGAGACCTTCCTCTTAAGATCATTTACCCCACAGTCTATGGAGATTCTATGACCAAATATGGGACCAAGGTCAAATATTTTTTCAACTTTGATGAACCCCTAGGACAATGGAAAACCATTGATCTGGATGATTCTAACAACATCAAGATTTCTTCTATTAATAGAAAATTAAGAGGCATTATTGTTAATAAGGAGAGCTTAGAAGAGGATAATATTTACTATTATAAGGATGAAAGTGGAGTCTTCTCGGTCCGAAGTGCCTACAACTCCTTTTTTGAGGTGGGGGAAATGAAAACTTCAATTGGGGAAGTGTTTGGGTTAAAGAGTTAATCCCCAAGATTAATATGTTTTGGTGGTTGGTTATCCATGATAAGATTCTAACTTTTAGCAACCTAAATAAGAGAAATTTCCATATGGTTAACAAATGTGTGTTGTGTGAATCTGAGTGTGAAGACTCCTCACACCTTTTTCTCAGCTGCCCCTTTCTGGTTTTGGTTAGGAAGACCATTCTCAATCTTTTTGAAGTCAATTGGGTTTTCCTTGATTCCATAAAACTGTTGTGGTCCCAATGGTCTAATCCTTTTAAGAGCCAAGGGTTAAAATATTTGTGGACCTTTTCTATTATGCATTTATATTGGGAGATATGGAAGGAGAGAAATAGAAGAATCTTCAAAGGCAAGAAAGAGTCTTCCAAGAAAGTTAGAGCCCATTGTGTTAATACCATTATGGCTAATTTCTCTAATCTAAACCCTAAAAATAACTCTATCATTCAGAATGAATCCAAATTTTCCTTAAAGTGGGGTTTGGGATTCACATCTACTAGTACCCCTTCTCTAAACCCTAGAAATCAAAGGATGGGTGAAACCTAGCAAGGAGTGTTTTAAGTTGAATTTTGATGGTGCGTCCAAAGGAAACCATGATAGAGCTAGATGTGTTGGGTTTTTTCTAGGATTCTAAGGAATATTTATCCTTGGGTACCATCACAACTTGGGCACTCAAAAAATCATGTTGTCGAAGCAGCGAGGTTTTTGGGGGTTTTCTATAGCTCTCAATACAATTTTTCCAATTTAGAGGTGCAAGGAGACTCTCTGAACACAATTAACAACATAAATGGGAAAGGTTCCATCTCTATTTTCATCCATAACTCTATTAAGAGTATTAAGGAAATGTCAAATTTATTTGAATTTATTACCTTTAAGCATGTTTATAGGGAGGCTAACTTTGTGGTGGATTGTTTTGCTAATATGGGGGTTAATTGTGATGAGTTGACACTTATCAATGAAGTGGAAGCTCTTGATCCCAAGGTGTGAGCACACTTACATAATGACATAAATGGACACGTCACAAAATAATGTCACTCATGGTGCATCAAATTCATCATGGTCATTTTCCATAGGAATAGTGTGCATTTATTTCTAAATAATGCAAAGATTGGGGAGGGGATCCACTCGTGTGTCTGGAAATCCTTTGATGCCTCCCATGCCTAGAGAAATTTCATTTTTGGGCCTGCGTGTAATCCTCTGGCTACCTGGAATTTGGGATTTTTCGTGGAGGGGTTTTTGTGCTGGCCAAATGGGTGGTGATCTTGGTTAGAACTGAACTTGCTGATCTCGAAGGGGTGACGCCTAAAGCCATGACTCTGTTTGATAGCAAGGGTTTTACACCCTTCCTAAAAAATTCAAGGTCATTTTGAAAATCTTAGCAAAGATTTCTCTAGTACTTGGAAGACTACTAAAAAAGGTGTGGTGGTTGAAATGAAGGGGATTATTATTATGGATTCGGTCGTCAAAGTGATGGGTATTCCTACTATCGGGAGGGAGGTCTATAAACCTAAAAATAAGCCTCCGAAGAGCTGAACCTATTTCTCAAAGGTAATGAAAATCTCACTTCCCATTTTGCTGGTTATCTTTGTCTGTCTTTACCTAATCCATATGACGAGGTGGCTCTCACCCTTATCTAATTTCTCACTCTTGAGGGTCACCATAAATGTATTTATGCCTACCACCTTCCTATGCTTAATCACTTTAGACATGGCCAAGATTTTAGCTTCCCTACTTTCTTTATCGTTCCTGTGTGCCTCTATCTCTCAATTCAAAACCAAAAGGGTCTCTGTCCCACTCCATCAAGGCTTTATTCTTACCCTTGTTAAAAGAGCTGCCCTGGATATTGATAAGACTGACTCCCTAACTAAATCTCTGGAAGCTTATGCGGATGGAGTCAACTCAAACTCGGAGGAAGAAGACTCAAGTGAAGATTTTGATTCTCAGGAAGGTGACTCGGAAGAGGATAAAGATGAGGTTGAGATTGTGGCGGCCTAGAATCTTAGGGAAATGAAATCTAAGTAGGCTCCTAGTGTCCCTTTGAACACCAAGGGGAGTCTAGTAAACAAGATCTTCCAACTCCTATCAATGTGCAATTGGAACAAAATTCAGGCTATGGGATATGTTGGACTCATGAAAGGGGAGAACCATTTGGCTAAGATGGTGGGAGATATTGAGGAACTCAAGGGAGATATGCGGCTCACTAAGAGCTTGGTTTAGTTTTGTTCAATGATTGGCATAAGATGAAAGCACAGGTTGAGGAAGTGGTCAACAATGGGCATGGCAGAGAGATTGAGGTTTTAAAATCCAACTATGGTTTCATAACCAATGAGTTGGATCATGTTCGTGCTATTATCCACAGCTACATGGAGTGGAGTGTAGTCATGGTGAAATCTACTCTGCGAAAGATCTCTAGACTCTAGGTCAAATTGCTACTAATGCCTATAGTGCTATGGATAGTTAGGGTAGGAAAAGAAAGGTGACTCCCGATGGTTTTGACTTGGCATCTTTGGCTAGTAACATAGATGCTTTGGCTAAGGAATGGGCTAAGGTCTTTGGAGGGCTTGAAAAATCCTATAAATGATCTGGGGAGGGGTGTTTTTTTTATTTACTATCTCTATAGCTTTTTGGTTGTTATTTTCTTCATTGTTGTTAGTTCCACTTGTGTTTTTTGTTGTTGTTGTTTCACTACTCTAGCTCCTAGGGGAGCTAGTATTATTATGAACTGTTATATTATTGGTTTTTGATGGTGTGGTAATGTATTTATCTGCTCTCATGGAGAGGTGACTGTGTTCGGGGTAGGGTCCCCTCAACCCTTTTTACCTCTAATAAAAATATAACCAATAATAACATCAATGGATGATCATAAGAAAGAGGAGGATGCATATAATGATAAACATGGTGCACATTAAAATTATATTTAGTAGTGTTGTGATCGGAAAGGGGATAATTTAAGATTTTTTAGTTTCACATTATCATTGTTAGGATTGGATGATTATGTGGGAATGTCCCATTTAATATAATTTGCATCAATAAAATCTTGTATGACATGATAAATCTTAAAACATATATTAATACAATGACCAACACATATATGATAATAAAAACACATTAACATATAAAATTTACTATGAGGCTTGCTTGTATCAACCTCAAGCTAGAGGGAGAGATGTAAGGTTGCAATCAAGTAGTTTTTTAAGCACTAGGTGAGATGCATAAGGAAATCATGTGAATTTTTGTCAAGGAGCTTGTAATTAAATCTTTGTGGGATGGCATACAACATTAACAATAACTTTACCATTGATTTTTTTCATTAGATTTTCCTATAAAAGGATGTTTTCCTTAAAAATTAAAAATAGACATGTTAGGAGTATTGGTAACATATATGAGTTTGTTCATGATAAGGATCTTAGCTTCACGCTCTTTTAAAATATGATATAAATGATCGAATGAGAAAAACTTGTTGAAGATAACCAATTCTTATAAAGGGAAAATAAGGATTTGAGTGAAGAGGTCTTGTAGCTCAATATTAGCTAGAATATTGTTCATCTTGGCAAGAATACTATAATAGTGTAGAGTATAGTAATTGATAGTCTTGTTGGAGCATTGTCACATCTTATAAATATGAACATTGGATACTTTTCCCCCATTCTTGATGGATAATTGTACAAGGAGTTAATTAGAAAAAGGGATAAGGGCTTGAATTGAATGAATGGGAAAATCATAAAACCATTGCAAAGAAAAATTATTGAGGCTTATATCAAATATATTAGTAAGTAATGTGTTATTATAAGAATAATCTAAGCAAGAAACATGGAAAGCACAAAGGTGATGCTCGGATCCGTTATCAATAAATTGCATCACTTTTTCAAACCTCCTTTTTCAACATAGACAAGGAGTATTCTAGCAAAGTTTAAATGCATTATTTTTAAATTTTGTGAAACCCTAGAAATCTAAATTATAAATAACACATTTGTGAAAATTAAAAGAGTTTTAGATGGACTACCATTTCAATGTCACTTTGAATGTTGAGTTTCCAATGATAATTTCGATCACATATTTAGGTCAATGGTAAAATAAATTGATACACCAACCCTTAATATCTTAAAATAACTTTTGAAAAGTCACTATAATTTAGTAATGGATAAATTATAGAAGAAAACCAAACAAACATTCATAAAATCAAGAATAAAGATGGTGATATTACACACGTCTCATGGAGTGTAATGAGTGCAAGGAATGCAAGTAATATTCTACATGTATATCCACAAATCCTAGGTGAATGGAGCCATAAAATATGCAAAAAATGAGTAGGAAGGTTTATATTTCTCTCTATGGCATTCATAACAAATTTATTCAAAGTTAAAGTGGCTAAGGATCATACACCTTTCCATGCCTAAACACTTCATTCTTTGAACTAACTACTTTTGCACATTTAAGATGTTGTGACCTTTGGAATTTTAAAGAATACAATTTTCCTTTTGTATTTTATCTATTAATTCTAACTGAGACACAATGTCCAACAATGGAGTAGATTGTCTTAATTGCATTAACATATGTTGCAAATCATTATGAAATACAACCGTTATTAAGAATATATTGATAAGCATGAAAATGTATACATATTAATAAACATGATATAAGATCTATGATAAGGGAAAAGACCAAGTTTCAATCTAAATCCTTCTTTCCAGTTCATAATAAATAAATAAAATTCTTAAAAGAAAACAGGGGAAACATATTAACGAACTTAAATCTTAGACTCGTATGTTCTTTTCAAACATTTATTTAGGTCAATGGTAAAATAAAATGATATTACACTTCTTAAGTGGTTAGTATGCTCTTTGAAAAGTGTTAGCAAGGTTCCCTGAATTATGGCATAAAAATTGCAACATGTTGTAGTCTAGAATATAATAGGGAATATCATTAAATGATTCAATTACGCACTAAACTATATGCAAAGAGTTCACGAAAAGAGAAACATATCACAAAAATCCCATAATGCAACTAGAATCTAACAAAGTGATATTAGAACATATAAGGACAAAATAATTATACTAAAGTAATTTCTATTAGGATCCAAGATCAACCTTCTTTCAAATCAGATTACATAGCTTTATACAAAATATTGTAACTTTTGAGTTATCGGTCCTTTCATCTCCTTCTCATATCTTCGAGAGGCTTTTCATATCCTCTATCTATGCAGAGAAGGTATACACCCTATCTTTTGTCTTATATTATTATATACATTTAAAATGATTGCAAATCATGAATTATATCCATGTTGAATTACTATCAAATTTTACTATCCAACAATTTCCCGGAACTTAATATATGTCTCATCTCGAGAAAAATTTACCCGTGTCTAGTGTCGAATAGTAATTGCTTTGTGTTGTAACTTATTTTATTCATCATCACAACACAAGGATGTCGATTACCAGTTTTCGTCCTCTATGCACTACTTAACCACCCTTTTGAGTTTTCAAATAAGTATATTTCCCAATAAACCTCCCTTCCGGGTTTTAAATCTATGGGAACTCCCTCATAGGCCACCCTTATGGGTTTTTATACTATTCCGACCTGTTTACATATATACCAAAATTTGTGTAATTAATATATATGCCTAATTACCTTCCACAAAATTGTGATGTTAATTGTTTATTGGTGCTACTTAGTCTGCTTTGGCTGCTCCGTCTGTTGATTTTAAATGCGAGGGGTGAATTGTGGTGGTGGAATTATGAGTGTGGATTTGGTTCTTTAAATAAGTATATGTGGAAAAATGAACCTTGGTGTGTTATTCATTATCTGCACAATTGGAAGAATGACCTATATGTATGACTTGTATGTATTCCAATTTTTGAAGGATTCATTTATTCTTCTATAGTACATCTGATTTTACGTGAGTACATTCATAACTTCATATAGTTGGTAATCTCTCACCTATTGGGAATCTTGGTCATGAACTGGAATAGCAGTTTGGATATCTTGAATGAGTTCTTCTAGTTGGTCTCTCATCCACTATGCTTGGACCATTGAAAAAGTGTTCCTGTCACGCATTTTGTTCCCATTCCCACAGCAATTGTTCTCGACATTATCCCTAGCTTGCATGATGAGTGTAAATGTTTTTCAAGTATTTGATCCTCTACCTCTATTAACATTTATTGATGTAGTTTTTCCCCATTTAATTATCATTATTCTTATTTTCTCTCATGGAAGCTTGCAACTATGTGTTCCAATCCAAGAGTTCAAATGTTAGTTGTTTCACTTGAGCTTTGGCATGCTTTGAGCATTATGACATATGTTAGAATATGTTGTATATTTTTCATATTGTATACCAAAGGAGTAATTTAAACCTCTATAAAGAGTTATAGTATGGGTGGTGTCATAACCCATGAATTATGAGGAACCATTATGGGTTGTTTTGTTAGCCCATGGTTTTGGTACCCATTATATTGTAAAACCGCTTTGATGGTTTCTTATTGATGTGCTTACATATAGTTGGACATGCAGTAGGGTAGAGCAGAACTTGGAAGTACATTATTGTATTGTAAATGGTTAAGTTAATGCAATAAGAGAGAAAAGTTATTGTGTTGGGTTTTTTCCCAAAGGGTTTCCCAGGATAAATCTTGTGTATGTCATTTTTCGTTTCTCTATTTATCTTGAATATTTTGTTAAGTATAACTTCTTGTTTATTTGTTTATTGGATCGATTCTCTTCATTTGGTATCAGAGCTAGGTTTTAGCTTTTATGTGAAGAGTTAGGTTTCTAAAACTTGTGATAAACTTTTTTGAGTGGGAGCTCTGCAAGTGAATTTTTCAAGTAGAAGAAAATGATGGGAAGCACAAGGATTGAGATTGAAAAATTTAATGGCCAACATTTTGAGTTATGGAAGCTCAAGATGGAAGATCTTCTTGTGGATAGAGATCAATGGATTGTTGTGTCTGGAGTCATGCATGTGGGTATGAAGGTAGAGGAATGGAAAAATCGATAGGAAGGCAAGGAGTTCAATCAGATTGTGTCTATCAGATTCAGTTTTGTTGAATGTGTCAAATGAGAAATCCTCAGTGCATTATGGGAGAAGTTGGGGACTCTGTATCAGACAAAGTCTTTGGTGAAACAAAATGTTTCTCTAAAAGAAGCTATATTCATTGAGAATGAATGATGAAGACTTTGTTGTAGAACATATGAATGTCTTTAATATTGTGGTAAGTCAGTTGATTTATGTTGATATTAATATGGAAGAAGAGGATAAATGTATTACTTTTGTGTTTCTTTACCTGAATCTTGGGATAATCTAGTTATGGCTATTACTAGTACTACTGACAAAATTATTAGTTGAGGATGTAGTTGTGGCCTTACTATCAAAAGAAATGAGGTGGAAATCCATTGAGGATTATCAATCCAAGGATGCCTTGTATGTGAGAGGTCATACCCAAGAGAAAAAAGAAGAGGAAAGGACAATCAAAGTCCAGAAGTAAATCAAAGACTATACAAAAAAGATAAGAGGAAATGTTGGAATTGTGGTAAAATGGGGCATTTCAAGAAAGATTGTAGATCTAAGAAGGTAGAAAAAGGGTAAGTCATCTGATGATGTTGGATCTTCATATACGAAACCCTCTAATGAAGACTCGGGAGATTTTTTCTTGGCAGCTTCTATCTCACATGCATGTGATGGTGCATGGTTGATTGACTTGGGTGCCTCTTTTCATATGACTCCACACAGGGAGTGGTTTTGTGAATATGAAAATACAATGGAGGTGATGTATTTTTGGGAGACAAATCAACCTGCAAGATCATCGGTCATGGGAGAGTCAAGCTGAGGTTTAAATATGGAAGGATTAAAACCCTCCCAGTGTTCTTGCACATTCCAGTTTGACCAAAACCTAATATTTGTAAGTAAGATGAATGATGCGGGTGTGCAGGTAGCATTTAGTAAAATATAGTTGCAAGATGGTTCGGGGTGCAATGGTATTGGCAAGAGGCATCCGTACGAGAACACTGTTCAAGCTTGAGGCAAGCATTATTACTATGAGTGCAATAGCTTTGTGGTTCCAGAGGATAAGAAAGCTTCATATCCAACTCCTACATCTATCTGTAATGAAGATGATGTTGTGGCATCAAAGGATGGGACACATCGGAGAGAAAGGACTTTGTACTTTAAAAGTAAAAGGTATGGTTGAAGGAATTTTTGAGTGTCCTTTAGATTTTGATTTTTGTGAGCATTGTGTGTTTGGAAAGAAAACTAGAGTAAAGTTTCCTAGTAATGCTACAAGATCAGAAGGAATTCTACATTTGATACATAGTGATGTGTTTGACTGTAAAAGTTCCATCACTAGGAAAATCCATGTTTTATGTTAGTTTTATAGATGATTTCTCAAGAAAGACTTGGTATATTTTATCTGGAATAAGTATGAGGTTTTCAATAAATTCAAAGAGTTTAAGGCTCTTGTAGAAAATCAGACAAAAAGGAAAATAAAGGTTTTGAGAAGTGATAATGGTGGGGAATATTTCTCTAATGCCTTTGAGAAATTCTATAAAAGAGTGTGGAATAGAAAGGTAGAAGACAACTCCATATATGCCACAACAAAATGGAGTTGCAGAAAGGATGAACAAAACATTGATGGATAAGTGTAGGAGTATGCTCAATGGTGCCAGTTTGGACAAAAAATTTTGGGGTAAAAGTAGTGGAAATGTATATGTTATTTGATTAATAGATCACCAACATCCGCACTTGAAGAAAAAAATCCACAGAAGCATGGACTAGTAAGAGACCCTCTGTTTGAAATTTACGTGTATTGTATTGCTTATATGTATATTCCAAAAGAGAACAAAACCAAGTTAGATAATAAATATGCTAAGTGCATATTTATTGGATACTCTAATGGTGTAAAAGGATACAAGCTATGGAATCTAGAAACACAAAGGTTGTTTTTAGCCATAATGTAATCTTTAGAGAGCTTAAGGAGATTCCAGAGCAAGAAAAAACCAGAGGAAGATCATGTTAAAATTGAGGAAGGTGAATCTGTGTCTAAATTTGATGTGACTACAAAAGATGAACCAAAAGAGAGTTGCAAAGGGAAGATTCAGATGAAGCAGATGAGGAACCAAAAGATGTTGAACTAAAAATCCTATCTTAAGAAGATCATGGATCGGCTGAGAAGGGTACTGAGAGGTATAGTCCTCCTGATTTCCATTTTTGCTTCTATTTTATCATTTTTTTTTCTTTATGATGATGAAACCCAAGAAGACTGAAGGAGGATTTTGGATCAAAAGAAAGTAAGTCTTGGAAAAGGCTATGGAGGAAGAAATGGAGTCCTTATATAAGAATAATACATGGGACTTGGTGAAGTTACCTCCTGGAAGAAAACAAGTTGGTTGTAAATGGGTGTTTAAGAAGAAGTATAATGTAGATGGGAAAATGGAGAAGTATAAAGCTCACTTATGGAAAAGGGATTCTCTCAGGTGGAGGGACTCGATTTTGGTGAGATTTTTTCTCTTGTTGCTAAGTTACATTCTATTAGATTTCTTTTAGCTATTGTTGTTGCTTTCAAATAGAAATAGAGCATAGATGGATGTTAAGACAACATTTTTGCATGGTGAGCTTGAGGAGGAAATCTACATGATGCATCCAAAAAGCTTTAAGATCAAAGGAAAGGAAGATTTGGTGTGTAGGCTGAAAAATTCATTATATGGCTTGAAGCAATCACCAAGAATGTGGAACCAAAAATTTGATAGGTATGTGTTGAGACTTGGGCTTGAAAGAAGTAAAGTTGATCCTTGTGTTTATTTTAAACAGAAGGTGAAGATTATGTTATCATTGTATTATGTAGATGACATGTTGTTAATTAGTAATAAATAAAAATGGTCAGTCATATTAAATCTCAACTCTCATCTCAATTTGATATGAAGGATCTTGAGTGCTGAAAATTTATTTTGGGCATGGAAATAAAAAGAGATCGTGTAAATAGGAAACTAGTGTTAAATCAAAGAAAGTATCTTGAGATGATATTGCAAAGGTTTTAAATGCATGAAAGTAAACATGTTAGTATTCCTTTTCTGTTGGTCAAAAGTTGTCTTCTAAACAATGTCCTAAAATTGAAGAAGAAATAGAGGACATGTCTCAGGTGCATATGCTAGTGCAATTGGTAGTTTGATGTATGCAATGGTTTGTACTAGACTTGATATTGCACATGCAGTGGGAGTAGTGAGAAGATTCATGTCAAATCTTGGAAAGGAACATTGGATTGCGGTGAAGAGAATCTTCAAGGTATATTACTGTGGGACATCTGACTATGCAATTTGTTATTAGGGTAAACTTGGTGAAAGTAAAACATTAGATCTACATGGTTTTGTGGATTTAGACAGGGGGAGACTTGGATATGCGTAGGTCTACCAATGGGTATGTGTTCAACTTGTTCGGTGGAGCGGTAAGTTGGATGAGTAAATGTCAAGCAAGTGTTGTGATATCCACCACAGAGGTTGAGTACATGGCAACTACTCATGCAAGTAAAGAAGCGGTTTGGCTTCAACGATTGATCTCCATTGTTGGGTTCACTCAAAATGTTGTAAGGATCGATTGTGATAGTCAAAGTGCAATTTTTCTAGCAAAAGAACCCTGAGTATCATTCAAGAACAAAACATATTGATGTTCAATACCATTTTGTAAGAGAAATGGTGGAGGAGAAGAAGATACTACTAAGTAAGGTGGACATAGAGGATAATGTTGTTGACTCTTTAAAAAAGGTTGTGAGTGTTGAGAAATTTTCTTGGTGCAAAAAATCGATGGGCTTGACTTCCTTAAGCTTCCGATGATAATGTAGCCCCTTTTGCAAAGTATCCAACAAGTGGGAGAATGTTAGAATATGTTGTATATTTTACATATAGTGTAGCCCCCTTTTGCAAAGTATCCAAAAAGTGGGAGAATTTTAGAATATGTTGTATATTTTACATATTGTATACCCAGGAGTATTGTACATGTCTTCCCTATTTTCATTAAGGGTATAATATGTGATTTTTATCTATACATGTATATGGGTGGTGTCATAACCCATGACTTATGGGGAATCATTATGGGTTATTTTGTTAGCCCATGGTTTTGGTACCCATTGTATTATAAAACCACTTTGATGGTTTCCTATTGATGTGCTTACATATATGATGCTTCAATATTTATTTGCATTGTGTGTAATCCCTCAATATGTGTATGTAATGGCAATTGATCCAAATCTACTTCTATTGTGTATGTAATGACTATAAATCTAATTCTATCAGGTTGTTGTATCTTGCACACTTGTTTGAGAAATTTGTGGGAGTACATTGATAACATGGGACGAAGGGAGAATTAGGTTATGTTTTTTTAGTGGTACTATTGATTACGTTGTCCACCCTAATATTTGCACACATCCTTGGTCCGCTTCTTCTTCTTTTGATGATGTTGCGCTAAAAGTAATGGCCTCTGTTTCTCTTCTGCAGATTTTGTTCCTCTGCTTCTCTCTTTTCCTCCTCACGGGCATCAAAAAGTAACATATCTAGGTTTTTAGGGTATTTAGCAAGATAAGAATTGAGTTCATTGAGATCCTTAATAGAAAATTCACGAGAGGTACTAGCCATGATGGAAAGGGATCCAATAAGATAAGTGTGAAAGGATTGGGTTCACCAAATTATTTAATAATAAATTTAAATATAATATAAAGGAACTATTGATTAGATAGATGAAATAGTAAATATGCAAGATCAAGCAAATAAGATACAAGTAAGAGTAATAGATAGGGTTTGTGTAATGACTTGACTTGTAATTGTAGGTCTAGACTGATTCTAGGTTGGTGAATGGTTTGGAACAACTAATCTTAGACTTTGTAAGGTCTCGTGTCTAAATCTGTGATCAAGAAACTAATAGGACAAAACCACTTAGAATGGGACATGGCCGCGTAGGTGCTAGTGTGTGTTTTGGGCCCAAGAATATGTGAAATAACTCGAGATATAGTTCTTTCTGTGTCACTTAATGTCACTCCTTATTTGTTGTAGGTCACATCGATTCAATGTGTCACACTTATATAGGAAAAATAGACTCTAACTACCTACACAATGCTCAAATGTACATTATATGTATAAACATATGCATATGAAAGAGTCGACCGACTTTGAAGGTTACCCCGATGTGATCTTGTTGCCTAGTGCGACACTACATTTTAGACTCCATGTAGTTTTTATGGTGTGTGATTGAAATTGTGTCCTTTGAGCTAGGTTTCCCTAGTGCCAATGGCACAAAGAATAGCGTGATACAACTTTTTTTCCCAATGCAAAGTGTGGTATGGAATTCATAATAGCTCTCCCCTATGCAGTAAAATATACAATTCAAAATGTAATCCTTGTAGTAGATAGAAAATATTAGCTCCTTGTAGATGTATATTCCTATTGAATCATTTCTCCCATAATGAGGTTAAATAAGACATGTATATATATGATTCCTTTGCTTAAGTTTCATCATTAACAAGTGAAATGCCGACCAAGGGTGATAAAAGAAGACAAGAAAGAAGTAACATTCGAAAGATCAGAAAAAGAGGTAAAGAGGATAGAGGTGCCCAGAGGGGATAGTAGTGCCCAAGCACTTGTGTCCATAATGGGTGGTCCTATATAGGGTGCTCAAAAGGCCAGAAAATGAAATCATAGCTGATGAGTAGGATGTCGGTTGGTATGCAAAACTATAATTTGTCAATTAGAAACAATAAGCAATAAAGATGAAAAGGATAAAAGTAATGTCAAAGCAAAGTAAAGGGGTGTTAATGAGTAATTATCTTGCTTAGGAATCATGCATATAAATGAAATATTTAGAGGTTATATGTACATAGTAAGTGCGTGATTTAGTGACTACACGGTGAAATTATTGAAAATGCATAAAATCTTACGTAGAAAAATTACACACATGCATACTCTGGAGCTACATTGAAGAATGGGTAACACTACCAATAAAATCACAAGCTAAAAAATATGCTATATTTATTTTTACTTGGGCAAATAGTATAGTACCTCTTTATGTTTATGCGTGAAATTTATGTTACTATATAAGAATATTGATAAATTGATCAATCAATATAAAATATTTAGGTAAAGTGTTTTAATTCCAAGTACTAAAAATAAGGGAAATATTTTGATTTAGGTGCCCTCTTATTGTTGATGCCCTAGGAAAATGCATAGTTTTCCTAGGGATTAATCACCCCTTGATTATGCATGTCTTAGTAGTGACATTATCCATGAATTTTTGGTCGAAATTGAGGTTGATTTAAGTCACGGGGTTCACTCAAGTAAAAGTATGGTATAACACGTTCGTTGAAAGGGTATTAAACAATACCCTTAATTCTAGTTTTTACTTCTAATTATTTAATTTATAATACCCCCTCTTGTTATATTATTAGAATGAAAATACCCCTATTTTTCCATGTACCCTACTTACCCATTTTTCCATGACAATTTTATTTACCCCTTTTTATTTCTACCTTAATATATTAGATAGAAAATATATCATATTTATTAATCAATTTTTTTAATATGCATTTTCTCTTGAAAGATAGTTTGAAGCCATTCAAGACCTATTACCAATTACCTTATAAATTTTAAGCTTTAATCATTTATCAATAGTTCTTCAAATAATTAAGATGGTGAAATAATATCACTTGTGTTGAAAAGCATACTCAATCCTAGTTTTCTACCATCTTATTATTTCTTGGTTAAGAATCTCTTAATTGAGATTTCTTTATTCAAAAAGAGATTATAATTTAACTTTATGACCACACTCCTTAAATTACAATTTTAAGGTATTTAGTTTTAAAAACTAGGGTTCAAATGTTTTAGTTTTATATTAAAATTAAACCTCCCTTTCCTTTGGCCCACCTCTCTAACCTACCCCCAATACCTGATTCAAAATATTAATAAATTAAACCCTTTCACCCCCTCTTGTCTATCGGTATATTGAATTTACTTTTATTAATTTTAATTACCTCAATATGAACGCACGTGTTAGGATATTTCCTAGCTAATGAACCCCCGTGATTTAAGTAATGTTTTATGTTGATTTTGATAGAATTACTAGTTGTATTATAATGAATTGATGGAAAATAATGAGGATTGAGCCATGAAAGATATTGATTAAGAAGATAATCGATAGAGGGGATGTGTTCTTGCCGAATAAGAAAATTTAAAATCAGTTAGTCCATTGGTGAAGTTGTTTGGCTCACATAGATCCCACCAGGATCAATTATTTCTAAATGCAAAGGCCCCAGACACCTTGACATGGAGAGTTAAGAAGTTTAGGTTGGGATTGTGCCTGGTGAATTTGACGATGTGGATGCCCCTCACCTGTAAATTGCTTAGTTGAATGTGATCATTGATTTAGTTTGTACACTTACTCATTGTTGTAGTTTCACTATATGTTTCCTTTGAAATATGGGTAAAAATCTTGACAATCTATTTAAGTTAGTTCCCGATTATAATAATTTGGCATTCAATTAAAAAAATCATTTTCATATTTTTAGTGATCATATTCCAAATGTACTCTTATGATTTGTATAAATGGAGAAGAGAGATCATTAAAAGGAGGGAGTTGTTTTATAAATCTAGAGTAAGATCCATGCAAGTAAAAAGATATTGTATTTTATGTTCTTATTTTATATAATTATTGTGTTGTTTGTATGTTTTTGTTGGAGCGAGGAAATTTGATGTGGCCCTACATAAAGCATAGTTTCATACCCTACATTATACATTTTATTATTATTATTTTAGCAATGCAAATCATGCTTACAACACCACGAACATAATGTGGATAGCATGCATATCGTTCAACTTGGCCTTACCTCTTTGACCATACTTGAAATATATTAGACTATAGAAAAAGTAAATATTGTGTTTGGAAAAATTTCAAGGAATTTCATCCCAAGTTGGATGTATGCAACCTCAATTCCATTAATCCCTTTGATACAAAGTGGAATTTATTTTTGAGGAAAATGGTAGTTTCATGGAAGGTTTGATAGTCAGTAAAATTTTGGAATTATTTTCCTATGTCCACACTTTATATTTAGGGTACTCATGTGCTTTGTTCTAAAACAAAGAAGCTTGTACACTATCCTTTTCCAAAATCCTAACAATGCAATCAAACAACAATGGAGAGTAAAATACCCTAGATTTGGATCACCTGCAAGATGGATTAGTTAATAATAACAACCAAATCAATGCTACTAAAACAAAATGGCTTATGATGTCATTGATAAAGAGAGGGACAATTGTGGTTTCTTTCATTGAATAAAGTGGGTAAAACTCTTCATATATTGAATCTAAACCTACACACAAACACACTTGAAAAATGTTAGTTGTTTTTGTGGTTAGGGGACCTACCTCGATCAAATCCTAACCCTTTTAAGGAGATAAAAGACATTTTATTGATGTAAAATGAAAAAATAAATGAAATGACAAGTATACCTAACTCAGATCACAGGACAATCACAGTTGCATTTCACTTTGAAATCACATGGAGATCGCAAGCCAATCACAGTTGTGATTCCCACATGTGTTGAGATTTCACTAAAATAATGTTACAACAAGTTAGATCTATCCTTTGTGTTTTTCTTTTCCTTCTTCAAAACTTGTAAAACCGAGATATGTGAGCAAAGAGAGAAGAAAACTCAAGTATAGTATTTTTGTACACTAAGAGCCAATTAGGGGGTTGGAATGAGGGGGTGAAGGTGATTTTATAGATTTGGAGTGCATAGGGAGTGGGACACACATGGGTGCAAATGATAGGGTCCATAGTGCATTGGGCATGCACATGGGTAGGTGTGATGGGAAAAAATTAAATGTGAGTGGGTGAGGGTTAGTAAATGGGTGGTGAGTGTCTTTTATCTCCATTTTGTGGGGTTTTATGATTTTTTTGGTCTTTTTGTGTTTTATAATGTTTTTGTTATATTTTTGATAAGGGACCTTATGCAAGGTGCATTTTCTAGTCTACATTTTCCCTTTTTGGGTTGTGTGTTGTAGTAGGCAAGATGCAACGTAAAAATTGAAGATGAGATGGGGTCGTCTAACCCTATGATGGTGGTTTCCATAGTCGTGAGCTTAGATGGTTGATTAGATAGATAAGAACCTAGAAATGTGATCGATGGGCCACTTATGTTGGAGTCTATGAAGGGATCGATAGGTTGATTTCATGAGGTAGAGACTATAGATTCATTTGATTGATGATGATTGATTGGATGTCATAGAATCAAAAAAGAGAAGAGGTTGTGTGATTCCCCCTCAAGTGATAATTTTTTAAGCGTAGGTTTCCCCATGTGACATGGATGAAAAGTGGTGATTGAAGATGAGAAAATGATCCTTGGAAAAGGCGTGTGCGAAAAAAAAGGATGATGTTTTCCCATCATGTGCATAGTGAAAAAAAAGGATGTAAATGAAAGTGTATGAAGTATTGAGAAGTCATGATGTGATGAAAAGTAGGTAGAGTGAGGTTGATGATGAGATGGTTGACATGGAGATTGATGGGGTGAGTGACAGAGTGAGTGGTGAGGTGACAAGGCATGAGAGTGAGAGAGCTACATGAGAGATGGGTGAGGGTGAGGTAGAGAATGAGGGTGGGAGTGAGTTGGGAGGTGTTGAGTTGGAAGAGTTGGATGAAGGGTTGGGGTAGAGTGGGATGAGGAAGATGAGGGAGTTAGATGGGTGAGTTGGTGAGTGAGTGGAGTGAGCTAGTCTGGGGAATGGCTAGATGGGAGAGCTAGGAGTAGGTGAGAGTGTGAGGTGATGGTATGGATAGGAGAGGCTGGGGATGAGGTGAGGATTGGGAGAGGTGGGTGGAGGTGGATGAGTAGAGAGCGAGATAGGTGGTGAGGGTGATGATGGGCAAGGTGGGAGTTGAGGTTGGTAGATGGAAGGAGGAGTCGAGGGGTCGAGTGGTGGTGGGATGGAGGGTTAGGGGTGGGATCAATTTGGGAGTGAGGGATGAGTGAGGGGAGATAAAGGGTGGAGAGGGAAAGCCAGGGTAGTGGGTGAGGAGGGAAGTGACAGGTAATTGAGTGGGGTGAAAGGAGGAGGGAGGAAAGGAGGAGGGGTTTGACAGTGTTCGAGGATGAGGTAGGAAACAGGGAAGTCAGGAGTGGTGAGGGAGCTCGGGGAGAGAAGAAGGGGAATGGGTGGTGGGTAGGTGGGAGTGAGGCGATAGAGGGAGGTGTGAATGGGGGGGAAGCGAATGGGTGAGGGAGTGAGTGAGTGAGGTGAGGAGGTAAGGTGGGTGGGTGGGAGGGGAGGAGTGTGAGGGAGATCAAGTGTAGTGGGACTCAGGAGTTGGGAGGGGAGAGGGAGGGAGGGGAAGTGAGGGGTGAGCATGGTCAGTGAGACAAGGGGAGGAAGAGGGGAGTGTGAGTGGTGTGAGGAGGTGGGTGGTGAGTCGGGATGGGAGGGGTATCGAGGGGGTTGGAGGTGGGTGGATTGGATTAGGGGGTGGGGCATCAGGATGAGAGTTGGAGTGGGATGGAGGACTCATTAGGTGGGTTTAGGATGGGAGGAGTCAGGTAAAGAGTGGAGAGTGAAGAGGGAGTCGGGGAGGGGTGGGGTGAGGTTAGAGAGGTGAGAGGGGGAGGGTAATTAGGAGAGAGGGGGAAGAGGTGGGTGTGTGGTGGAAGGGGGTGGGTGAGGGGTGAGGGGTGTGATGATGGTGAAAATGGGGTGGGAGTGGGTGTGAGAGGAGCTGTGGTGATAGTGAGTGGTGTGATTGGTGAGGTGATGTGGGGTAGGAGGGTGTAGTGGGGTAGGGTAGGTGTGTAGAAAGTTTAGGATGGTTTTGAAATTTTTTTGGGTTTTTTATGAAAAATTTTTGAATTTTGGTAATTTTAATTTTTTTTTGAAATTTTGTGTAAAAAAAATGAAAAATGGTGAAAATGAAAAAAAAAATGAAAAATGATGATGTATGCAAAAATGAAAAAAAATAATGATAAAAAGGGTGTGTGAAAAATGATGATGAAAATGTTCATTCGAATGAGAATGTAAAATGTGTAAAGCAAAAAAAATGACATGACCAATTGCAAGGATGAAGTACAAGTGTGAGATGGTGTGTAGATGTATGAATAGGTTTTGAAAAAAAGTGTGGTGAACACATGATGAACTTGAACACGAGACATGAGACAAAAAAGTGAGCTAAAATGGAAGCTTGAACAAGGTCTAAACCATACAAGGTGACATACTATCCCTGACTCATCGAGATCCTATGTGTGTGCATGTGAGAGTTAATTAATTTTGAAATGAAGACCCATGAGATAGTGAGTGAAAACACAAGCCAACATGTAGGTGTGAATGAAACAGTGATTGGTGAGTAAGTGAAATGGAGGGTAATTGTAAGTCATGCATTGCTCTTTTTCCAACCATAGCATCCATAGCATCCATCCCCTGATGGAGACATTTTGATTCTAGTCACAACATTTCTCTATTGCTAACCATGCATCCATAGCCCCAGTAGAGATACTAGAAAGACCCCTGAGAGAGAGTTTGATATTGCTTTTTTTTTTTTTGAATTTTGACTTTTGATTTTTTTTTTTGATTGTTTTGATTTTTTTTCACATGATATTCAACTCTCTCTTATTTTCCAAGGGGTTTAGAACCACAAGTGGCTTGATGGAGGAGTGGAAGTGATTATGAGATGATATTGGAAAGCGTAAAAAAATAATGCCTGGGGTCTTCAAGACAAGTTGTTAAGTGTGTAAGTGTGCATGGATCTCAAAGAGGACAATTTTCTTAATTCACCAAGTAAGGAGAGACCAAGTTCAAACAACTTGTAGTAGAGACTATTGACTCACAAAACATGACAACAAGATGATCAAAGTGTTCACCAAAAGTTGTGAAACAAACCAAAACATGGAATGTGAATGAACTATAAATGAAATGTGTAGCAAATGAATGAATGAAAATGAATGAAATGAATGAATGAAAATGAAATGTGGAAGAACATCCATGGGAAGTGTTGTTTATTGCAATTTTTTGGAATATATTGATTTTTTTGATTTTTGAAAGATGTTTAGCTGTGTGAAAGTGGGTGTTTGTGTTTGTGTGGAGAATCAAGTCATGTTTCAAATCTAGGACTGATGAAGAGAAGCAAAATGTATGGAGCATGCAGAATGTGGTAGTGAACCTAAATGAAAGTCCCCCAAATCCATATAGGACTAGGTGAGTGAGAGACATGATGTATAAAAGAAAGTGATAAATGAGATATAATGATTGGAGTGGTGGGGATGATTGATGATAAGTGAAGCAAGAATGCCAAATAAATCCATAGAATGGTGGTGTGTGAAGAACGTGAGTGTGGGGATGAAAACACAAAAAGGTGATGAATGTGGTGGATGTGCGAGAATGTTTGTGGTCAAGGACATGAGAATAAACCAATGGTAGATGATAGAGTGTTATGAAGCATGGTGTAGGATGATATCAGGTGGACGAGGTGTGGAAAATATAGTGATGTCTGAAGAAAGTGTGATAGTCAATGGTGTGAAATTGTGATGAATGGGTGTGATGAGATAGGAGATGACATGAATAGGAAGAGGTATGTAAGAAGGAATGTCAAACAAATGAGAATGTGGGAGAAAATTGAAAGATTGAATGTGGAAGTAAATGGATGTGGAGGAGGCTTGTGAGGCCATGTGTAAGAACAAAAATGGTGTGTGGGTGTGATGATGATGTGAAATCAAAAGGAGGAGTGGATAATAAAAATGGTGCTTGAATGAGTGGTGTAGGAGACAAGAAGGTGAATGTGAAAGAAAACTCCAAAGGAGGTGAAACAATGGGAGTACACGGAGTGACTTTGAGGAAGAGATGAAAGAAATATATAGAATAAAGATGAAGGAATAGATGTAAGAGGAGTGTGTAATGATATGAGATGGTGGTATAGGATGTAAAGGAGGTGCCAAAGAAGAATGGTGCTTAATGAGTGATGATGAAAGGAAGTGAGATGTGTGTTGAAGAAGTTAAAGGTAGGTGAAGTGATGTGTGGATGACACACCTATATGTGATGAAGAGTGGAATGTAGGTGTAGTAATGGTTGTGTGATAAGTGGAGTGGGAGTATGATCAAGCAAGTGAAAAGAAGAGTAGAAGTGATGGTGGGAAAGATAAATCACATGATGATGGATGAATAGATAGATAGTGGTGGTGATAAAGTGAAAGACACTCTAAAGGATGATGATGAAACCACGTCACCCATAGTGGAAGGACATGATAGTGGAGATGATATAAGGATGATATAGATAATGAGTGATTAGGTGAGCATGATGGTGTTGAGTCCAAGGTGGAAGCATGTAATGGAGTGGATTGTGAAGTGTTTGATTTAGATGATGAGACACTAAGTGCATGATGATTGTGATGTAGTGGGGGAAGTGATGATGATGGATGGATGATGAGAGAGAGTGACACATGGAGAAGAAGTGGGAATATTATTGTGTGAAGTGATTGGATGGGTGTTAGTAGATGAAGGTGGAGGAGATGGTGGTTCAATGATAATGTCCCCCTTATCGAGAAGGTCTTGAATGATATTGTGAGTTGAGGACACGAGTCAATGGGATGACCATCAGTATGATGGTAAGCACATGTGTCATGGGAGGAATGCCATAATGGTGGGGTTTTGGGAGGGAGATTGATGAGATCAATGTCAAAACTTTTGGAGAATAGAAGAAAGTGACTCAGTCAATGGGGTGAATTTTTTGAGGGGTTGGATGAAGCTAAAATCCTTAGGAGAATGTAATGAATGTGAAGATGTGGGTGTAGAAGGTGATGAAGTGTGAAGGAGGATCCGATTGGATGACATTGTGAACATGGGAGTGTAATGGTGTGGTAGGTGGTGGAGGAATGGAAACAAGTGGAAAGGAGGAGGATGACCAAGATGGACATCCTCGAGGCATTGTGCCATGTGCACAACCTCATCAAATGTGCATAATGATTGAATTTGTAAGTGGTGGGAGATGTGAGGGACACAAATTTTGGAAAAGAGGTCAATGAGCTCAGATTGTGGGAGGGAAATGAAAGGTGGTGAACAAGAGCATGCAAATGTAAAAAAAGTCAATGATGGACTCATTATGGGATTGGTGAAAGCATGTGAAGGTCAACAAACATGGCTTTTTGGGTGTAATATGGATGGAGAAGTGAGATAAAAAGGTGTCCACAAGTTGTGTGAAAGTGTAAAGGCTATGTTGTGGAGGGCATGAGTACCAATCAAGTGCATGAGTCACATGAGTGAAAGTGGGAAAGTGCGTAGAAGGAGAGCATCATCATGTTGGATAAGGTGGCATAGTGTAATGGAAAAGATGTAAGTGATGTTGAGGGTCCTTGGTGCCATCAAATTTTTCAAAAATGGGTAATTTGAAATGTGATGGATAGGGATGATGTGGTACCATGGGGTGAATAGGCTCATTGCAAATGGAATGATAAGTCGGTGTGGGTGGAAGTCCCCCAAATGTTGGGACTCAAGCTTAACAATGTGGTCAAGAAGGTGTTGATGAAGCAAATTAGGATGAATGAACATGGAAATGACTAGAATCCATGGGAATGAAAATGACTAATGACTTGGAAACATGAGTGGAAAAAGTTAACAAGATGGTAAGACCAAAAAATTGTAGAGTCACATCACTTGATTTGTGACTGAGTCTAGGATAAATCAAGAATCAAAATAAAATGTAGAATGAATGATTTGGAAGGATACAGTTAGTCATTCATGATTTACAATTGACTCTAGGAAAAATATGGGGTGGAAAAATCATAGCACAATCACAGTTATGACTAGACTGGGAAAATCAAAACTCATAATGGATGACAAAAACATATATGAAATGTGAGAAGGGTCTATGTGAAGAAAGAAAATAATCAAGTGTGACTCAAAAAAATATTTTTGTTGTTATTTATCTCAAGATGGAATAAAGGGGCTCAGTCTGTTGGCTTCCTATAAAAGGTTCTCTCCTAAATACCAAGAGTTACCCAATGAGCATGATACACTAGAAAATTTCTAGTCATCGGCTTTACTTTACCCCCTTGATTAACCAAGCTAGATTTTACTCTCCACTCAATCAATCAAATCAGGGCCATCACTAAGGATAATCTTGGCACTAATCCTCACATGGGTGTACTAGTTAGGTAGGTGGGGTACCCATTTCATTGCCAATTCCCTCAATGTGCCAACTACTTTGGGGTTCTTGTGGTACTCCTCACAATGAGTTTTAGGGCTTATGCCCAAGCACTTCCCATAGTTATGTGGATGGGTATTTACCCTTATCCAGACCTACAATAAAATGTGTGTTCATTCCCGATTCATTCCTTTAAGAAAAATAAATGTGTTTTTAAGTTTTTACAAAAAAAAAAGTTACAACACAATCGTAGTTTGACTGACCTTCCTGAACCAACATATTTTAGGATTTTTTTGTGTCATTAAATTGCAACCCATTCGTTGTTGTGATGCGACCTCGTAACAACCTAATTTTTTTTTTTTTTTTTTTTTGGATTTTGGGAAGATTATAAGAAAAACCAAATGACTCATGTTAGATCTGTAATAGAAATGTTAGAAAAAAACAAAAACAAAGTGAAAAGACAAAACCCTAAAGAAAACAATGTTAGATTCAAAAATGAAAATAAGTTACCCACAACCAAAATGGTCCCATCGTGGTCCAAAATGTATGCCTAGATTTGGATCACCTGCAAGATGGATTAGTCAAATAATAACAACCAAATCAATGCTACTAAAATAGAATGGGCTTATGATGCCATTGATAAGAGAGGGACAATTATGGTTTCTTTCATTGAATAAAGTGGGTAAAACTCTTCAAATATAAATCTAAACCTACACACAAGCACACTTGAAAAATGTTAGTTGTTTTTGGTGGTTAGGGGACCTTCCTCGTCAAATCCTAACCCTTTTAAGGAGATAAAAGACATTTTATTGATGTAAAATGACAAAAAATAAATGAAATGACAAGTATACATACTCGACTCGAGATCATGCAGGACAATCACAGTTGTTTCACCGAGAATCACATGAGAGATCGCAAGCCAATCATATTGTGATTCCTACATGTGTTGAGATTTCGCTAAAACAATGTTGCAACAAGTTAGATCTATCCTTTGTGTTTCACCTTTTCCTTTCCTTCTTCAAAACCTACAAAAACCAAGATATGCGAGCAATAGAGCAAGAAAACTCAAGTATAGTCTTTTTGCACTAAGAGTCAATGGGTGGAAATGAGGGGTGAGGGTGCATTTATAGATTTGGAGTGCAGGGGAATGGGACACACATGGGTGCAAAGATAGGGTCCATAGTGCATTGGGGCATGCACATGGGTAGGTGTGATGGGACAAAATTAAATGTGAGTGGGTGAGGGTTAGTAAATGGTGGTGAGGTGTCTTTTAGCTCCATTTTGTGGGGTTTTATGATTTTTTGGTCTTTATAATAATTTGTATTTTAAATAAGGGGTCTTATGCGCAAGGTGTGTTTTCTAGTGTCTACACATAGCTAACAAATGATTTAATCCTAGAATGACTTAATGGAAGTTTCGTATTTGAAAAATAACCATTGGCCACTCCATGATACCGTCATCAAAGGAGGACGCTACCGATAGAAAGTAATGTCTGAGGGGGAAGGTACTATCTGGAGGCAAAGAATAGGGCTATGTGAAATGGAGAATGTCTATGTAGGATTTATAATGTGTTATTTTAAGGACTAAGATGGTCATAAGTAAGTATTGTTGGTATGGAGAGATGCCTAATATGATGCATGTGTAATCGGATAAGAGGAAAGTGTGATAAAGATTTAGATACATGCCAATTTTCTAAGTGTGCCAAAGATTGACAAAAATGAGGTTTCCAAGTGTCTGAGACCAAATTTAGTTGTCTTGTGTGAAAATCATTGATGATATGTGAACTAATATGTCACTTGTTGAACTCAATGAATAGTGTCACAACTAAACTGGAGAGCTAAGGCCTGTAGATTCCCATTTGAACTAAATATGGTTGTGCTAAAAATTGATAGGTGCTTTGACAATGTTAGAAATGAGACCACAAAAACTCTACAATAGAAATACACCATCCACATATATGATTCAAAACAAGAGTTGATACCAATAAAGAATAACATAGTGCACATGAATATGTCTCGTTAGATGGTACATGTACATAAGGTGGACTTCA
This sequence comes from Taxus wallichiana var. yunnanensis, assembly GCA_018340775.1. Lineage (NCBI taxonomy): Eukaryota > Viridiplantae > Streptophyta > Pinopsida > Cupressales > Taxaceae > Taxus > Taxus wallichiana. The sequence continues at coordinate 109,214,332 of CM031238.1, forward strand.
CATCAAGTGTGAATATGATACACACCAACATGACCCTCCTTAAGATCAACTTAGGTGATTTGGTAAAAGAGAAAAAAAGTCTTAAGCTCACTAATATGTGTCCCGAAAATAAATCATGATGAGGTGCCCATTCACAAAGAAAGAGCAAGAGAATAATGAAGTGGTTGTAGTAGATGACCGATACATCATTGAATGAAAGAAGAATTCAAATTGCTTGTGTGGAATGAATCCACTTCTTGAATGTACTAGAAGATAGAGTGACACTATAAATGCAACAATATAGCTCCATAAAAAGAGATTGTCAATCTATTAAGAAGTGTCGAAAGAATTAGAGTATTCTCGCCATAAGTTTGAATGGATTAGTGAAGAACCGCACAAGTGGAATAAATCCACTACTCAAACATACTAGAAGACAAATGACACTATAATTGCACCAAAAAAGCTCAGTATAAGGAGAATGACATTCTATCAAAAAGTGTCGATAGAATAAGAAATCTCCATATAACTGTCATAAACCACTAAAATAAATCTTTGAATCTGACTAGGCCTCCAATGAATTGAAATAGATGCCAACAAAGAAATAAATGACTAAAAATGATAATCATTGTGGTCATTAGAAACTATCGTGCTACAATATTAATGCAACCCTCATTTGCATATTTAATGAATCAACAAAAGGAGGCATTATTTTTAGAATGCAATAAGTAAAACACCTCATAATGTTGACTAGGGAGTGAAGAAAAATAGCTCTAAAAAAGTGTGTCAAATTGTGGTAAGTGTGCAACACAACAAGGCTTGCAAAGGTGACTAAGGCTAGAATCACACACATAAAATTACCCTCAACTATGAGTGCCTAAAAATACCATTGTATACATATGAAAAACCCTCCCAAAAGTTGTATACACCACTAAAGATTGATTCACTCTAAAAATGAGGTGGCACCTATGCTTAGTGTGTAAAGTAGTATGCTTTTATAGTTCACAAATAAATATTTATGCTGAAAAACTACAATAGGAGATGGAATTAAAACAAATGGATGACATTGTTATAAAGAGCGCAAAAATAGGAATTTTCAAAACAAAAACATGTGAATATGAGTTACCAATCAAAAGTTATGGCTTCATGAAGGTCCAAAATACAAGATTTGGTTGATAAATCAAATGAAAAATTGTAAATAATGGAAATCGGATTAGTAAAAATAAAAATCTAAATGTACCACTATATGTAGATCTTGAAAATATGTAGATTGAAAAAATCATCCATATTGTTTTCACAGATCAAAAGTTATGAGCCCCCGAATGGAAGTCTTGCAAATAGGGTCTCAAGTGGCATATAATAGGCTTTAGGGGCTAAGAAATTACTTGTGAATGAGCATATGAATACCCGGGTGCATAACATAGGGAGATGGAGGACCATATAGTGATCGGTACTAGGTTATGGTCATATGCGCAAAAACATATATACAACCACTCAAATAATTACCCCCACAAAACAAGAGACCCATAAAATGCTTTCTACCTTCATGAATGCCATGGGTGCCTCGTTGCTCTAATTTAGGAAAACAAATAGGCATTGGAAATATATTAATGATCCAAATGCAATGAAAGGATCATACCTAGGTGATTTTGTAAACAAGTGGAAGAGAAAGGATTGTTCTTTATTGTTCCACATTTGTCCTCAAAGTCTACAACCCTCAAATGAATGTCACGAGAACCTTGATGCTTCGATTTGAGAACACGAATAAGTTCTAGAACTATATTAACAATTTGTATGCAATTAATAATCTTATCTCGGTGATTTTTTTTTAAATGTGAAAAAGTGGGATTGTCCTCTATTACACCTTGTTTGTAATGTTAAAATGCTTTCAAAAAGTTGATAATGCTTGTCATATGAGCTCACAATGTCCAATTTAGGTGAACCAAAAGTCATATTATTTGACTATCTTTGCTACTCTAAATTCAATGGTAATTTTTGATGCACACCAAAAACACTCTAAAAACATAAAATAGTGAAAAATTTGAACACGACTTCTGTTCTGATAACTCAATTATTATTATTTAAATCTGAACACTATATTTATATCGAGAAACACTAAGGTTATAATCATGGAAGATATCTACTATTTAAGAGGTGCCGCAATTTTATAAACAGGAAATCTAACAAACATCTGTAAACTATTATCAACATTTTTTAATCGTAATAATGAATCATGAAGAAGCATAATCCAAAACGTTAAACCTCGTATAGAGAAGCATTTTCCAGAATATTTACACAGGTTTACAAGTAGCAGACAATAATTTCCCTGATTAAGCAACCAAGATTTCTAATAATAATTTAACGAAATTTTATCTGACCAATACACGACAGCAGATAAGCCTTTCCGAGCTTTCCGAAGCGGCCGCATAATTAACAAATTTAACCTGAGCACGACCGGATTCTGTTGTTTCAACCTGTATCAAGCCCACGCTGAAATCCTCTGAAACCGCCCAAATCTGGCCATCGACCGCAACAATGTCAGAAATCCGCCTCTTGGGTCCCCTGGCAATAATTCCGACGCTCCTCCACTCGTCACTCTGATTATCATACTGCATTAATTCGTGTTTCCTTCGTTAACATCCGCCCTGAACAACTTCTGATCTTCCACAACAGCATGAGGTCTGTGAGGCCACGCAAGCATTTTCGACCTCAAAGCGCTCCACATGCACAAATCCGGCAACAAAACCAGCGTTTCGCTCGGCACCCCTCCCCTCGCCTGCACAAACAGTTTTCCGGCCATGGCCACCCCCAGGCAGAACGATATCCCGGCGTCCAGAGATGGCACGGGAAACCACTGGTTTTTCTCCGGGTCGAAAAACTCCGCAGCGGTCGACCGCGGCTGTTTCCCGTCGCCGCCGCCGGCGACGTACAGTCTGTCGCCGACTACGCCGCTGACGAAATGCGCCCGCGGCGACAGCATGGGCGGCCCGGCAAACCACCTGTACGAAACCGGGTCGAAGATGCTGACCTCGTCCAGCGGTTTATCCCTCCACCCGCCGCAGACAACTATTTTCCCTCCCACGGCGGCGATTTCCTGCCCGACGGCGTGCCGGTGGCGGTTTCCCAGGATAGGCGGCAGCGAAATCCAGACTTTGGAGCGCGTGTCGAACGCGCGGACGGTATTCCGGTAGCCGTTGTTTCGCACCAGAGCGCATATCCATGTGTCTGCCAGGTGGCGACGCACGCGGTCTGAGTAAAATTTAGGGGTCTGGAGGGCGTCTCGCCATTGCGTGCAGACGCGGGTCATGGCGTGGAGAGATGCCAGCGGGGCTCTGACTAGGCATTCGGATGCAATCTCGTCTGGGAGACCCGGGATGAGCTCACAATTTCCTTGTGTATCTTCTTCTTCTTCTTTGTTTGAGCCGCAAATACGATTGATCAGCGCGCGGTTCTGCAAAAGCAGCCGCCATCTGCTTTGGCTGAGATCGAGGTGCGTCTGAGAACGAACAAGCGCCATGCTTCAGCACCTTCAATGGCGGAACCCAGGAAAATAAATATTGCAGAGGAAAATATTTATGAATAAAAAGTGTTGCAGGAGATTTGTTATATATAAATCTGTGGGTGAAGAAGGTGGGAGGAAGGCGGGTTAGTTATATTTAATTTTTGCGAAGTCAATGTTAGCTCATGGACAGGTATAAATAAGGTGATCCGATCGTGTATTTGACTGGACTGAATCAAAAAAATGAATGCGTCTTTGGAGAGGGTAAACGGGGCGGGCGGGCATAGGAAGCCCACTCGCCGCCCCCGGTTACACGTAATAAGAAACGGACAGGTCAAACGGAACAAATTTATCTGCCCGTTTAAAAATAAATTTAACAAAAACAGGTGCTTTTAAAAAGCTTTTGGAGCATTCCTAGTGTCCAATTACTTACTCACATGACACCTTAAAAGACAAGATAAAAGAAAAGGGTTTCTTTTAAGGTAAGCATCCTTAGTATCCTATCATCCCATATGTGTACCAATATGGCACAAAATAAAAAAGGAGTGTCCTTTTCAAGTGTGAGCAATAGCATCCTTGGCGCCTTTCCACCTAAATGTGTTATATTAGCAATTGTATATGAGTTGTCTTAAGGGATGCTGATATTTAATTATTTTCTAATTGAAATATGTCACTATTTAAATTTAATTTTCTTTTTAAAGATAAAGTGTGAAGGATTCCAATTTAGTTGTGAAATGAGTTATCTTTTGGTAAATCTGTCATGTGGTGAAGTAATTCATGATTTTCAATACGGCTTCCCTATTTGAATGTCTTCTATTTTTTCAAATGTTGTCACAAAAATTAAGTACGATTCAATTAAAAATCTAGCATGTGACGAACTATCAATTCTAAAAATTTTACTCTCGCTCAAAAAAATTACAATCACATTTCTTGTTAACTAAGCAACTCTCTATTTCCTTCAAGCGTATTCCTATTCTTCCAATTTCCATTCTTATACCTCCCACTCTAGATTTTCAGGTCAAAGTTGCAAAGTTCAATGGCATCACTCTTCTACAAGCTCCTTCATAACACACCCACATCACCACATCGAATTTTATTGGCATTTTAATGATAAAGTTTAGAGCTTTCCCAAGATAACTACTAAAGACGACCAAGAACGTCGACCATACACACATAATGATCCATTGTAGCCACAATGTACAAAGATTCACTCATGCTATTGAAGTATTTATAGTCCTTACCCTTTAGACATGCATGGTTGCATGGAAATAAAACAAAAACAAAATGTACATGGTCAAGATTGAATTCAAGGTGGCTCATTAATTCAAAGAGTTTGAAGGCATGCTTACTATAGCCATATATTGCATATCCTACAACCATCATGGTCCATGCAAACAAATTTGCATTATGCACTTTATCAAACAAATTGCGAGTCTTTTGTATGCTTCCACATTTTGCATAGATGTCTATTAGAGCATTTCAGAACTACAACATCTGACAAAAACCCACTTTCAATTATTTTGTGATGGATCTCCATGCCCAGTTCCAAAGCTCCAAATTTGGCACAAGATGGGAGGATGGGAGGATGCTAGAAAAGGTTGAGAGTTTGGCTTTATACCTTGCGTTGCATTTACTTAAAAACGCCACGGTCTTTTTAGGTAGCCCATTTTGTGTATATCCAACAATAAGTGTGGTCCATGAGACAACATCTTGCTAAGGCATTTCTTTTAAATCATAAAGCCCTCGTCCAAAAAAACCATTTTGTGCATATCTTACAAGATTGTATTCCATTAGACCATGTTTTGTTAAAGTAATTTTGTTAAACAATTTGCACCATGCCTTTTGTATCCTTCCACATACTGCATACATGATTGTATATAAGGGAAGTCACAACTGTGATATTTAAAAAAATGTTTTCAATTATTCTTTCATGGATCTAGATACCATGTTCCAAAGCTCCCATTTTGGCATAAGTCAGGTCCTATGATTTTTGCATATCTAACCATCATTGCGAGTCCATGAGGCTACATTTTATTGAAACATTTTGCTAACCAATTCACACACCTTTTGTAATTCTCCATCTTGAACATGGCACATGGGTTTGTGAATAAGAGAAAGGAACTACACAATAATATATAGTAATTAGAAAACGATAGGACCCAAAATAATAGTAACCCCAAAGTTGGAAAGAATAGGCCAAAAAGTGATTTTAAGAAAAAAGTGATAGTCATCAAATAACTAAAGTGACCATTTGTTAAAATAGAAAATTAATTTTCCGAAACCAAGAGATGTATTTCAGATATAAACATTAGGAGCAAAAACCTTAAGGAGATTTACAAATAATTTTATTTTTTCTAATTATCCCCATATTACTAAAAATAGAAAATTTGAAATTTCAAAAATTGTGTTAAAAAATAGGGGAAAAGAGGTTTTCGTTTAATTTATCAAAATAGATTTGTTATGTCCAAGATATGACCCAAAATAAGGGTGGGCCCAAGAGTGATGTTTAGAAAAAAAAACAACTATCATCGAATTACAAAATGACCATTTATAGAAATAAAAAGTGAATATAACAAAACCAAAAGAGGCATTTTGTAAGATGAATATGTAGAATTAAAACTTCCGAGGAATTTGAAAAAAATAACAAGGAATTTGAAAAAAATGTTATTTTTTTATTATGCCTTGATTACTAAAAATAGTAATTTTGAATTTCTAAAAATTATGCTATGCTAATAAAAAGAGGCTTTCATTTAATATATAAAAATTAAGAAAATCCTAAGAAATTTTTGAAATAGAGATATTGTTTTTAAATATGTAACAAAAGGTTAGTTTGTAATTGGAAAGCCCTAGAAAGGACCCAAAGGGAAGGACCAACCATGAGACCCTAAGGAACATTGTGAAAAATATATTTAGGGCATGCAATAGATGGAAACTTAATACATACCTTAGAATATTGACAAATTTGAAACCAAAAAGCAAGGGGAAACCCTAGGGCAACTAGGAGTTGGTAAAAGTGATAGATTCAATTCCAAATTTGGGTTCACAAAATGTTTTCACCCTAATTAAATTATGTTATGGAAAGCACCCAATAATATAGGATGTAAGGATGGGTTACAGGAGACCATGTTATGATCTAACTAGTTCACAATTAACTATGCATAATCGAATAATGCATTAATACTTATAACAATGATAAGTAATGAAGAAATATCTCAAATACACAATAGGAGATGGAGAGTTAGATGTGCATATTATAATCCTAGGGAGGTTCAAATATTGAGACAAGTGGAAAAGGTAGATCAAAAACCTTAGATGTTTCATTATTAATGTTGGAACTAGAAACTAATATGGTGTAGGACCATACAACTTATATATGATCTAGCCTTGAACTATACAATCTAGATTGTATTTGTATGGTCTTAGACCCTTCTACAATATGGTTCTAAGACTTCTTGCATGCTTCACTTTCTTGGAAATGTGCTTCATTGTATAGTGCTCTTATTCGCATAACCTCTATAAAACCTATGATCATCTACAATAATGTGAAAACCTTAGACACCTATAATACCCTTCATCAAATCATTAGATAAAAAAGGAGAAATCATGTGTGTGTTGAGGTTGGACTACCCTTGGAGGTTGACCTTGCCAAACCAATCCAAGTGTTTCACTACATACCCTCCTGCAGGATCAAACCTTATGTAGTTCTCCTAGGTGCTTGTGAAAGTGTAATGTGATCCAAGTCAACCACCTTATGAGTGCTCTCGTGTCACTTGAAATAAAGATATTGGGATAACTATAGAATATAAAATGTACCTACTGTGGTAGTAGTGTGGTGTGGTGGGCTTCAACCGCGTGACTAAGCCTTTTATTCCTTAGAACCCTTTGACAATGCTTAGAGTGACTTTGATCTTGCTAAGACAAGGCTTTAAAACCTTTGCATACTTGGAAATGGAGGAAGCTAGACTCTTTGACTTAGTTGAAAGCTTTAGAATTGTAGTAGTGGCTGCTCTAAATGATGTGCAACTAATTTTGGAAGATCTAAGAGAGCCTTGAGTGCTTTTGGAGTGATATTTACAATAATGGCTTATAAGAGTGTTAGGTGAGTTATAAAGTGATATCAAATTACTTATATAACCTTCTATGGGTGAAGTAATATGATAAGGATGACCCTACGAAGATGAAAAGACATTATATAAAGATATTCAGTTTGAAATTAGAGTAAAAGAAAATGAAGATCCACGATTAGAGCTGTCCGTTAGGCCATATAACACATCCAAACCAAAGTGTATGGTCCAGGATAGGAAGCATGTGATGTGAAACATAAAGTTATGGAATGATATTTAGGGATGAGTTATTCCTTTGATTAATTTATATTTCTTGAGTTTGTGAAAAAAAAGTATACAAATGAGAAGTCAAGAATGAGTTAGAGAGATGTAAAGACTGAACTTAGAATGTGAGCATTTGTCTTAGCAAGGGAGTATAATTGAACTCGTCATTTCAAAAGGATAAGCGACCAAATTTGAGTGCCTACAACTATGCATAGGACGTTGATAAAAATACGAATGTAAAGTGTATATGAAACAAGATTTTGATTCATATCGGATCATAAAATTAATAACCGGTCGAGAAGGTGTCATAGTAGTAATAGTATCAATTATAGCATCCAATGGGTGATCATAAGGTGGATGTGGAAAAACATGATGAGTATGTTGCAATTCTAAAGTATATTTAACATCATTGTGATAAAAAATGGGTCATAAAGATTTTTAGTAGGGAAAATTTTAAGGGTCCCTAAAAAAATCCTTAGAAAATATTTGTGAATCTATGAAAATTATCTTTCACATGAATGGTGAATATCTAGACATCATGACATCACTATTAAATGCTACTAGATGGTAGATTTTTTATATGCTATCGATCAGTAGCATATCTTTATGCTACCAGTCGACAACATTTTTATGTTGATGGACGACAACATAACTATATGCTATCGACTGACTATATTCAGGAGAATTTTGTGAATTTCTATTTCACGGGAATGGTGAATTAACCCCTAAAATTAACTTGTATCCGAGAAAATTTTGGAGAACTCGGTCCTAACTTGTACCTAAAATTCACTAATTTCAAATTTCAAAATCAGAATATTTGTAAATTAACTAATATTCGTCACTAAAATTTTCCCGATTTTTAGCTTTCCATTATTATTAGTGGGCTTAGATGATTCAATAGATCATCCCATTTAATATCACTAGTATCTATAAGGTCTTGTATAACATAGTGAAGCTTAACACATTGATTAGTAGTATGACCAACACATCAATGATAATCGCAATGGGTGTTAGTGTTGAAATTATTACTGGGAGGCCTATTTTCATCAACCTCAAATAGTATAGGGAGATATATAAATTTCACTCAAGTAATTTTGTAAGTATTGGATGAGGTGCACAAGGCAAGCCTATGAATTTTCATCTGCAGAGCTTACAAATGAAGCTTTGTAAGGTGTGATACATCATTGGCTTTGGATTTAGCTTCATTTTTACATCATGAGGTTTTCATTTGAAATTATATTTTCCTTTAAAATTATGATTAGATGTGTTAGAATCATTAACAACATATTTGAGTTTATTCTTGTTAAGTAGCTTAACTTCAGTCTCTTTCAATGTATTGCATAAATGATCAAATGAATGAAACTTGTCAAAAGTGAATGATTCTTGCAAGGAGGAGAATACCTTTTTAAAGAGATTTTAAATCTCACTATCATCTAAAATGTTTTTCTTCTTGGTAAGTGTAGTCTTGTATCATTAAACATAATCATTGATGTGCTCATTAGAACCTTGTCACATTTTAGACATTTGAGCATAAGAAACTTTATCCCCAACATTGATAGAAAACTACAGAAGGAATTGATTAAGAAAATTACACAAGGAATTGATTAGAAAAATAAATGAAAGTTCCTACATAATGCATTGGAAATATCATATAACCATTGCAAATAAAAATCCTTTAGACTCTAAGGAAAGAGCTTGGTAAGTAATGTATCATTGTAAGCATAATCCAAGCAAGCAATATGGAATATATGAAGATGCTCTTCAGGATCACCCTTTCCATCATAGATACAAATATTATAAGCAATAAAAATAATAGGAAAGGGATATGAAGCCACTTGTGGTGTAAGTGGGTGATGAAACAATTGAGTAGAATCCATGATATGAGAAGAAGTAGATGCACCTTGTTGTAATTGTAAGATTTGAGCTTGCAAAGTATGAACAAGGGTCTCAAGAGAATGCATGCTAGAAGAATAATACAAACCACTATGGGCATAAATATGAGATGTAAGAATAGTAGTGGTCATAGGAATAGACATATCAATACTATGAAGTGGAATATTGGGTTTTGTAGTCTTTTATTTCACGAAAGTGTTATATGCACTGACGACACCTCCTTCATCCACAACCGAACGCTCACCCGAAGCACGCATACCTACTAGGTCCCTCCTTTTTGTTTGCTTGTCAATAATTTTAGCATGCATAATTGCCATGATAGTTAACCGTATCCATTCACATATAAATAACCATTATGTTCAACTCACTTTGGAAACACATATAATAAGGAAACAATCAATCCATGTAAACAATTACTATTACCAATTGAATTGTGTAATCTCCATACTCGGATCCATTGACAACCAATATCCAACCACAATTATCTATTAATAAATAAAATTCATTACATAATGGAAGTGAATACAAAACCAGTCATTACAAGATGCATGCACCCATACACACGAGCATTAAATCCAAAAGAGCAACATGGGCCCAAAAGTATACACTATGGTACCCAATATGAAGCCATTCATCAAGTATTTATAGGGGTGGGGACTTTCCCTTCACTACCCATGCACTCTCCTAATAATATGTGTGCTCTCAAAATAGACTACATGAATTACATTCCTAAAAATAACCATGCATACATCCTTTGCATGCTTTTTACAAAACAACTAATAATAAATTATTCCTAAAGATAGAGCATGATTTAGTCCTATTATTAGACCCCTTCAAAGCGTACTCGACATGTGCTTTCCTCACTTATGTGCTTCATATTCCAAGTCTTTTTTTCTATTTTTATCTCATGTTTAAAAATGGCTAAGTCCCAAATTCTGTCTATCCGGGTGCAAACCTCCGTGCATTGTTTCAACCCTACTGTGCGCGCCTACGCACCACCCTTGTGCACACCTCAAACTTCTATGTGCTCTTCAAAATTAGAAAATTTTACTTCTCAACATTACCCCACACTAAATACATTTCATGTCCTTAGTAACGAGTTTTTGACTTATCCCTCCAAAGAATAAATGAATAAAGAATGCCAAAGAATGCGAGATGAATGAATATACACCAACCGAAAGGAAGAGAACTCGGGCATGCATGTTCCTACTCTTGCGATGGCTGCAACAATTTAGGGAACTCTTTATTTAGGGTACCTTCTAGCTCTTTCCATTATGTCAATTCCTTGACTGTTGCATCTAGCACTACCCCAAATCTTTGGTACCGCGCGGGATCTATGTCTTCTCCCTTCTCCTTCGGCTCTAACAACAATCTGCAAGGCCCGAGATAACACCCTTAAATACATCCATCCTTTGAGGAACCAATGATCCGAGCTCTTTAAGTTTGGTCTCAAAAGCATTCCAGATCGTTTTAAGTGTGTCGTGTGCATCTTTGCAATTTCGCCATCTTCTCCTCTCGCCCAAGTTTTTCATCCTTTTTGGCCGTGAGTACCTCATTATCTTCACTGATGGTATATGCCTTAAGGATAGGATCATGGTCCTAACAATTTTTCAATGCCCATCCTACCTTTTTCAGCCTCATACCTTAAGGTGGTAACCATAACATCATATTCCACAATCTTCCACTCCACCGTCGCTCTATTCTTCTTCTTCTCAGCTACTTTGTCTTCTTTTGTTAGCCCCTAAACACTTGGCTTTTATTTTAGTAACATTTGTACCAACTCCTCCAAGTAATGCAACGCTGATGGATATACATCCTTGGTCTGTTCATCTAGTTCTAGGCGCGTTGTTGTTATCTAACCTCTGATCTAGATGACCATATCAATCACATACTTGGCACACTTTTCAAATTTCTCCAATGCTTCATTCAATATCTACACTTCCCGCACCTTTTCCTTATTGTCCTCGAGTAATGTTCGAATGGTGGTTGCATTATCCAAGTTTATTTTTGATAACTCTTATGCCATCTTATTCAAAGCATTGATGGCCTGCTCGTCGATCATCTCTATCGGTTTCACTATAATCAACTCCTTTGGCACCCTCTTAAGTTTGTGCATGGAAAATTCATCCTTGGAAATTTCAAAATAAAGCTCATCCATTTGAGTTTGCATGCTCCACGAAAACATCCTCCTTGTATGCATATCCACACCCTCTTGGTTGATTACTTCCTAGACATAAATATTCCCCATCGCCACAAAAATCTGGAACCACATGCCCAACACCATGGACTGATCATTAATATAACTCACCTTCACCAATGTACGACCTCATCATTTTTCCTTCTTCCACTAGTATGCCTTCCTATGGGTACATGCTGCTCATTTCGAGTGTGCACACTTGTTCTGCTCAATACTTCATCCCTTGTCGGCATTTTATCTCCTTTATCTTCTTCTTCACCCTCGGGATGGTCTATATGCACCTCATGCATTTATGCATCATGCACGACGTTATCTTCTCTTTTCCTTCTTCCTCCTTCTCCCGAAGGATCTCCTCTACCACTTCTTCCTCATCGGTGTCACCTTTGTGCACCACCTTCGCTCCTCTTCTTCTTCCTTTCCAAGCTAAGCTTAGGTGGAGTGACTTCTGGTGACTTCACCGATTTGTATGGTCTTGCGTCACCATCTCGCTCCTCGTGTGTTCTCTTGAACCTACTTGCACGGAGCCTTGGTCAAGCGCGGTGCTATCTTCTTTCTCTTCCTCTTCCTCCTCCTCATCCTTAGTCTTTTCTTCCTAGTCATATCTCAAAGGAGTGACCTTGCACGTTTACTTTTTCCCAATCATTTGTCTACCCTTAGGTGGATTTATGACCTTGAAATCATCCTCGATGTACTTTCCATTGACTAGCTTGGGCTTCGGTAGAAGTATACCTTTTTTTTTACTTCCTCATTTGCTACCGTCAAAGTTGTAGAGTTGATGTTGATATCATCCGATATCATGGTCTCAATGTAGGTCACCTTCCCCGGTACACATATATCTTGCATAGTGTACGGTGGTTGTAATCTACCTTATCAATATCAAACCTCATTTTTCACGCATCTAAAAACTTGTTCACTGATGCTTGAAAGTATCGTGCTATGAAGGCATAAGGAAATTGTCACCAAGGGCTCTTCTTGCCATTCTTCCTAGGTAGAACCTTCGATGCAAAATTTTTGGTACATCGTGAAGTCTACATTTTGATCCAAAATTGTGGGAAAGTCACTAGGGATGCACCACTCATGTTTGAATGCCCTATGTATTCATTTATACCACATATCTACCCTCAACTTATATACGCTAGTAATCCCATCAGAAGTGTATTCTGTGAATCTCTTTATAAAGCACTTGTCCTTGGGTGGGTATTTCCACATTTTATCCTTGGGGCCATCTGGGACTTCAATCTCCGTGAAGATAATGGACAAGAGGATTTCTCCCAAGAAATCTTGTCGCTCACGCGTGCTTCCTCAATGATCCCTTCAGTAATAAACACAACAATGTTGTATATTGTTCCCTTTACATTTCTTTGAAATGTGGAACCACTTCTTATTAACATGTCCCCATCTCTCCTGCGAGTTCAACTTCGTTAACAAATGTGCGATATACCAAGTAGTTCAAGTAGTTCATATTTTTTGCAAATCCTTTCATATATACCAAGTAGTTCATATTTCCAATGCCTACCTCACGTTACATTATGTGACCTTTCTCTCGCATGGTCTTCAATCCGAGAAATTTTTATCATCACAATCCTTCTTAAAGCACTGTGACACCATTTTCCTTCCTTTTTCATGCACCCTATAACGGCATCCCATCTTTATACCAATGCGCACACACCTTCATCAACTTTACAACTATTGTCCAAGCATCAACAAGATCTCTTTTTCAAACACTTTCACTTGGTGACACTAAAAGTATGTGTGGTCCTCTACACATGAACTCAATAGATAGTAATTAGCTTCCTGTGCACAAACGCGCTTATTACAAAAAACAAGGAAAATAAATAACTAATATGTAAAAACAAAGCATGAAAGGGAAATTAATCTAAGTAGCAATACTATCTTATTACAAACACAAAGAAGCTTATTTATAATAGGGCTTCAACCTACTCCCATTGAATTAACCGAGCAACATGGTGTCATCCAATGCATGTAAATTACATGTGCTTGATTCAAGTATCTTGGTTACTACAAAAGGTCCCAACCAATGCACCTTCAACTTCTAGGTGGCATGTAAACTTGGAGTCATAGAGAAGGACCATCTTTCAACTACAAATGTCTTGTTCTTAATGTGCCTATCATGTCATGCCTTTTGTCTTGAATTTTCTCAGTCTTTTGGCTCCAATGTGTAATGGCACACCTCTCATCTAGTTGCATTAGTTTCTCAATGCACTCTTCTACAACATTTTCATCATCATAATCCACATGCGTGTAAAATACGCAGGGATGGTAACAAAAATTCCATGAGTAGTACTACCTTTGTGCACAAAACACCAACTGAAAGGGTGTGGCCTTATTCAATATTTTATAAGTGGTCATGTAAGCCCAAAGTACAAATGACACTTTATCATCCCAATCCTTTCTTCCAACATCACAAATCTTTGTAAGAGTTTGTCCCAAAATCTTGTTGAAATCTTCTGCAAGTACCATTAGCTTGAGGGTGATAAGGGGTAGTTTTATGGTGTGCCACCATAAACTCTACCAATAAAATTCTGATTGTCTCATTCAAGAAATGAGTTCCTCTATCACTAGTCAAGCTTAATGGACAAACCATACCTACTAATAATGTTTCCCATAGGAACCTTGTTGTTGTGGCTACAGTAGTGCAATCCTTTGTAGGTGCACCTCTTCCCACCTTGTCAAATAATATGTAAGTAATAATGTAGCGTGCTCCATCCTACATGCATGGGTGGTGCAATAGGTCCTACAAAGTCAATGGCCCACTTCTCAAAAGGTTTCCACACTTGCAATGGGGTCTAAGTAACATCTCATCTCATCTATTTATTAGGCTTTCCAATGCTTTGAAAATGATCACATGCCTTCACAAACACCTTAACATCTTTTATGTAAAGTTTCCCACCAAAATACCAACCATCAAGATCTTGTGTGTAATCACATCACCTACATAATGTTCCTCCTGCTATTCCACCATGATCCTCCTCCATAATGGCTTTCATGCTCATGTTCAAGTACACACCAATGCAAACTTCATCTCTTCCCATTTTGTACAAATCTCCACCTATCATTTGCTAAGGTGTTATGCATATAGAAGATTTTTTTTTCTCCAATGCCTTCATTCCTTCTGGGCAAACCAATGCATGTAAAAATACTATTATATCCTCCAAATCTGTGGGTGTGTGTGGTTCAACCTAAATAACTATGCATCATGCATTATATCCTCCTCAATACTTTTTACATCCTCTCCAAAATTGATTCTTGATAAGTGATCAGACCCTAAATTTCTCTTTCCTAGCTTTACAACAATGTAAAATCAAACTCCTAAAAGAGAAGTATCCACTACAGATGTGCCCTTGCAAAAATAGGCTTGTTGACCAAATATTTCAATGCCATATGATCTGTATAAAATATAAATGGAGTAGCCAACAAGTATTGATGAAACTTATGAAGCACGTAGATCATAGAAAATGCCTCATGCTTCAGTTGGTAGTGTAATTATACTTTATTGGTGTCAACTTCCTACTTGCAAATCATATGGGGTGATCCACATTTCCATCTCTAGGTTGTGCCAAGATTACACCAATAGCCATACCAAAGCATCAACATGTACATGAAAGGGTTTGTTCCATGAAGGAAAACAAAGATTGGTGTAGTGGTAAGCCTTCTCCTTTAATGTCTCAAACATGCTTGTTGTTGCATGCATCACCCCAATAAAATTTTCCTTTCACCTTGAGAAACTCTTCCAGGGGCATGTGAAAATCTTTGCATATCCCTTAATAAATTTTCTATAATAACCAGTATGCCCCAAAAATCCACACACTTCACTTTGATTGGTAGGTTCTTCTAACCCAAAATCACAACTATCTTGGTCATGGGTCTACCAATAATCCTTCCTTACAAATGATGTGCCCAAGAAAAGTTTTAAAAGGTGTAAAAAATACACTTCTTAATATTAAGAGAAATGCTCAACTGTCTGCATCTCTCAAACATGAGCCTCAAATTATCACAATGATCCTTAACTAACCCATAAACAATCCAATCATCTAGGTAAACTTACAAAAACTTGTGAATAAAGTCATGAAAGGCTACACAATGATGCAAAATACTGTGGGTGTTCTTCAATCCAAAAGGCATAATAATATATGTAAATCTTCCCCATTCAATAGTGAAAGTGGTATTTTCTTGGTCTTCTGGCGCAATGTGCACCTAATGATAGCCTGAAAATCCATCTATAAAATAATAGATCTTACCCCTGTGACTCCCTTCAAGGATATCCTCGTGAATGGGGTGGGAAAAGGATCTATGACACATGCGCATTAAGTTCTCTATAGTTCTACATAGATCTTGATCCTCCCATCCTTCTTGATGCTTATAACCATAGGGCTAACCCACTCAGATTCCTCAATTGGTTTAATGATTCCAGACTTAAGCATTTTATCAATTTCTTCCTTTACTTTTACGCAGGTTTCAGATTCATCCTATAAGGCCTCTTCCAAACCGGATGTGCACACCTTCTTTTAGCTTAATTTTCATTTCTCCCAATGAGGGGTGCACTCCTTTCAATTCATGATAGCCTCATGGAAAAAATCCTAAATTCACAAAAATCTCAATGATCTTTGCTACCTCTTGTTCTGACCAATAATCACCCAATGATGGCCTCCTTGGGTGCATCTTCATTGCAATGTTTACCTTCTTTATCTTCATGGGCACATGGTATGCATGGCCTTCTCATCATATGTTGTATCCATTACTTCACGCACACCTTTTGTATGACTAACCTCCAAATTCTCAACCTCTTCATCATCAATGAGGTACACCATTTTACCCTTTTTTCTCCTTCCAGTGTGGCCCAATTGTAACTCTTCTTTTTTCCTCAAATCCAAGCACACCTCGGAATCAGGTTCTCCAAGAAACTCAAGCATGAGCTCTTCTTTTACATGTCATCCCCAATGTGATGTGATGCACTTCATGATCTGTAAATGCTTCATGGACTAGAGGTTTATTAGAAAAATAATCAAATGTATGGACCATACCTTCATTCATATCTCACCATCTTGTAGTCTCTTGTTTGAGCTCAACATGTACATACCACACATGTGTGCAACCTCACAGAGTGGAATAGAACTTATGCACCCATAAAGATGGTGGTAAGGCCTCCTGCCTTACACCCATATTCTCTCACAATTATGGATGTGTGCCAAAGTAAGAGTCTTCCCATGATATTCACATATATGTGTAGGTGCATTGCTCCATGTGAACCTAGTTGAAAAGGTGATTCTCACTTCTCGTCATCCCAACAAGTTATCTCTGTGTGTCACCCACCAACATGCTACTTGTTCCACGCATAGTATAAAAACAACATGTTCCTTTGATCACCTTCATTCTTCCAATTTTCTTCCATGGCACATAAGAAAGACTCAGGATTTTCTTCACTAGTATATCTAGGTAATAAATTTTCCCATGCACCTAACCATGCGTGGCATGATCATTCTAGTTACTCTCCCCTTTCATCTCATGCACCCTACCATTTCATACATGTCATGGGCCCAATTATCACAAGCAACACTTGTGGTGTCACTAATTGACTACACATCTCCCCACTTTATAACACACCTTCCTTGGATGGTTCCATAGTCTCAGGGTCATGTATTGTGCATGCATAAATCCTATTCAGATCTTCTTCACTTAGAGGCTCAACATATGGTGTATCTTTTTCTTCATTCAAAGGTATAATGATGTGCTCATTCCTATTCTCAAAACTTATGTATCCCTTATTGAAGTGCAAGTTTGCATTTGTTCACATAACACCATGGTTACCCAAGTAATGTTAGAAAGTTGTCTACTTCAACAAGCTCTAATACCTCAAAGTCTCCAGTAAACTTGGCTCCCTGAATTGTAATAGAAGCATCCTTCAACACCCCAATAGGCATAGCCCTTGTCTTATTCACCATATACAACACATTTGAAGATGGTTGTAACATAGGTCTCCCCATCTGATTCCATGCATCCAAAGTGAGCACATTTACCTCAACACCTGTATCTATCAAAATATTTCTTACCAACCACCCATCAATTATTACATCCAAAGTGATTTCCTTATCATACTCATGGTTATGTGGTGGTAAGTTTACATGTAGTATATTTTCACTCACACTCAACTCCAACATGTGGTACCTTTTCACACAACCATTCCCTAATAGAGGAATGATATTCTCTGGTGCAAACATCTTACACACCTCCTTTAGATCATCCACATCCTTTTGTGGGAGTTCAACATTCTTTGCACATTCTTCTCTCTCATCACACCTTTCCTTTTAAGCATTATATCTCACCTTGTAACTCTCTGATGACTCCCATGGTCTCTCTTATAAATTCTTCTATGAGCAACATCTAGATACCTAGCATGCATGAATTCTTCTCTCGTGATGAGTGGTCTAGATTTTGAGGTTCACACACACACACATGCACTTCACACATGCATGTGTGTGTAGTGACCAAAAAAGGTTGTAACTCAAGATCAAGTACTTCTTTGTATCCATTGATCACCCTTCATGTGTTGTACCTTGATCATCCCCATGCCCTTTTCCTTCTTCTTTCTTTCTCATGTGCTCATATAGGTCAAGAAATCCTCTAACTTATGTTGCTTTCCACACCATGTGTAGACTATATTCTATGGACAATCATGCATTGGTAATGATCTGGGGACCCACAAGTATAACAGTCCCCATGTGTGAATATACTTCTACCTCTACAACCTCTACTTATATCCTCCATGAAATCCACCTCCTCCATTATTATTTCTTCAGAAGGTTACATTTTTATACTTAGAGAATTTCTTTCCACCACCGTGTCTTTCCTTAATCTAGTCTCACATGCCTCATGAATTTGATCTATCAACAAAAATCCTTCATCATGAGTGTGTGTGTACAAAAATCTTACATACATATAGATTCACTCTTCATAGTCATGCACTTCAAGAGAGGAAAATTCTGGACATCATGGTCCAAGTGGAAAATCTCACAAGATTGTAAAAATGCATGCACTTGCACCCTACGTGAGAAACTATCCTTAGTGTGTCCTTCAACCTCACAATCATGTGCACCATATACCACTTTTAGTCTCATGTGTGAGTTGGTAGAAAGATTCTCCAATTACTTAGCCATATTTGTTATTTTCATGCTTCTCAAAAAAGGGCTCACTCTAAAGTGTCACACTTCCAACTACTTCAACACACAAGCTACTTCCAAAGCCTCACATGGATTTGTATATGTCTTATGAGATAAATGCCCTTTATGAAAGAGTCAACAATCCTCCAAAAACCATTATGCATGTTGACTTTTGATGGATATCATAAGATAATTTGGACAACAAAAGAGTCTTAAAACATGCATCATACTCCTCTTAACTTTCAGATAAACCTTGCTTGATATCTTTGAGCACATTGATGCTCTTTTCTCAAACTCCGGATGTGAAACTCAACCAAAAATGTAGTGCACAAAGAATTATAGTCCACAATAGTCTAATGTGGGTCATACTTCCTATACCAACTATGTGCACACCCCTTGTAGCGTAGTGGAAAATTGACTTTCCTTCCTATCTGAAGTTGTAATTCCCTTACATGCCATAGTAATTCACACTTATGCACATGCTCTTTGCATCCTCTATACCTCTATACTCTGGTAAGTGGAGTGACATCTCAAAATAAACCTTGAGGTGGTGTCTATTGAGGCTGGTTTGGTGGTGGTTGTTGTGGTGTGGGACTTTCCTAGGTAGGACCTGATCCAAAACCAAAGCCTCCTCTTGGATTCCCTCCGTGTAGGTGGCTACCTAATCCTCCCAGCCTCTTGTGCCCCCCTTGTGGGTTGTGGCCCAGTTGATGAACTTCCTTGTGTCCCGTCTTGTAGTACTAAACTAGACACCCATTGTCTATGTTTTTCACAACACCTACATAAGTGCTTCCAATGGTCTGTGCCAATACTCTTCCCTATTGATGCTCTAAAATAATCCTACAAGAGTACTCCCAAACACTAGCACCTTTATGTGCTGTCATGGGCATGTTACTAGTCTATGATGCACTTCTTGATTCAACACAAAATGATATCTACCTGTATCTTCTTGATTACCTTCACTACTTTGTCCTTCAACTACCTTTGGATCTGGAACACCTTGCAAGCACAAGGGCTAGGTAGCTAGGTTGAGTCAGATGTGCACCCATGGTTCTCATCTCTCCTCTAACATGTGCTCGTATCCAAAGATGATGGGGATCTCTACTACACTTGCCCAAAGTTGGGAGGACCTGATGTTGGCTCCTCCTCATCTTCTACAAGAGCTTCAAAACCTTCATGATCCATCATTCTCCTCAACTCCATTGACACTTCAATTTCCCTCTCTCATGCCTTCATTAAACCTGAGTTCATCTTTCCTCTCTCTTCCTATCTTCCACCTAGGATGCCCACCATCCTTCTCCACACCTACTCCTACCCCCCCTACATGTGGTGGGGATTTAGCTAGCCATAGGTAATCTTCCAATCCCAATTCTATCATCAAGATCTTGATAGCTAAAGGGATAGTGTAAAAATAGGATCCTCTGGGCTTCACAAAGAATCTAAACTCATCTTCCTCTGGAAAACAATATGTGGTAATTGTGTACTCCAATATATAATTATGCAACACACTATCCCACCAATGATCTACAACTCTAGTCCATTCTTCATCTTGCATCAAAAAGCATGTCTGATAATCTTCTTGTGTCCAAATCCTCGGCCTAGGATACCAAGCTTTGTTTGATGCATACGTATGCCAACCACTGATACAACTCTACTGGAAAGAAGTGAAGAACG
Source organism: Taxus wallichiana var. yunnanensis (assembly GCA_018340775.1). Lineage (NCBI taxonomy): Eukaryota > Viridiplantae > Streptophyta > Pinopsida > Cupressales > Taxaceae > Taxus > Taxus wallichiana. The sequence goes on from CM031238.1 coordinate 109,235,074, forward strand.
TCTCATATAACTCATGATAAAGATTATCTTCTACCCACTTGGGCATGCATTAAATCCAGGTCTAGTGCTATACCTCTGTGTAAAATTTTCTCTTGTCATCTTCTACCCAGATTTCAATACTCTCCAGAGATAGTTGATACACCATCTACATGTGACATCCTGGCATTAAAAAAATTGAAAAGAGGTCCCAACAATGGAACCAAAATGTAGTATTTTATTTCACTTAAGTGTTATGCGTGCTACACCTCATTTAGTCACAACTGAATGCTCACCCAAAGCACGCACAGATACTAGGTCCCTCCTTTGTGTTTTCTTTCAATAAGATGTTAGCATGCATAATTACCATGATAATTAACCAAGTATCCATTCACATATAAATAACCATTACATTCAACTCACTTTGGAAAGTAGAATCCATTAAACAAAATTTATATAAGCTTATATAAAACCATTCATCAAGGTGGTAGTAAATGGAAAGTGGGGATGGTAGGGAGATAAACTTCTAAGGATAATTGGTTTAGTGGCAATCTCTTGGACAGATTTGGGATGGCTAAGGACAGTCTAATAAGCAAGTATGGTATTAAAATCAAAGATTACATTGAAGGAAATGGCACCAACAAGAGTTGGAAAAAACTTACTCAAGCGAATTGATCTCAAAACAAATTACTTCCTCCCTTCAAGATCATTTAGATCTTATTCCATTAAGTCACCGGATTCCAAGGATGAGTTGATTTGGAATAATTCTCATGATGGGAACTACTCACAACTGGTTATATCAATCTCTTTCATAGTAATCAATCAGATTTTAATTGGAACAAGATTTGGATGTCTGAATTAACTCCTAAAATAAATTTTTTCCTCTCACGGTCATCGAGGTAGAATTCTTACCACCGAAAATTTGATGAGAAGAGGATTTATAATTCCTAATTGGTGCCATCCTTGTAAAAATGACTCGAGGATATCAACACTTGTTATACATTGTGATTATGCCAAAAGAATTTGGAACTTTGTCCTTTCTAAATTTGAAGCTCTCTGGGTGATGCCGATGAATCTTAATTAGCTATGGAATCAATGGAACCCACCCTTCAGACATTGTGTTATCAAAAGGATCTGAAATTGGCTATCCCACATTTAATGGAGGATTTGGAAGGACAAAATGATATCATTTTCAGAAATAAGAAGCAAAACTATAAACTCAAAGATTGGCAAAATTTCTAATGGTATCAAAGAGGATATTGCTGATTTAAACCTCCCAAGAACAAGATTTATCCCGAGAATGAAGAGTACATCTTATCCAATTGCGATTGGTAATCGGAGCAACCCCGGAATAGTATTGATAGATCTTCGATCAAATGGCATCCTCCTGATTCTAATTGGTACAAGTTGAACTTTGATGGGGCCTCTAAGGGAAACCCTGGGATAGCGGCAGGAGGAGGAGCAATACGGGATCATAATGGTAATCTGATTGCTTTGCTTATGCTGGAAAAATGGGAGTTCAAACTAATCATTTTGTGAAGCATTATCTCGCTCTCTCTCGGGCTTGAGAGTTGCCTGTGCTAAGAATATTCGTAACTCTGTTGTTGAAGGGGACTCCCTTAATATCATTAAACTTCTTAATCAGTCCTCATCTCCTAGTTGGAGTATTAAGGATTTTATCTCTGAGTCCATAAGCATCAGTCATACTTTCAATAACATCAGAATCATGCATACTTACAGAGAGGGCAATAAATTGGCGGATGCGCTGGCCAATTATGGCATTAATGTTAATTTCACCGTCTGGGATAATAACAGCATCCCTAATCAGCTCCACAACAGCATTCATGCAGACTTTTATATGCAAGCAATCCCTAGAGATGAGACATAATCTTTGGATGAAGATCAGCATCAATAACACTCTCACACGTGTTGCTTTAATGAATATGATGATGCAAATAATATCTAATATTCATGATAGTAAGAATTATTTGGGGAACTCCAATTGGAGTTATGTTGATTTGAAAATTACACATGCGGGATGTACTACAATCAAGTTAAAATCCAGATTCATAGCTCCTCTGGAAACCGATGGGAGTTGTAATGTGATTGTTGACGAAAAAGAGCTACTCACACACGCGACCTCCCGCAGGCTCAGTTCAGCAGTCACACAGCCGTTCGTGGGAAGAACAACGGCTATAGTTTCCAGTTTTGTGCGGCTTTCAATAGCAAGAAGCGGACAGGTCTCTACGCACATAGGCATCTGGGAAATTGTTGTAATCAGTCTATCACCGAGAAGATGGGAGGACCTCCCTGCCAAATTGAACCATGCGCGGACCCCGACTGGAAGGAAAATATTGAGCTTTGGAACATTCTCAGCAAATGTGGTTTCACCAACTTCGTGGAAAAGGTGCAGGGGCATGACCAAAGCATTTCTGTGCATTTTGCTAAGGAATGGAAGGAACGGACTGTCGACTATGGGGGACAGAAGATATCAGTCAATGAAGATCTTATTGCTGAAGCGACCGGTCTTTGTTTGGAGGGATACCACTTCTTCAACAAAAGGGTTGATAGAGATGCTGAAGAAAGAAGATTTGTGGAGGGATCTGAGGAGCTCACATTTGGTACAGCAGGGCCTGCTTGTCAGCTCAATTCCTCCACCCTATGATGAGGTAACTCGCATGATGATTCGATTCATCTCCTTGGAAGGTAGGTTTGTCTCTGTCCCTGCTAAACATCTTATCTTTCTAAACCACTTCCGTAGGAATCGATTGGTTTGCTTCCCCCATTATCTGCTGAACTCCCTTGAACGCTCCATTTTGGAGTTTCAGAAGCACACCCGGCGGTTCCCTTGCATCAAGGACTTATATTGTTGATTCATAAATGTTTCCTTCTAAAATACCCTGGTCTTCCTTCCTCTCCTAGCCCGGCTTCCCCTTTGATGGGCTCTGCTGCTGTCAGCCCTGTTCCTCCTGCTGCCCCTGTCACCGCTGCTGTCACCCCCCAGCCGGCTGTTCAAGCTTCTCCATCCCTTCCCCCTGCTGCTGCTCCCGCCACCCACCTCGCCTCTACCTCTAAAAGACCGGTCACCAGGGCCTCCAGGAAGCTCAACCTTGAGGCTCTTTCTATGGAGAAGGAGCCTTTCGAGCTAGAGATTGCACATGACCTTCTCCATATCAGCAGTGCCAGTCCCCGGGAAGTACAGTTGGATAGCTCTTCAAAGAGGTTGGAGGCCTTAGAGGCTGAGATGAAACTGTTGAAGGATGAGGTCAAGAACCTTGCTAAACAGAAAGGCAAGAAAAGCATGGAGGGGGAGGGGAACATTGATAGCAATCAGATTGAGGACATTTATAAGAAGCTAACTTCTTTGGACTCCCGCTTAGGGATGGCCAAAACTAGACATGATTACAGCATTTCCACCTTTAGGGCAATCGAGGAGTTCATTGAGGGTCATGCCAGAAGTGTTTCCAACCTCGCGGTGTCCCGCCGCACTTTGGGGCAACGAAAAAGAGAGCAAAAGAACCATTGAGGAGCTTGATAAAACTGATGCTACCCACATGACAACTCTGGGTATGTTTCGCGCCTGGAAGAGAGTCAAGACCAGCATCGACAAAGCCACCAAGAAGTAGCATTGGTTGCTTCTGCTGTTTCTGTTTGTTTTTTTGTTGTTTTTTTGCGGTCTCTTTACTGCTTTTTTGCAGTAATTTTGTTGTTTTGTCTCGGTTGAGTAGTGTTTCTGGGCTACTTCGAGCTTCATTGTAACACTCGGATCTTGATCCATTCTCTCTGATTCTCACTCTTATTCCAGCTCTTAGGCCTTCTTTTGTTCTCAAGGGTATAGTCCCTTTCAAAAAACTATTTGCCAATAATAAAAAAATATATAAAACCATTCATTACAGAGATGTGTAGACCTAGACACACATGCATCAAAGCCTAAAGAGAAACATGACCCAAAAGTATAAATGGTACCCAATAACAATCCATTCATCAAGTATTTATAGGGGTGGGAACTTTCCCTTCATCGCCCATGTGCTCTCCTAATAATAGGTGTGCTCAAAATAGACCGCATGCATTACATTCCTAAAAATATCCATGCGTACATCCTTTTCATGATTTTTACAAAACAACTAATAATAGATTATTCCTAAAGATTGAGCATGCTTTAATCCTATTATTAGACCCCTTCAGCATACTTGGCATGTGCTTTCCTCGCTTACGTGCTCTTTACTCCAAGTTTGATTTTTTATTTTTGGCATGTGCTCAAATAAACTGGCTAAGTCCCAAATTTTCCCTATCTAGGCGCAAACCTCCACGCGCGTTGTTTCAACCCTTCTTATGCGCACCTATGCACCATCCTTGTGCGTGCCTCGGCAAACGTCTGTGCACTCTTCATACTTAGGCATTTTTCCCGCTCAACAAAGTTCTGAAATGGATTAAGAACCATAGATGTAAGAGTAATAGATGTATGCATAGTACTTTATGTGAGAATATGATCATTTGGTGAGGATACTAGAGTATGCTTGAGTTGGTTCCGAGAGAGACATAGTGAAGAACATAAATATTATCGTATTTTCTTCTGCAAAATGTTGTGTCTAATCTTTAGGAAGACCATTATCGCAGTAGAATATGTGCACTTACAATTATTAGAGATCATAGTGCTAGATTGTATATCAATGCAAGTAAGATTAGTGTAGGGATCCCTCCTCACACCAAGTAAAAGCGTGAGCTTGATTAAATGATATAAGCTCATATTAGAAAAGGGCGGAAACCATTAGGCTTGAGATACAAGGTATAAAAGAATTGAGGATTAACCATGATTATATACAAAAAAACAAAGCTTAGAGCTAATAATAGGATCATGTACCAAGAAAATGAAGGAAAAACCATATTCAATTCATATTCAATCCAAGAGTCGGGTTCACCAAATGTTTACACTCTAAAACATATAAGATATCTATGATGTGAAAATATATAGGATGTAAGGGTTTGTTACAAGTGGTTACTTTGAGTTAGTTAATTTACAATTAACCATGAATAATTAGAATAACACATTAATACTTGCAATAATGATATCTCAAACAAATAAGAGGAGATGAATAATTAGTCATAAAAAGTGGGAAAAAGATATGGGTGTGAAGAGGGTAAACAAGATGGTATGAACTTGAAGATTCTTCCTTTATGAAATCAGCAAAAATATCTCTATTTAGGACCATATAGTCCTACCCGTATTATATATGGATCTTCCTCTTTTGTACAATCATGTACATGCTTACAATGGGGTTTTGTAAATTTATACGCCCTTCGCTTATCTAAAAGCTTCATCATTTTATGTCATTATAGCTCACACAACCTCAACATGACCTACAATGATCTAAATCAAGTGGAAACCCTAGATACCCACAATACCATTTATTAAAGTATTAGATAAAAAGGATAATTTAGTGTTCAGGTGAATTTGGAATACCTTCACGATCAACCCCTATTGAGACAATAAAAGTGTTGTACTACATGATCTCAAGAAAGATCAAGGTGTGAATGTGATATAATCCAACATTTATGTGTGCCCTCATATCTCTTGATACAACAATAATGGGATAACTATAAGATAGAGAATGTACCCAACACAATAGTAGTGTGATGTGGTGTGTTTCAATTGCTATAATAAACCCTTTTATTCATTAAAAACCTTTTATAATTCTTGAAGTGAATTTTCCTTGTTAAGACATGACTCTAGGATCCTCGACTACTCATAAATGGAGGAAGATAGACTCTTTAACCTAATTGAGTGCTTTATACCTATATTAGTGATTGCTCTAAATGATGTGTAATTACTTTATGAAGATTTAGGAAAGCCATGTATGCTTTTATATTGATATTTGAAATAGGATATTATGAAAGTGTCGGTGAGTTATGAAGTGATATAAAATTTCTTATATAGCCTTCCATAGGTGAAATATCACTCTAAGGTTGACAATTTAGGAAGAAGAATCAGACAAAAATATTCAAATTGAAAATAGAGTTATAATATACGAGGGGGCAAGACCATGCAAGCTATCCAGACCATAGTCCATTATGGTCCTGAACTATACAATTTTTCTAAGGAAAATAGTGAGATAAAAGTTGAAGTTCAGGAATGATTCCCGAGGTTGAATTACTACCTTGTTTGATTAATATTTCTTAGATGGACGGCGATAAAAGTGTAGGGATGATAAATTCAAGAAATATATAACAATATGTGTTGATTGAGCTTAGAATGCGAGCCTTTGTCTTAGCAAGGAAAAAATCCAAACTTTTTATTGCCAAATTTTAGTGTCTATAGTTAACTACATTATAAGCTACAAACTCATATTCATTTCTCGTTGAATAACCGTAATATAGATTGTCTACTTTTACAATTTTGATGGATCCCCAAACTTTCTCCAAATTCATTTGGCACATGGATTTCTTATTAATAGGAGGAAATTTCCCTTCTTCCATTACTCCCATATCCCCATTAAATTTGATCCCATTAAATATTTGAGAAATTAATGAGGAGGTAGTTTTAATGTATTTAGCATTATCCCAAGTTTCAATGGATTTAATTCATTCAAAGCTTTAATTTTGTATTCTACAATTTTATAAGTTCTTGCAGTGTGCTACAAATCCCCATTAGCTCAAGGCCCTTCAAAAGAATGCAACTAGCTCACCAAACTTTGACAAAGGTCAAAGGATGTGATATGTTAAGGTCCCATCTTCACCGTTAGATATTTCTTTAATCAATAGGAAGCAAGTACCCTAAATAAAAATAAAAGTAACGATATTTCTAAACCATTTCCCCACTATCATATGTCTTAATTTTATTGTGAGGAAGTGACAAAAGAATTGATAAGCTTACGTAAAAGTGGGTACTACTAAAGAATAAGTTAAGTAGATCCGCATATGTTAATCAACAACCAAGTGCCAACCTAATAAGTTAAATATCGTGCAATAAAGATCAATATAAATGATTTTGAACCTGATGCCATATCATATATTGCTTAAAATTTGAAAAGCATATTTTATGTTAAGTGTCTTGATCCAATCACTTAGTAAAGTAGTAATAATTAACAATCCTTTTCTTGCACAACACACCCACTATGCCTTCTCTTAGGAAAAAAATCAAGGAAATTAAAGAACCTCCATGATAACCATGGTCATGTTGCATCGGGATAATATGATGAATATTACAAACAAATATGTACTCTAAAAAATTTAAAATTATATTTTTTTGGGATGAGTGTTCACATTCTACCTACATTTGAAAACATCTCCTATAAAAACCTAGGTGATTCATTAAACAAGCTAGTATACTACGGTACTACCACAACTAAATTTTACCAAATTACCAATACCGTGAACTCACATACTCTAAGCACCAATATAGATTTTTTTAACTTACATTTGAAAAAAAAAAATCTAGTTTAGACCTCGGGTGATTCGTTGATAGATGATACGGTTTACCACACAAGTAGCTTACCAAATATAATACCATGAACTCGCATACAAGCACCAAAGATTGAAGTTAGCTTATTAGAGTTTAGAGTCAAGGGATAGTTGATGCAGTGATGACACACGATAAGGAGTATATAGACACGTGACAAGGGGGTTAGCGTAAAGAAGAGGTATTACAACATGCATGCGCGACAAGGAGGTATTATAGATGTGATAGACAAGGGGGTTAGTTGATGACATAGGTAGGGATATAGATTATAGATGTGACGCGCGACGAGATAGAGTTGACACATTGTTGACGCGAGAGATAGATAGGAGATAGTGACGTGTTGTTGACGCATGAAAAGGATAGTTATGCTATTGATGACGCAAAAGGGGTTTGATACGATGATAGGGATTGCGATATTTGACGCGCGACAGATAAGAATTTTGACTTTGACGCGCTACTTGGTTCTTTTGTTGACGATTGACTCTATTCAGAATAATGGAAGGTGTTAGTCCTCAGAATGCGAAGACCCTAAAAGTAACTAAGAAATATCAGAAGTCCCTGTTCAAGTATTTTGGAAACTCACTGATATAGATATTGAAACTACCAACAACCATATAGCTACCACTAAAAATAATCTGAATACTGACTGTGTGGAAGGTAATATTGAGGTGGACATGCATTCTGCACAGTATCAAACAAATGACACCTACAATAATATGCCGATCTTGAAGATATAATCTATTGAGATGCCGATCCCAAGATATTCTTCCTATTTGGGGTGTAACCAGAGTGCATCAAGATATCACACATATAAATACTCAGAAAATGGAACACAAAATCAAATTCAAATTCTAGTTCACGAAAGAGGAAACCAGGTGATTGTGATATTGCTCAAAATTCTACTAAAAAAGTAAAACATTGAAAACAAACAAGAATATGTGGACCATTGGCAGGACATACAAGTTTGATTGGGCAACCAAATTTCCATTTATCGAACTTATACAATCATCTAATTCAGAAGAGATCCCATCTGAATGTACATGTACAATATGTACGTGGAAATTGGGAAAGCAACAAAAAATGCAAATGAAGTTGGACACTATAGAAAAACATTGTGGAAAACAATATTTGACTCAGAATGGGGCGGATGGCTAGAAAATCAAAACACATAGGTGGAAAACTAAAAAGAATGCATGCATGTTAAATACGCAGGATTATGAAGCAGAGCAGAAAAAACGCAGACATCTCGTGGAAAAGGGAGGAACGATCACATCGCAAATTGGTAAGATGAATCAAACAAATCTACATGCAAAACTCATACAATTCTCTACTTTATTTCACATACTAAAGAAAGGAAGACCGATTTCGATTTCCTCGATTTCAAAGTTTTGTATCAATATAATGGAATGTCAAATGTACCTCAATCTCATTGGTCTGAAAGTAGTGGATGGGAAATGGAAAATGCCTTTCGATGATAGAGAAGGAAGATTTGAAAGAGAATGTAAAAAATCAAAGTTTATCTCTCTTTCAATTGATGAAGTGACAACAATCAACAACACTGCATGGGTATGTATCCACGTCTATACTTTAGAAAATCATATAAGGACACCTCATCTGTTGGGTGTTATGAAAATGGTTGAAAACTGTAATGCCAAAAACCTACATAAAATAGTTGTTTCTCATTTGAAAGATATTGTTGGAATGACTGATTATGAAATTGCTACAAAGTTGGTATGCATGTGGAGCAGATGGTGCATCTATCATGCAGGGTCACCAACAGGGTGTGTGTTAGATTACAAACAACAGTGGCCCCATATATGCTACCAATTCACTGTATGGCTCACAGAATGAATTTAGCGTATAAAATGGTAAGCAACTACGAAAATGTTGCTAAATTAGAAGACCTTATAAGAGAACTTCATGCCTATATGGCAAAGCATCCCAAAGTGATTTCTTGAGTTCCAGAAATTTGCAATTGGAATTACAGATGGCAAAAAAATTCTGAAAGATGTTGAGACTAGATGGATCTCTTTGTATGAACTTGCATGCAGAGTTCGTGAGGAGTATCCTTCGTTGGTTGGTTTCATGCACAAATATCATCATGAAGTTGATAGGATGAGGGACTTGTTGTTCCGTTTAACTGATTTGGAGACATTTCTTACATTGGTTGGTATTCTTCCAATGTCGCAAGAGATCAATACACTATGAAGCATGCACAGGGGAGATTAATCTATATTGTGGATTTTATACGGATGAGAAAAATGGTATGTCAAAGTCTTGATATCTTGTATTGTTCCCAAGATAGTTTTGATACACCTGTTTTCAAGAATTGGAAAGCTTTATTAGATCTTAAAAATCCCAATAACTATTTGAGATTTAATATCCACGATCACCTCTGCATCACTGATTAATGGGAGGGACATACCACTGCACATTTTGTAAAAATGTCAAGATATTACAGGATCGAAATGAGAAGATGTTCCCATGACACGTAATCTCTTTGAGTCTATTATAGTTGAAACAAGAATAAAGCTTTAAAAAATTTTAATCCTTATCATCAGAAATTAGAGAACGTTTCTCCAAAGATAAAATTCTTGAAGCCATGGGTGTGATGAATCCTAATTTTTGGAATACTGAAGGTGGTCATGTGACTTTGTAAGAAAGCATTTCCATAAATCCATGGGTACAATAATGGAACATTTCACAAAGACTTCAGAGTTCAAGGGTATGGAAATCAAAGGTATACTGAATGTTGATTTATTAAAGTTTCAATCAACAAATTTTGCAACAACAATGAGGAACCAATATAAAAATTTAGACGAACCTTCTAAAAGTGGTGCTATTACAAGGTTATGGCGAGGAATCTATCAAAGTTCTATCTTACAAGAAGATATCAATGAATATTTCAGATTATATGAGTTATGCCAAACAATGATTTTGGGGTCTGATGGAGGACGAAAGGGTTTTCAGTGCATTATCATTTATAAAATCAAAACTGAGAAATAGGTTGGATAAAAATCTGAAAGTTGCATGAGGTGTTATGTATCTCGCTACTCCATGGAAACCTTTCCTTTCGACAGAGAAATTGCGCATTGGAATTCCCTTTGTGAAAGAAGAGGTGTGAATAATACAACTACAAGTACAATTGTTCCCAACATGTTGAGAGTGGAATTGGTGCATCATCACACTCTACATAAGAGAACATCGAGTTTGAAGAAGCTATTGATAATGGATTGTTTCAACTTTAAATAGGTATCTCCTTCACCTTACTTTTATTGTTTGTCACCTTAAATTTTGTTTCAGCTCTTGTTATCATTAAAGATGTTACAGGTATATATATTTACATTTATTTAAATACAATTTTTTTATTTTTTTTTTTGAAAACATGGGTTGACATCCATCCGAGGAAGCTGGTACTTCTCGGATTGACAATGTCAAGCAACTCACCCATCTATCTACTAATCCATTTCTCGTGTTGAGTTTTCTTAAAACAAAGATCTAGCACATTACGAAGTGATGATTTCACAACCATCTAAAACACTAGAGGTAACTTAAACCCTATCATATGACCTTTCTTGATTTTTTACAATTATGTTTAATTTATTTTTATATTTGCAAAATGCTTTGATATATTTTTTAAACTTTGTGGGATAAAATCACACAATCAAATTTTACAAAGAGGAAGATTTTTCCATATTATACAATTCATAATCCACGATCCATTATACAATTCATCATCCACGATCATGCTTGAAGCTAAATCTACATCCACATAAAATTCATCATCATCCATATATATCATATCATTATCATATCATAATCCTGACACTCCAATTATTATTAAATTCATCATATCATTATCATAATCTTGACACTCCAATTATTATTAAAACAATTATTTATCTATTTTAAATTTGCAGAAACATCTCTGTCCTAACACATTCCATTTTTTAAAAAAACAATTATCCATTATCATCATTCATCATCATCTATATCCATTCTAATGTCATCATGATCATATCATTACAAGTATAGAGAAGAAGAATTTGAGAACGTTTAAATGTCTCTGTCGTACAACATTCCAAATTTTCTTAAAACAATTATCCATTATCATCAACCAGATTCCATGATCGTGCTTGAAGCTAAATCTACGTCCACATACAATTCATGATAATCCATATCTATGAGACTGATTCTATTGTAATGTCATCATCCACATCTAATGCAATCATCATTACAAGTAGAGAAGAAACATAAACGCCATATACAATCTAGAAATTCTATACATAATATATAGGAAGTTATAAAATTAAAGATTATATAGTATTTCAAATTTTCAAAGGCTATCAAATTCAAGTTTCAAATTTCAAATCCAGATAATAAAATTCAAATGCCATGACCATAACATTCAATGTTTCAAATTTTCAAATATAGATTCAATTTTTCAAGTTTCCACACTCAATAATGAAAATTTTCAACCCTCAATTTTTTGTACCCCTTTCCACTCATGTACTCCTTTCCCCAATGGCTTCTCCACCTGTACCCCTTTCCCCAATGGCAAAAATAATCCTAGAACTTATGAGATCTTCCGCAACACTGTCTAGATTTTTTAAAATTCTTTCTTCTTGCTTTGTCGCATCTCCATGGGACAACAAATTTGGATCAACAACTTGCCTTAGTTTTGAATAAAATTTCAGGGTCAAAGCCATGCTCTTTAATTATCCGCTTCAGTGTATTGTTTTGTTTGTTAACCAAAACAATATTTTCCTTCAAATTCTTCACTGCTGAGATAAATTGTTCTTCAGTGGTTTCCAAGTGAACTTGGAAAACCTTTGCTTGACTCTTCAAATTTTCATATTTCAACTGCACAAAAAAGTGATGTCAATTCAACATATTACTAAAATAAGAAAACTTTAAATTAACAAAAATATTGTTTGAAAGTGATAATACTTACGACCACTCTATCTCTCTCGGCATTTGCAACTGCTACCAGATCCTTTTCCTTAGACCATTTGTTAAAATATGCCTGGGCCTCAACACTAATATTTTCCAATTTGTTTAATGTCTTATCCAAAATGTCATCTTTATAGTTGTTGTTATATATGTGATAGTCCCACTTCTTACTTGGGTAAGTAAGGAATCCATCTTCGCAGGTTGATTCTGGACTACAACGTATAAACTATCCCTTTGCCAATAATTTTCATAATGACTTATTATCTCATTGATAAGTACTTTAGCCCTTCTCTCCCATTCTATGAGCTGACTGATATGAGGTAGAATAAACTCATCGACATGGGATTGACAATCATAACCAATTAAGTTCTCTAAAGGAAAAGGTAACAATTCACCATCTGTATCTGATGAAGATGATCTCACTGAGAGGTATGGGGCTTTCGGGTTGATCAACTACTACTTGTTTCTACCTTTGGGTGGCCTGATCCTATTTGTGATAAAATAAATCAAGATTCAAACAAATAAATCTAAAGTGAAATGTAATTCAATATGGTAAATTATGTTGAAATAGAAGTATACCTACTGGCCTTGAATCATCTCACGTGTATTGAAAAATCCAGTTGGGTCATTGCTATCAATGCCCAAGTAATCTTCATCTAAATTTATATTATTTAAAACCGATATGCCCATTGCACTGGGCAAGCCACCAAGTGAGAGGGTTGGAATTCAAAACGAGGAGGCAATGTTTAGTGTCCCACTAGGGGCCGGAGCAATTGGCATGCATTTACCAATGTTCTTTTTCCTGATCCTCTGGTTGGCATTTTGAATATTATTAGTGGAGGGGGGGGGGTGCCACTGTTTGTATAGAAGGAGGACTGCAATGTGCTAAAAAGTTCAAGAAAAATCATATGAAAAACTAGAAAACAATGCAAAAACTATGAAATTAAACGAAGTACTATTCAAAACTTGTACCTTGTTGTTGAGGGGTAGCTTGTCATGCGTGCTTGAGGTGGCCGTGTTGGAGTAGTAATTGGTGGTTTTTGAGTTGTCTGTTGTTGGGATTGCTTGAGGTGGTTGTTGAGAAGACACAAATGCATGCGACTGAACTGAGTGAGTTGGGGAAGATGGTTGACTTTGAGAAACACGCGTATGGTCCAAAGTCCCTGTAATGTCATCAACATACAATTGTATGTCAATTCAATAGGTAAAATTTAAATGGGAAAATGAAAATACAAATTTGGAATTTGTAAATAATACATGTAAGGGTATTACTTCTCTGGCATTTAATGAATTCAAATGGTTGGGGGTTCGAGATGAGTGAGCTTCCATTTCAGATTGTGAATCTCCCGATGCCTCAGCGTGTTGTTGGCCTCTTCCTCTTGATGCCACCTTTTTTTGGGGAAGGGCCTCCATAAATCTTCTCTCAAAAAATAGTAAATAGTTAATACTTGTGCACAATGTAATGTCAAAATACAAACTTTATAGTTTATACCTATTGTTCTTCAAATGGAATTGAAAAATTCATCAACGCCTCATCCATGCAAGTGGGAATTGGTTTGTCTTTTAAATTTAAAAGAGCCTCATAATAAAGGCCAAGGAGATAGTTTGTGGAGTAAATGACAAGTTTTTCTAAAAGCTTTGCATTTGTAATGTCAGTTCTTTTTTTTTTTGATAAAAAGGTGCACCAATCAAATTTTTGTTTTGCGATAGTTGCAACAATGTATGCAATGGCCCAGTTTGGTATATCTATTTTCCGACCCTGAAAAACTATTCTGGATTGAAAAAGGAAATCATTGCAGCAAGAAAGTGGTGTGCAATTGCTTGCATATCCACACCACGTCTGGATTTATTGACATGAGCTGCAAATGCCAAAAAATAGTTGGAATTAATATAAATTTAAATTGTATCAAAATCAAAAATTGAATAAAAATGACGAATGAAAACAGTTTACACTTACAATCAACATGGAAACCAAAATTCGATTCGAGATATTTCTTATCATCTTCGATGAGTGTTGCCTTCATTGTAAAAAGGGTAAATTTCTTGAAATGGGAGGCCTCGTAAAAACCGATGAATATCAGCTGGGTCGATACCGAATTGAAACAATCAGGCCATCATCCATAGTAACATTAAACATGTCATCCTTTGTATTGTAAGAGGAGAGAAGGTAGTTCAAAATATCTTGGTCTGTTTTGAAATGGGGCATCTTAACGAGCCCACCAAACTCACATGCATCGATCAAATCCTTGTATTCGAAGTCATTTGTAAAATAGTCTGGATGTGGGGGCACAAAGGATTCCTATAGAGTATCTTTCCCGTGGATAGGGCTTGTGGGTTGACTGGATTTTCCTCTTGATTTTTGTCTTGAGCTTGGGATGCACTTGTAGTCGCCATTGTAGTTGTCCTTGAGCTTGATTGTACTTGACTTGGATAATGGATTCCTGTATATAAGAAAATTTGAGAGCCGAAAGTGTAAACGTGAAAATGACCGAAGGAGGGTATTTATAGGACAAAACCAGAGTCAACGAATATTTTTGATGCACGTCAATAAGCCTTCGATGACAAGACGCCAATAAGACTTGATGTGCGCTGTCAATGATGCCTTATTGACATGCATCAATCGACAAGGGTCATTGATGCGTCGTCAAGGCCTTGTCAGGCTGACGCGGCATCATGCACGGCCAAACAAGGCGCTGCAAACAAGGCAAGGTTGACATGCACGCCAACAAGGCGAAGTTTGATTGACGCACACAATGAGCCTTGTTGAGCTGAATCATCAATGAGGTGTCGTGTCTGAATCTGCGGTCTCTCTAGCTTAAAAAGGCAAAAATTCAATTATGAAAAAATGGTAAATTCACCTTTCACTGAAACCGGTTCCGGGGATATTCACCAGGTATTTTCCACCTCCAATTTTCTAGAGGTGTCTTAAAATGAACCCTACTCCCAAAATATGAAAATACTTTGAATTATTGGGGACCAAATATCGATCCAAGAAGGTTATCTCTCTCCTTTTGAATTTCAATGAATTATTATTTTTATATTCATTTTGTTCAAACTCAAAACTTTTTAAACGATTAAGATGGATTATTTGTATTGACTTGACTATTTTTATTTATCTCGTATACACACAACGTCAAATTGGGGCATTAATATTGATACCTAATTTATTATTAGAACTGCCCATTATATTACCAAAAATATAAGAGAGTTACAATAACAACGGCGACTAGAGAACTCACGGTCCCACAAAAATGCACGTAGGCAATAGAAAGTTCCCAAAGGGAAAACAGAAAGCACAAGAATTACTAAAGAAACGAGAGCACTAGGCACAAGCCACCACTTCGGGAGGAGGGGGAGGATCATCCTAGGGAGGGATATACCGTCCACTAGATGGATCGGCCAAATGAGGGTCCACCTACCAACCATCTTAGTCAGGAAATTACATCTCGCATAGAACAATTATCGCCCAACCAAGGGGGCGAGAGTAATCGAGATTCTAAATGCTAGGCAAAGGAGAGGCCCACCATGAAGAGATCATTACTCCCTTCCCCTCGGAGGTGGGCTCCAACCTAGGACCAAAATAAGACGGAGTCAAGGACGACCCCAAGGAGAGGTGGAGCGGTGGTTACGAGAGTGGCTCATGCAACACAGTCCTGGTGGAGGTGGCCACCAAGACAAAGATGACCAAGGTGGCGGAGGCAAAGGGTCCAGAGGGACCCAAGTCATCATGCATGGCACACTCCCCCAGTGTGCAAGCAACTCCTACAAATGAGAAAACTCCTACAAATGAGAAAAATCAAGGGAAAATTTCTTCTCTTGATCTTGAATCAGATACGCATAATATACAAGATACCCACTTTGTCATTAGTGGAAAACAAGGAAACAAAATGATCATTCCAAAATAACATATAATTTAGCACTTTCTAAATATGAAATAAAATGCAAGCTCTAAATAGTTTCCATAGAGTATCAATATAATGATTTCATGGGTTGAAATCCCCAAACAAAGCTAGATGCCAATGAAAAAATTCAAGGTGGAAGGGTTGAAAAAATGAATGAATCCAACACCAGATGGCCTGGGCATAAGGGTAAGACCAAAATAAATGCTTAAAAGATTATAGTTTGGAACATAAACAACATTTAGGATTTGGGATGCTATTGTGACTTAATCGTTTCACCAAAGGAAGGCCCTAATAAATAAGACACCATAGAAAATGATTAACTTTGGGCTTCAAAAAGAATTCCAAGCACGGGAAAGTTCTGCAGTGAAGCTGTGGAATGAGTAGAGTGCACGTCCCAACAAGCATTGAGTTTGGAAATGGCAAGAGAGAGAGGGCTCAAAATATGGTAAATAATGTCCGCATTATAGCAGGAAGGAATTTCTTGATTCCATCTCCAGTCCATGTCACCACCATGCATCCGAGGGTTTAAGCCCAAGTTTGTGGAGCATAATGTCTGACATCAACTCTTGAATTCTATAGATAGATGAGAGGTCCAAATTGGTGAGATTAAATTTCGTCTTGAGCTCGGCCATGGCACCTGACTCTAGGAGACCAAATCCATAATGGTGTGAATTCCTTTGCGAGAGAGTCGAGAGACTTTGATTCCCAAAGTTTCCACAAGTAGAAGACTATCATCAGTGATGATGGGATACCACCATATATTCTAATAATTGAAAGAGAGCCCAAGATGAAATTTGTTTCCAATCCAACATCGGGGTTTCACCAAATAAAACACTTTCCATATGCTTTTGGCCACGAAAGTGCCATAAATATTGACCGGGACCCTAGTGATAATCAAGGTGTGCAACCCGATATTGTTCCAACATTTTTTCCATAGGGAGCACCAGAAGCAATACAATGTCGAAGTAGGATTTTCTAGGCTTGATTTCCTGAGAGACATCACGCACGACCCATTTAGAACATAAAGCCACACTTTTCCTGTACACATCAATAATTCCCATGCCACCTTGATCATGGGGAGACAACAGACATCCCAAGCCACCTGATGAAATCCAACTGAACCAGAACTTTTACACCAAAGGTAGTCCCGAAGTAGCTTGGAAAGCTTGGTGAAGGAGGCACGGAAGGGCACCAACACATAAAATAATACACATGGGTGGTGACCAAAATCTTGGTACACACTTGGAATTTACCAACGGAGAGAGGGGGGTTTAGAATACCACTAAAAACTTTATGTTCAACTCTTTCAATCACATACTTCTAGAGCGTGGCGGAGTCACTATCAAAGGAAAAAGGAATGCCCAAGAATTTGAATTGTTCACCTCTTCCAATCTATTTCCAGGGGTAAGATTTCAACCATCAAGCATAAGGAAGCAACTTTGTCTATAGCTCATCTTTAGCCATATTAATGTTAGATCCTAAAGCAAGGCAGAAAGTATCTAGTAAATCAAACAGCGTTGCCACATTCTATTCAGACCCTGCCAGGGTTAGAAAGGAATCATCACTGAAATGACCATTAATAAGTTTTGTCGAATGATCCGGAAGGAAAATCCCCCAAATGTGACCTTGATCAACACAACGAAATAATAAAATAGCCTAAGGCGCTAGTGGCTAAAAAAATAAAATAGGTGGAAGAGGGCATCCTTATCTAATAGAGTGGAAGAGGCCAATCATGGAAAACTTATGAGCATTGATGGTTAGGCAAGCGAACGCATTAGAAAACACAGTTTGACCACTAAAGTGAAGAATTCACCAAAACCTAAGGTTGTGAGCATAGCCAAAATAAATGGCCATTCGATGCGATCATAGGCCTTTTCAAAGTCAATTTTGAGAAACAACTGGTCATCAGAGAAAGCTGAGCCCATTCCATTCCCTCCCAAAATTGTTATAAGTTTACCCAGAATGTACCAGCCTTTGACAAAACCCTTCTACTTAGGGAAAATAATTTTTAGTAATATATCAACAATACGAAGAGCCAAAGCCTTAGCAAGAATTTTTTATGATACATTTAACAAGGTGATAGGCCTCTAGCTAGTTATCTGCTCTAGATCACCAGCCTTAGGAATAAATTTGATGTTTCCTTAATTTATGAAACTCCAAGAAAATTGGCTTAAAGAGAGCCATTGTAGACACGAAGCATATTGGGGCCAACAAAATACCAAGTCGCTTTGTAAAATTCACAAAGAAATATATCTAGACCTCGATATTTATCATCTAAAAGGCACAACATTGCGGCATAGAGCTCGTCCAAATAAAGAGGATCATTGCAAAGGTCTCGCTCCTTAGGAGAAATCTTGACCGACACAACCTCGATACATTGTTGTAAGGCAGAAACTTGCTCATTCGTATCCTTTTGAGCTTAGAAGACTAACCGATAATGCTCAACGAAGGCATTAGAAATCTCGAAACTCCGTGAGCCGCTGATGTAAATCATGGATAGCTTTGATCTGTTGATGAGCATGCTTTGCTCAGAGGGATTTGAAGAAGTTTTTTGACACTTTGTCTCCCACCTTAAGCCAATGCAGCCTCGACCGGATTTGCATGCACCATGGGTCAAATGAGATTCAATGAGCTTGAGCTTATGCCAAATTTCAACACCTCGAATTTGAAGGGGAATGTTGAAAGGAATGTTTTCGAGCATAAGTAAAATCCTTCTAAATTCTTTATGTAGAGCCAAGTCCGCCCATTTACAAACTTGAGCAACTTGCTTACCAAACAACGAGAGGAAATGGGTGGTGTGTTGAATCACCGCTTCCACCACTCATTCCAAATGAAATGAATGGAGGATGTGGCACCATGTTCCAAACCTTATCTATAAGTAGGATCACCTCGATGACTCAAAAAAGATACATTAAGAGGGAATTGATTTGAAGGGACTTTGAAAAGGGGCCCCACGCCAAATAACCTTAAATGAGATCGATGATGATCTGGACAAAAGCACATCTGACCACACTATGACAGGGGAGGAGCCTTGCATGTCAAAATCAAAAATAGTCCTTGTTGTGAAAGAAGTACACGATCAAGACTTTTAAAAACCGATCATATCCTTCTCAAATATTTTTCCAAGTATACCAAGCTTAGGCCTTAAATTCTACCACCGACGAGCAACGGATCAAAAATTCCCCAATGACTTTTAAAGAAATACCAGTCGCACGCTCATCGACACACCAACGAATAGGGAGGGTGCCAATTTATCATCTGATGTTCTATCATATTAAATTCACCACACACCAACCAATAAGCTAAAGGTAATTTATCACCTAACCATTTCCATAAAGTCATTCTTTCAGAGCCATCATTAGGAGCATAAACATTAAGAATACTAAAAGAAAAATCATTAATCGTCATAATCACCCACACGGCCTGATTTGAAGGATCTTATCCCAAGGAGGTGATTAAGGCCGAGAATTTCGGTGCTATGGAAATTCTCGCACCACCTTTTCCATCAATGTGTTGAGTATGAAAATGTGAAAAAGTTGGGCAATACAAGTTAGCGTATTCTGAAGCAAAAAACCAAAAATCTTAATTTCCTGCAAACAAATAATATCAAGGTTGTTTAAACGTTGGCAAAGCTAAATGAATAGATTATTTGCGAGAGGGATCTATAAGACCCCGAACATTCCATGAGATAAAATTCATGAAAAATCAGACATATCAAACTCCCCTGCCCATCTGGAATACCATCCTCCGAGCCAAGAATGGACTAAGTGAGATCTTGTTTGAATTAGAAATCTCAACTTGAATGGAGAAGCGTTTTGCCCCATCATCTCCTCACATGTTATGGGACACCTCCTGGGGTGGACTGTGAGAGCATCACAAAGGAAGAGAAGTTGAAGCAAGATTCCCAATATTCTCTAAACTTGAAGGAAGAACCCACTCTGTGAGGTTTGGAAGGAATAAAAATCGACGAGCGAGGTGGCTCCAAGCTCGACTCATCCTTGGACAAAGGGGGGAAGGAGAGGAGGTAGACAAAGCCATGGGAGTGGTTTTTGTACAGAACCCTTCTTATTCCCCATCGTAGTCCAACCATTAGTCAAAGGGTCATCTTTGGGCTTGGACACCGTGGGTTGTGTCACCACCAGCTTAGAATGAGCTAGTAGAGGACAGTCGCAAATGTGATGGTTTGGGGTTTGGAAGCTAAAACACGTGTTGGGGAGGTTGAAATATACCACCTTTTGAGAGATACACAGGGACCCAACTTGAATATCCAGGTGGTCCCATAGATCTTTCAGTGAGGTCAACTTCGACACACACTCATTTATTAGGCATGCATAAAAAAATGCTCTTGTTCATGGCAAATCACTATGTCAATGGGTTTCACTATCTCTAGAAGGAAATACCAGAGATGAATAGAAAACCAGAAGTTCAATCCAAACTAAAATTTTCAACGAAACTTGGCTAGTGGGACTAAAATCGGGAGTCCACTGCGAAAGCACTAACAGGGTATTTCCTAAATACCAACAAGTCACTTTAAGGAGGGCTTGGAGTTGAGAAGGCTCATGAAACGAAAATAGATAAAACCCTTTGGTGAAGTTATGGATACCGAAACCATGATATTGTTGAACTCTCAATGGTTCTTTATCTAGTTCTGAAGGTAGGCTTCTAAGGGAATGCGACCACAAAAATATGTAATAAGGTAATTATTACGATACCACTTGACCACGGGTCTAAACATTCATCATAAATAACAACATCCGGGAGGATTTAGAATCCCTACCTCATCGTATACTTTCGACACAAATTTCCACGCACGTTTGGGAGCCATCTTCACCACCAATTGCAATGGAAGGAGAATTGGCCATTTAAGGGTAAATCAACGCCTTAAGAATCGGGAAATAGTCAGGTTTCACTATGATATGACCAAAAGGAAAACCCTAGAAAGGCTAACAAGGCATGATGCATACAATGGTGTAACACAAGGGAGTGCATTAGATACCTAATTTTGTATAAGACTCTATCTATTTATTATGGCTCTAGTGTACTTATGTGTTATTCGAGTACCAAACCCAAATCAGTTCTTGTTGGCACGTGATCCTTCCATTATTTCAAAAATTGACATGTTCTTCTCTATCATTCCCTTTTCATTTCCATATTCTTATTTTTCTCCTTTAATTTCCTTACCCTTCCTATTGTTTTGCCTCTCCTTCTTAGTGTCTCTCTCTTCCATCCTTATTTATGAATGTTTTTATATTTTTACCTAAAACATACTACACTCTTGGTCAATGACCATAACCATACTATTCCTCTAGCTCCCTCTCTTATGTGGGCCTTTTGACCTTTGTGATTGGATATCCCCTCGGGTTTTCGGCCCTTCGTTGTCATCTTTTCTTTCTTGTTGCATATCGACATGCACACTAATAGGGAATTAAGTTGAATTCAAGATATCTATAAATACATAAGAGCATCAAAGCATTTAGGACAATAATATAGAGAACCAATCAAGAAATGAATTATCCATTCAATTCATTAAGAAAGAATTCACATGTCCAAAAGGCTATTTTAAGAATTTAGAGAAGAGCTTTTAACATTTACTTGTTGCATTGATTAGAGCATTGAAAATTATAAGGGTTGAGACACTAACATGACACTAGAATGTTTGCAAATTTGCATTGTACTTGGTGTATCATTTTAAAGATTGTTCGAGAATCCTTGAGGCCTAATAATAATGGAGGAATGACATTACCCGATCCAATAACTCCTCCAATTTTTATGGTACTACAAGGTGTTGCGGTCATATTAAGGTTTCAAGGAAGAGGAGAGCTTCTCAAAGAATCAAGTGAATATGGGGAAAACAAGCGAAGTTTTTGGAACTCAAAAGTGGGTGAATAAGGTCAAAACATTTTTTTATATTCAACAATAGTTTCTAAAGGCATACCACAATTATGATAGAAGACTACATTTCTTGCAAATGATACAATTCTAGCATGTTTAAGCCTATTTTTGTTTATTTTTCTAGGTCTATTTACCTTATTGTATAAATCTACACTATAGCGTCTATTTTTACATCTACATATGAGATTAAGATAACCATATATTCTTTAAAAACCTTATATTGATTAGTGTATAAAATTTTGGTTAAACTATCAAACAAAGTTTGAGTAATTATATGGTGTTACAATAAACAACTATGTTTTCCTTCTATCTAATCTTTTTAAAATTAATTTTTTTTTGTAAATGAGTGTAAATCGTCTATATGGATTAGTATTTATTTGACTATAAAAGTCGATTGACATCATTACAAAATATTTAATAACTTTTAACAATTAATGAAAATGACACGCTCTTATCAAAACAAAATAAATTAAATTAAAAATTAAAATCAGCCTATAGCTTACAGCAATTAGTAAAAGTAGGGTGTGCTTTCACTAAAACAACCTAAATTCATATCGTGTTTAAAAATATATATATTTTAGGATATATAATAATTATGTGAGGTGGATTTACGAAAGCAGTGACGTTATAAAGTGAGAGTTTCATTATATTTTTAAAGATAGAAAAATATTGCGTTGAAATTTTCTTAACCGTAGGAAAGGGTAAGGTGACATGATCCCATTTACATACTCGGTTATGTGACAATGAAAACAGATTTAAGTCAATGAGATGTCACATGAGTAGCATGAGCATCGACCCCACATACGTGACATGGGGCGACTTTCTTGTCCATTATAGTTATTAAGCAAGGATCGCATGTGAAATGTACAAGGAAAATGTAGAAAGGGTAGCGAAGTGAAATTTAAGGGGCTGAGAAAGAGGGGCGAAGAAGAAAGGATTTGACAGAGGAATCGAAAGGTGGTAAAACGATGTATGGAACATATGCGAAACTCTCTCTCTCTCTCTCTCTCTCTCTCTCTCTCTCTCTCTCTCTCTCTCTCTCTCTCTCTCTCTTCACTTCCACGGCTCAGATTGTTGCTACCAAAATAATAGTTGTTATATGTGCTCAAAATTGTTGTCTCCATCTTGCTTGCATTTTTCACATGAATGCAATTTGCTCTAAAAGGGGTTAAAATAAAAATGGGGAAAATCCAACATGTTCCAAGTTTGAAACCCATTTGGCCGAATACAACAAAACATGTTCTTTGTTCGTGGCTTGGGAAGAAATAACACCCATGTTCTTCATCCATCTATACTTTGATTGGTAGGAAGGGTAGTCATTCTCGATATGCCCCAAGGTTTGGTTTATCAAAGACCACTAGAATAAAATAGGCATTGTTATTTTTATATTTTATTGTTTTTACAACGTTCGGGCTTTCGATTGGATGACATTTAGTTTGTTAGATAAGACGAAGACATGAATGGAAAGTTGGAAATAAAAGGTGATAATTGAATACTTGCATGTCCCAAATCTATTCCACGACTCAAATTGTTCCTATGAAAATAATATCTACTACTTTTGGTCCACATTATCGTATTTGTCTTGCTTGCATTTTTCACGTGAGTGTAATTTGCGCTTAAAGGGGTTGAAATAGAAAATGGGCAAAATCCAACATGTTCGAGGTTTGAAACCCAACCACTCGAATACAACAAACCACGTTTCGTGTTCGTGACTAGGAAGAAATGGTGTCCATGTCCTTCATCCATAAGCACTATCTAAACTTTAATTGGCGGGGAGGACAACCATTTTAGACATGCGCCAAGCCTTGTCTGCGGGGCGACAACATAACAACCGTTATAAAATGAGCCTTACTAAAAAAATCGACATCAAGGTTATTAGATGGACGAAGTTGAATTTGTTAGATAAGATGAAGACATGAATAGAAAGTTGGAAATAAAAAGGTGGGAGTTAAATACTTGCATGTCCCACACCTATTCCATGGCTCGAATGTCCCTATAAAATAACAAACTGCTATATGTGCTCCACTTTATCGTCTCGATCTTACTTACAATATTCACATGAGTGCAATATGTGCTTAAAGGGGCCAAAATAAAAAGGGGACAATCCAATAGGTTCAAAGGTTTGAAACCCAACCGCATTGCATGTTTTTGGTAGCACTTTGCATGCCCTCTTTTTAGTTTTAAACAAGTGAGCAATTGTCGAAACAGGGTATGCAAGAACAACCATCAATAATTGAGCCCCTCCAATGGTTGGCCATATGAATGACAATTACATTTTATATGTCGATCAGATTTTGTTATTTTTTTATTTTATTTTTTACAGCATCAAGGTCATCAATTGGACGATGTTTTATTCGGTAGATAAGACATAGACATGAATGGAAAGCTGAAAATAAAAAGGTGCAAATTAAATACTTAAATGTCTCGCACATATTCCATGTCTCGATTGTTTCGCTCAAATAATATCTACTATATGTGCTCTACTTTATAGTCTTGATCTCGCTCGCACTATTCACTTGAGCACAATTATGCCCTCTTTTAAGACGAGGGAATATACATGTGAATCACCCATCTCGGAAGAAAAGTTAAACGCACAATGTGCAAAGTTTTTATATATAAAGAAAGAGCTAAGATAACCATGTAAAGTATGTATAAAAACATGGTAGGACATGTGAGCATAATAAATATGTGATCATGTGAGAAAGTATGTGACATGTTATCCAAGGCATGAACACACATGACTATCACTAACATCTAAGATATCATCATGCAAAAATCAATGTAATACAAATACGAAATGAAGCACATAATATAAAGCACCCCAATAGATACATGATATTAATCATGGCAACATGAGCACTAGTAGCAACAAACAATAGTATTATGTGTGATATGAATCATAACACCAAACATATGATATCATACTATATAATCAAGTGCAAGAAAATAGTAACATAAATATGTGTATCAAGAACAAGTAACATCATGTAACACATATAAGAATGTGAAATCATGGTGAAAATTTGTAGAAAAAACATCATGATCAAGAAGCACACAAATAAATGTGACTTAACAACTAATTTCATAATTGACTAGAGAGGATCCTTTGACACAACTTCGATACTCAAGGATACTTGTGCACAAATATAAAAAATACATCAATGTAAACAACCATAAGCTCAAAGCAAACAATGTAAACAACATAATCAAAAGTACAAAGCAAACAATATAAGTATAGAAGCAATTTTAAAGTACAATGTCCATGCCAAGAAGTACACGAGATACTCAATTTTAGAATGATGTAATAAATTAAAAATCTCTTCAATACAATATTGATATCTAAATATTATGCATTATATGTTTTGATATAGACATAATAAGTGGTATGCAAATCTCCCATTTTGAGTGAATTAAAACTAAAACCTCGATACAATTTATAAAAACTAACCAAAGATATATAAATGTCATGTAATCCCTTTTAATATAGGAAATCCAAAATCTTGTTTTAAACAACTTTGAACTACAAATTAAATTTGAATGGAATAAAAATTAACCATACTCTAAAAATTAAGAAAAATTGACAATAACACACACATATGGTTGGAACTGTGAATCAGTTGAGGAAATATATGAAGTTCCTAAATTAAAAACATAAAAATTGAACTAAATCAATAAAACTAAGTGGACCAGGTGAACACTAAAACACCTAAATAAAAAAATGGGATGCATCTCTTTTCTTAGTTATAAGCAAAGTAGAAAAGCTACATCTTTAGCATCAAAATCATGATAATCCTCGGCAGTGAGTGGAAAGATCCCTCCTTCCCCTGCAAGAAAGGAGGACCTCCATGATCCATCGTGTACCCACATCAATAGAAATAAGAGCATTGAGGAACAATCTTTATGTTTCCATAGATAATATTTATTCTATCTGTGAGATTGTGAATACTAATGTGGAAACCAAGAAATTATCTCCATCCTTATGAAAAGAACCTTCTTGCAAGTCCAGGTAGAAATCAATTGATGTTTTTTGGGTCCAAAGTCTTGGGATTTAATTGATGTATACCTGCATCTCATCACCACCCCTACAGTAGGGAGGAGAACCTTTCTCTTGGAAAAAGTTACAGTTTCCTCCTTGGGTTGATCAAAGCCTAGCACTAATTTCCTAGGTATTCATCGGACATGATTGACGTTGGAGTGATGAATCCAATCTGACATCATTTGATATTGGAATCCATTTTTGGATTTCTACTGACAGAGACCCATACTTCGTGGGGGGAAAATCTACAAAATTTTATGCTCAATTTTGTTGCAATGGAAACACCTGAAGGAAAACCTTCAAAATACACACATTAGAACCAAATAGCATACTTGGAATCTTTTCTATCATGCTATGAAATTTAAGGATAAACAATCTTTCACACGTGATAACAATCCAATGATGAAATTTAAGGATAAAAAATCCTTTTGGTAGCATGGTGATAACATGATTACAGTAGGGCACGAAATATTTTTTCAAATAGTTTACATCCATTGGATGATATGCAATAAATATGGTCTCTTATCCACACATCTTCCCACTAAGAGAGATTCCTCACCTCTTGCACGATTTGATGCTACACACACACACAGAGGTAACTTTCAAAACTTCACAACCAAATGAATACTACTAATATCCTTAGTAACATAAGTAAAAATATGATTTCAAGTTAAATTCCGAACTCATAGTGATTAGAGGAAGTTCTAAAGTTTGATGTATAATTATAATATATTTAAGAGTAAACTTATGTAAAATGAAAAACAAGAAATCCCCAAATATAAAAAAAAGGTAATATATTACAAAGTGATCATTTGTTAACTTAACATTTAAAACTTCATAATATTATAAATGAATTCCATTCCTTGCACAAAAGAATGCGCTTTTATAATATTCTAAATAATGCCCATAAAACATCCTAGATATAATATATATAATATACAAAGACAACAATCATAAAAAATGTTGCATTTGTTTTTCCTTTATTTTTATTAGTGATAAATGGTTTTGAAATGGACCATACCCCGAAGTACAAAAGTCCTAAATACCAGATATATCATGCGATACAAAGTGGTTTTTAGACATGTGGGGGCCACACCCCAGAAGAAAGGCCTAGCAGCTAGATAAATCAAAAGGAACACATGTATTGGACAAACTGTCAACATGGAGCCAAAAAACAACTACACTGCAAAGAATACAACTACTACTGAACCACCAAAAACAACAAAAAGACACAAAACACAAGGAACCAAGACACCTTTACTTAAGAGCTTTGTTAAAAACTTTTAAACTTCCTCCAGCGCTTTGAAGAGATTAAGAGATGTCTGTTGTGTTGGATCCTTGCTGTAAGAGGAGATTATTTGTTTTGTTTCTTTGCCTCCTTTCTAAATACTAGGGAATGCCACTGATTTCACAAATTTGTTTAACCTTACTTGAATAAAGTCGAGGAAATCCTTTTGCATAGTGAGGTGATTAATTTGTTTTCTCACAATCTTCTCCAAAGTTTCCTCCATGACCTTTTTCTTCCCATTGATTTCTTCAAACCTTCTCTCAATGATGTTGGAAAGGGCCTAATTATTTTTTTCTCCCTCACTAAGAATAATAACCACATCCTCCCTAATGGCCTTAATTTTCTCCACATGTTCCTGTATCTGAGTACTCATATTCCTGCTAACTAAGGGATTCAGTCCAGTCAGCTAATTGACATCAAGCTTTCAACAACATCCAAGTCATTGTCTTTAGAAGAACTCCGAGAATCCTTTTGGGCCGGTGGGGGTGAGGGAGGCCCGAATTCTTTTGATTTTTAAGACACAACTAAGGTTGAATGGGAAGAATGGAATTGGAGGGGTTATTAGCCATAACATATTGATGGAGTAAGATGACTCCTTGGTGTAAAGGGAGGCCTCTACAGTGAGAATGCACCTCGAGAATAGATTTCTCAAGAGATTGCAAAATGTAATAGGTGAGACTAACTCTAGGAGACCTTCAGAAATGATTTAAAAGAACCAAATGGTGAAGGGGTAGGGTAGAGAATCTACCTTCAAGGGTAACAAACCTTACCACCATTCTAGCTACGTCATTGTAGGGGGTTGGGATAGATGAGCACACTAGTCCCGATTTGATGAACTTGAGGGTTTGGATCCCTCAAAAATTCTCTCTCCAACACCCTTGTCGAACTTATTTCTAAATAACTTTAAACCATTCATGCCTAGACCCGTGACAAAATAAATCAAATTCTCAGTGATTTGGAAGTTTTTACCTTTGAATGTGAAGGTCTCTTCCAATGCTTGTCAAACATCACAAAAATGTGTTTATCAAAACCCTTAATCCTCTGCATAAATGTGGTGAATCCATCCACATCCAAATCTTTCCAAATTTCCTCGTTTGCTTTCCATGACAAATCAAAGACTAGCTTGGTTCTACAAGGTGGACCGCCCATAGCAATGAAATGAGAGTCGCCAAAAAATAGGGTGCCCGCATAGAATGACAACCGGTAAGCGAGAATGACAATACAAATGACAACACAAATAACAATGCCAAAAATAAAATTATGAATGACTTGATTAGGCCACATGGGATAAGCACACACCAAGCATGTGAGACAATCATGGTGGCAAGATCTTATTTTCCCACTCTGATAGACTATATTATTCATTGGGACAGCTGGCCAAAGTGTCCTTGTGAATGATCTCATTTGAAGTTTGAGGGATTTCATAATAATTAACCCAATAACTTATGTGTTTTCTAAAGACACCAAAGTTGGCGAAGGAGTTCGCTTCCTTGTTTCCCTCACTATAAGTGTGGCATAATTTTATACTTATAAAATCACAACATATGCTTTTGGCCTCATGTATAAAATCCTTTATAGTCCAACTAGGAGGGTTAACACCATTGAGATGATTAATGATGTTGAGAGAGTCACCTTCAACAATGAGCTTAGTGATCTTGTGGTTTTTAGCAACTCTTAGACCCCATAAGGTAGCAAGAGCCTCTACATAATGGTTGGACTGGGTTCTCATAGAACCCGCATTTGCAACTATAAGATTACCAAGATGATTTCGATAATGCCACCTCCCCACACAGCTCCAGGGTTGCCCTTAGAGGCACCATCAAAATTAAGTTTGTACCAATTTTCAGGCAGAGGGATCCATTGGATGAGGGAACGGTCTAAATTGCTAGGCCTATCTTGAATGTCTTCCAAATCAATGTTCCAATTGATCATAAATATATCCTCTTTTTAGGGAAGATTTGATTCCTAGGAGGTCTAAATTTCAATATGTTATCCTTGATTTCTATGGCAATATCTTTCAGAAGTCTCTTACTGTAATTTTTTATATTCCTGAAGATGAGGGAGTTTTTGGCCTTCCAAATTATCCAAATGACATGGGGGAAAGAAATCCTCCATAGATTCCTGATCATAATGTGTTTGAAATGGGGATGCCACTGCTCCCAAGCATGAATAATATCCTCCGGGAAAATCTAATCAACCCCAAATCTAACCAAGATGAGTTGCCAAAGGCTTGAGGCATATGGACAGTGGAGGAAAAGATGGTTTATAGTTTCAACCTCTTTCCTACAAAGGTAACACCTGTTAGGCATAGTGGAACTTCTCTTGATTAAATTATCAATGGTAATAATTCTTTTGTGGAGAACCAACCATAAAAAAAAATTAATTTTGGGGTTAGTTCTCTTTGCCCGATTCTACTCCAGACAAAATCACAATTAGAGTCTCCTGAGAGTGACTGATAACCTATTTTGACAGAATAGGAGCCATCAAAAGACTCAACCCAAATGAATTCATCCCTAGCTTGAATTTGGTTGATCTAGATGTTAGTGATGATTTTTGGATGTCATTAATAAGGCTTCTAAAATTGGACCTACCAATGTGAAGATTCTTCCATTGAAAGATGTCATTTTCACAAGTGATGTAGTCACTAACCTTGTGCCCAAACTCTACAATGAGTCTGTCTTAAAGTTGATCCCAGGAATTTTTGCTCTTAAGGTTCTAAAATCCACCCAATTTTCCTTCCAAAATAAGATATCTACCCCATTTCTCAACTTCTACTTACAGCCCTTCTCCAAGTTCCTTCTTGTTTTGATAATATTTTTCCAAAAGAGAGAGCATGTAGGAAGAGTTTCTTCATTCAAGAAGCTCATAGCAATGTCTTGTTCAAGATATTTGGCTCTTATAATTTCAGTCCAAGGATGTTCTTCCTTTATAAGCCTCCAACTCATTTTATATATGAGTGTTACATTCATAGTTTAAATATTCTTGATACCTAGACCCCCACCTTCTTGTGAGTGCAAGCTTTGTCCCAAGCCACAAGATGAATTCTATTTTTTTCCTCTGTACCTGTCCAAAGAAAATATTTCTAAATTCTTTCAATCTCTGTCTATTACTGCTATAGGAATGAAAAACATAGACATGATATATATCGAAAGATTTTGTAGTGTGCTTTTGATAAGAAAACATTTCCCAGCACTAGAGAGGATAGTCCCCTTCCATCCAACAAATTTTTTTGGAACTTGTCAAGCAAAGAGTTCCAAACATCCATACAATTTGTATTAGTACCCAAAGGAATACCAAGATAAGTAGTTGGGAAAGAGTTAATATCACAACCCAAAATTTGAGCAATCTTCCTCTCTGTCAATTTGAGTGGAGTGTTGAAGAAAAAAAGATAACTTTTCTCAAAATTGATATGCTGATCCGAAGCGTGCTCATAAATCTTAAGAATATACTTCATCATCTTGGCTTCAAGAATAGAGGAAAGGAGCAGAAGGATGGTATCAACAAATTGTTGATGTGAGACAGTGATCTCCAAGGAGGTAGGTTTGAAACCTTTAAGGTAACCCAAAGTGATGGCTCTAGTAATGGTACGGCTAAGGTTGTCATCCATTATTATAAACAATAGTGGAGAAATAGGGTCACCCTTCTTAATTCCTCTGTTGTTAGAGAAGAAGCCCACTAGAGAACCATTAACAATGATAGAGAATCTAGGGGTGGATATACAAGAGCTAATGATCTTTCTAAAGTGAACAGAAAACCCAAATTTCTCCATAACCTTATCAAGAAAAATCCAAGAGACCCTATCAAAAGATTTATTCATATCTAATTTAACAACCATACCAATTTTCTTACTTTTCTCCATAGAATGAATGGTTTCATGGACCATCACCACACCATCCTAGATGAGTCTACCTTTGACAAATCCACCATGTTGCTTAGATATCATATTCGGAAGAAGAGGTTGAATTTTGGAAGCCATAGTCTTAGTGAAGATCTTATAGAGAACATTAGTGAGGCTGATAGGTCTAAAATGCTTGAAATCCTTGCACTGGTTTCTTATGAACCAAAAAAATAAAAGTATTGTTGATCTCTTTGAGCAATTTTCCTTATTTTATGCCGAGAGAACCACATGATTTAAAAGAAGATGCATGCTCTAATTATAATATTTTGAGGTTTTAGTGTTATTTTTTACATCAAAATTATGAGTTATTTTGGCTTGCATTTTTTTCAAGTCATGACACAACATTTTATGAGACAATTTGCGTTAAAATTTGTGATGTTAAATGGATTTTTTTGACATATTGAATGTGTCATAAATTTAGTAGTATTATTTATGACACTTTTTTCTTTAGAACCCACGGGGTTCATTAGCTAGGAAATATCCTAGCACGTGAGTTCATATTGAGGTAATTAAAATTAATAAAATTAAAGTCAATATACTTTGGTAGACATGAGGGGTGAAAGGGTTTAATTTATTAATATTTTGAATCAGGTATTGGGAGGTTAGAGAGGTGGGCCAAAGGAAAGGGAGGTTTAATTTTAATATAAAACTAAAACATTTGAACCCTAGTTTTTAAAACTAAATACCTTAAAATTGTAATTTAAGGAGTGTGGTCATAAAGTTAAATTATAATATATTTTTAAATAAAGAAATATCAATTAGGAGATTCTTAACCAAGAAATAATAAGATGGTAGAAAACTAGGATTGAGTATGCTTTTCAACACAAGTGATATTATTTCACCATCTTAATTATTTGAAGAACTATTGATAAATGATTAAATCTTAACATTTATAAGGTAATTGGTAATAGGTCTTGAATGGATTCAAACTATCTTTCGAGAGAAAATGCATATTAAAAAAATTGAGTGAGAAATATGATATATTTTTTGTTTAATATATTAGGGTAGAAATAAAAAGGGGTAAATAAAATTGTCATGGAAAAATGGGTAAGTAAGGTACATGGAAAAAATAGGGGTATTTTCATTCTAATAATATAATAGGAGGGGGTATTATCAATTGAATAATTAGAGGTAAAAACTAGAATTAAGGGTATTCTTTAATACCCTTCGAACGAACGTGCTTATACCATACTTTTACTAAGTGAACCCCCTCGGTGTTAGAACCATTGTACCATACTATTAATTTCTAATTTTGGCGCTTATTGTGATGATGTTTTTAGGTCATTATATTTTTACGTTAGGGATATCAATTTTTATCGTATTAATGTCGTGGAGTTGATTAATTTGGGTTTTAACATCCTATACATCCCTTATAAAGGTTAAATTTCCCCATTATGTCATGTATTAGGGTTGTATTGGCCTCATTTATGCCGATTGAGGTCCAATACAAGCTTAAATATCACAATAAGTGTGTTAGAGATTTATTGGTGCAAACAAAGCCAATTGATCCCTAGTATAATTTTTTATATTGTGTGTATTTATAGGGCTTGATTGGAAATGTTTGAACAACATGTGGCCATAGTAAATAATTTTTTGCCATGTTACCAAAGGGGTAGGAATGTTAAACTAGAATATAATAAAGATGACGTATGCGGGTTTTTGTACAATACATGATTAAGTAATGTACAAGACATAGGGTTATACCCATACCATATCAATAAGTAGATGCATAAAGATGGGGTCAATTTTGTGACCATCTTGTCCATTTTTCGCAAAGTGCGTTTAATTTTTAATTTTGTTGCCAAACCTATTTTGAATAGTTTGGAAATACGAAGCAAAAAGGTGTATACCCTTTGTTGTGAAAATGGTGTAGAATTTTTTTAAAAAAGGGTGCACCCCCCTTTTTAACACAAAGGGTGTGCACCCTTTTTACCACAAAGGGCATCTTCCCTTTTGACTATGAAGGATGTACGCCCTTTGTAAAGAATAAATAAACACAGACCTACACATAATCAAGAAACCTACAACTTGAAAGGATGAGTTAAAGCTCATATCCAAAGCACATATGCCCTTTGCAAAACCTTGTGCCAATTTTACTTCATCCTACATGTGTCAACGTGTCTCCCACAAGCTCAAGTGAGTTTATTTTTCAATTTATTTTGTTAATTTGTTGTTTTTGATAAATTAGGGGTTTTGAAATAGAAAGTAAATGTTTTAATTTTGTTTTCCCAAAATATTTGTTAATGGAGGCATTGTCTGAAGGAAATGTGGGGGGGGGGTGATGCATAAAATATTGATAATCTATTAGAAAACCTAGAAATCCACAAGAGGCCCATAGACACGAAGAAGAGGAATTATTACAACAATATACACAAACCAACAACAATTGGAAATAATCATAAATAGTTTGCATGATTCCTCAACCAATAATGCATGTAGTTCTCTTGCAAATATGTTGGAAAGTGTTTACAATGAAGTAAAAATTTGTTTGAGGCAATTAGATTTAATGCAAAGTGAAAGGGATGCATGCGCAGACAATTATACATAGATGGATTATCATATGATACGATAAAAAGCGTGCAAATCTCAAAATAAGATTTTTTGCTTTGTTTCGTAATCCTGAAGCAATAATACACTGCTTTGGGCGAGAAGGAAACATATTAACATTGATTGGAGAATCCATGAAGAAATAAGAAAAACCTTTTTGGGATATGTGTTGGATGGTCTTTGATGAGCCTCCATGTAACATTAATGAGGTTCCATTGTATTTTCTATGAAAACTATATTGTAAGTTTGTACTTAATAGAAACCAAATTATTTCAATTTTAGAAAATCTCGGGGAAGAGGAGGTGGGTAATCGTATAAGGATAAATTGATTTAATTTAATTCCAAAATTAATCGCACAAATAAAAATAACACTTTATAAAGTGATTATTGATTTAGCAACTATCAAAACACAAAGGAAGAATTGTACGTATTGATTCTATATGAATCTGGAAGAGTATGAGTGATTTGAATGTAAGAACAAGCTTATCTCGAGGTTGGGAGTGCTTTGTTTCTAGAACAAGCACTGAGAATAGACCTAGGAAAAACCATAGAAATAGGTCAAGACCATCCATACGCTTTGACCCTATTGTACGATCTTGGCCCTCTACCGAGAATATGGGCTTGCAACTTCCTGAGTGCTCTCCTGTCTAGAAATGACTATCGCTTTGTGTCAGTCATCTTCGCTCACCTTCGAAATGGCTTTATAAAATCTTCTCAAACCCTTGTAGTGCAAGACAAAGTTTCTACAAAAAAATTAGGTAGGTTGTGCGAACCACTATGTATTTTCAACGTTGTCACTACTCCAAAGAGGGCTCAAATCGCACATTGTTCTCCTAGCATGTGATATCTACCGTAGTGCAATTAGAACTTGATAATTGTGCTTTGACAATGCCTTGTTTGAGTTTCACACTTGCTCAAATACTTGGGAAGGGTCACTTTTCTTGCTTGTGGAAATAAGATGGAGACTCCTAGACCTAGGAGGAGACTTTAGACCTATAAAGGGTGTTGCCCTAATGAACTTGCATCAGTTACTTTGTTGTCTATGGAGCAATAAGTGCCTTTTGTGATTATTTTAACACAACGAGAACATGAAGTGTCGTGACCCTAAACGAGGTATGATTGACTTGCTTATATAGACTTCCGATGGTTATTAAGTCATGAAAAAAGGCCGACCAAGAGGGAATATTAGTCCATATGAAGACAATGAAATTGAGAGTTTGGGCCCAAAACATGTCGGTCCAAAACCATACAATAGGGTTAGGATTGACATGTGTCAATATCAATTGAAACATATGGTTTTAGACAGGAGGGAAAAAACATATTTTGACTTTATGGGTTAGAGAATGAATGTTTGTAGATGTGTTTTATACGTATAAACTTCAAAACCGATGACAAAGAGGTGTGCAAAGATAAGAAAATAATTAAAGAACTATCGAGGTGTGCAAAGTAAGAGTGAGGAGAGTTGTGCAAAGTAAGTAATACACTCTTGACATTGCCAATTTGTCAAAATCAACATTGTCAAAGGATAAATTGCCAAATTTGAGTGTCTAGAAATTTATATATTGAATCATGAGATTAATATCGTTCAATTAACTTATAAATCTAAATTTTCATCAAACACCAAAATTGGCAAGACAATCGACAAATATTGATTTTGTATAATTTATTCTAAGAGCATAGTTGGGCATGGACATTCTCAATGAAATTTGAACTCAAATTAGTTAACTTATAAATATAAGTTTACACTAAATACCAACCCAAGGATGTTTAGCAATTTATTTAAAATACAGTAGTCGTAGTTATATTTATATTTCCTATTAAATCAATATTAAGAAAAGACAAGGAAAAAAACTAATATAACTAATAATGTAGACATTATTATGTAATTTGTTAAATTATATTACATTACTCGCAAATATCAAAATATATATATCTATTTTCTTGTAACCATAAATGATATCATTACGTGACTTTCAAACTAGTTAACTTTATTTCGTTTTTATTAATTAAAATATATATAATTAAAATGAGAGTTGTGAGAATTAATATTTTGTATAGATTTTTAATGAAAAAATTGTATATATATTTTTGAAACTCTTATCTATTCGTGGTTATTTATTTAACCAAAAGCACATTATTTATAAATTAATACCATGGATTTAGCCGCTTCACCTCAGATGCCTCTTTCTAATAAGCAATTATCGAATGAGAATATTTGATTATTCATAATGGTAATTTTATAAAGAAAACAATTCAAACTGTGCAACACCATTCACAAAGCAAAATAAGAAATTGCTACGTTGGTTTGAGGTGGCAATATATTTAGCTGGACATGTTAAATTAGATTTGAAATAAATTGTATTACAGCTATCAGTGAGGTTGACAATCGTGTGATTTCCTCATCAAACTATGACAACAAACCTTTGTTTATTGTTTTTATTTATTAACTTTGGAGATATTTTAATCATTTCCTCACCAAACTATTACAAGAAAGTTTTGTTTATTGTTATTTATTTATTAATTTTGGACATATCTTAGTCATTGAAATCTGGCCTTCTACTCATTTAACTGCATTATTGCAGAATTAATTTCAAAATACAAAATAAAATGTAAGCTTAGTTTGAAGATTTGTAGAGGAGAGAGGAGAGAGAAATGCCTGTGGAAAATGTGAATGCTTTCTTTATTGCCTCATGGGAGTCCATACCGCCGTAAGAGCAGTGGAGGAAGTATTTAAAGATTTTGCAGGCCTATTAATTTAAAAGGCACACCTTCCAATAAAACTCTTACACATTCTTTGCAATTTGTTTTATTATTTATTTTTTTACCCAAAAGCTTACCGTAACAATAAGAGCGAGATTTAAGTTTGAATGCTCCTCGTATTTGTCACCTTTTAAAATATGAAATATAGTAATAGAAAATAGAAAATATAATATTGGATTCTGTTCATTATATGTGATCACATTAATATGATTTTTATATAAATTTATATAAAACTAAAGATTATTATATTTTAAACTGCAAGCCGGAGGAGATGAATAGTTCAAAACTTGCAAGCATTTTACACTTAAATACATGAAAGGTGCAAGATGGAGACTTGAACTCTAACGAGGTCATATAATGTCAATCAAATTGTTATGTACCAAAAAAGGTCAAAATGAAATAAATATATGAACAAAGTTTGCAATACAATAAAAGAAGATTACCCATTTTCCTAGGTGGTATAACTATGCCAAGTTATTAAGGTTTAGGGGTACACATTTCTCTCTCTCATTTGGTAACATAACTTTGTATCTACTCTCCTCTCTCTAATGTCAATCTCACTCCAATCAAAAGGAAATCTATTTTGCAACTAACTTGTAGCAATAACACATAATTAGTTAACCAAATCATGATATAGAATAGACATAATATAAAATAAAAAGTGCTAATCATATTAATGTCAATGATAATATTTTAGTTCAAATTACATCATGCCTCTAGTATGTTGTTATATACATGATTTTTGAGTATGAAGATTAGACACTAGTGACACCTTTTTCCTAGTCCTATTGCTTTGATTGGTTTTGATTGTGATATTGTCTTATACTTCTTGGATTTACATCTTTTTGGTCGAGTCACAGGGATCCCTATCTCTGTCTTTGTTCTTGTTTTTTTCCTTGGCTTTGGGACATTTCTCCCTAGTAAGGACACTACCGCTCGGTGCTAATGTCCCTTCTGGGTACTTTTATCCATTCTCTTTTGTTTTCTAAATTACCATTTGGTACTTAAATTTGGGTCTTTTCTAATTCTTTGGTCGGCCTTTGGTGTTATTAAGTGTCGAAATTAAAACAAGGAAGTCATATATATACACAATCTTATTATTATTAGGGGTTGAATAATTGAGGCTATTACTTACTATTTACTACTTGGGCAAAGAGCAACATTTAACGACTGCATTTGGGTTGCATTATTCACTAGACAAGAGGAACTATTTCTGAATTCCATCTCACACATTCATCTTGGGGGAAAATTAGTTTTATCCCACTATCTTGATGTGACCGACACAAGGAAAACATAGCTTCAAGGACACAATTCAACCATACACACACTAGAACTACATAGAAATTGAAATGTAGTGCAACGCTTGATGAAAATCACATTGGGGTGATTGTCGAGGTTAGTCCGGCTCAAGCATATGCACTATTTATTTTATCTAATGTTTGTTTGAGCCTTATGCAAGTAGCTAGGGTTTGTTTTGCAAGTTCAGGTGTGACACAAGAACTCTACATTGAAGATAGAGTGACAAAGAGTGAAAGGAAGAAGATGAGATCAAAGCTTGAGAAGATTAGATCCATAGTTGTTCCTAGAGACACTATCACCCAACTCGACGACTAACGCCCTAACGGTCCCGTCCTTATTTGGGTGGTTTTGTCTCAAGGAGTTTCGATTCCATTTTCCTAGAAAAATATTACTCAGTTTAGATCCAACATGTTCCACTTAGTTTCAAGCTCAAAATCAGCTCAGATCTCCAAATACAAGCTAAGTCACTCATATTTCACTATTTCTTATACTTTCTTGTTTCTTGCATGATAGATCTTGTTTATTACTGTTATATTCACTTGATATCAGTCCTCTAATTAAGATTTAATTTCTGTTAAATCACAAAACAATAATAGAATATTACCCCTTTTCCTAGGTGGTGTAGCTATACCAACTTGTTAAGGTTTAGGGGTACACATTTCCCTCTCTTTTCTACCACAACTATGTATCTACTCTCCTCTCTCTAATGGTGTTCTCCTCCAATCCAAGGGAAATCTATCCCGTGAGACAACTTGTAACAATAACACATAAGTAGTTAACTAAATCATGATATAAAATCAACATGATACAATATAAGAAAAACTAATCATATTAATGTCAATGATAATATTTTATTTCAAATTACATTTAAATTAAAAAATTAAACACTCTAGCATAATAATAATCCACAGCTTTCATACAATCAATCACATATGTCAATTATTATATCATAAGTTTGATACTACAAAGAGGGATGCGACACATATTTGCTTCATGTTGTTCCTTCATGAGGCATCACCGCCATCCTCTGCTTTTCATTTTTCATGAGTTTCCCTTCTGCACCTTTGATGAACGATGAAAGTTCAAAATGTCAATATTTTGATAGTACTTTAGGTGAACGTGAAAATTTAGTAATTTGTATTCCTTTGTAATGGATATTATCAGTTTTGAGAAAGGAAATTTTAATTCTTTTCTCGATATGTTGCGATGCCTTTGGATTGACAAGATTTCCTTGAATTGTTGTGTAGTTAGTGATCCACCAAAGCATCGAGTATCATTGAAGAAAACAATTTCTCTGTCTGCAACAACATCTCACAAATGAGGCCTTGTGTAGCGACTTTGCCCAACAAACTCCCAACACACAATAGAAATAAGCATCTTGAACACAATACATCCTTCCATCAAAGCATGAATCTTATAGTTGCACGTCTACTAGTTGATATGAATGAAAAATGTGAAGTATATACAAGGCATACAAATAGTTTGACAAAATGTTTCATGCAGTGTGAGAATGTTGCAATACAATTCTCCTAAAATCAAAAAGCAATTCTCCCAAATATCTTGAGAATTATATGGTTGTTTGATTTTTTGTGGGCTAAAATTTTAAAAATTGTAATTGTTTTCCAAAATAAATGAAGTATTAGATATATCTTTGTGGGATTTTCAATCACCTGTGTATTTGATACTTGAGTCATCCTCCATCGAGCATTTCTTATTAGCTACTATTACAAGGAGGAAGCTAACATATCAAGCAAGGAGAATGGTTATTCAAGGATGAATTCAACCTTGAATACTTTAGTCCATGAAGTTGAGTCATAGATTTCATTTTTGAATTGCATGGAACATTTCTTATTGACAACTATTCTACAATTTGTCATGGATTCATTGACAAAACAATTTCTTCACTTTTGTAAATTAACATTAAATTTATTAAGCGTGCCGCATGTGATTCATAGCTTTTATGATGACATAAATTATGTTCTAGTTGGAGAAGTTCAACTATATAAACAACACTTTAGTTGTTATTTACGTCCTTGACATTCTAAGTCAAAACTTTGTAGTGAACAACCCTTCCATATTTTACTATTGACAAAACCATTACACCTCTTTTAGGTACAAGTGATAGTTTGATTTTTTATGCCGAAGGCATGTTCCCAATCAATATGTATGTGAATCAACCCACTCAACTCGACACCACCCTAATCGGACATCAACAACGTGATGTTTTTTATTGTGGGCTATTTTTGTCTTTAGCTATGCGTTTGAAGTGGTATTTGCGTTGTCTTTCAAGGTTTGTGTGTCATTTTAGAGGCCCGTTGAAGATATCACCAACATGGGAGCTTCCAACTAGGGAAAGGTGGTGCGACATCAAATTTTCATGCCACATTAGGCATTGGATGTACAAAAATGGTGGCCACCTTACCACAACCCGAAGTGAAATTTTGATCGATTAGATCATCATATGGGATGAGCTCGCCAGGCGAGAGCTTGACAAGGAGACTTGGCATTGGATCTTTGTTGACATAGTAGCACATTTGGGTTTCAACCCTAGAACCTATGGATTTTCCCCATTTTTATTTTGGCCCCCTTTGGAATCTTGTAGATATTTAATATTTTTTTAGTCAAAGAATATACATTTAAACAATTTATTGGCATTGTTACATGGATCAAATTTAGTTTTAAATGGTTCACATACAATTCAAAAGCACTTTTATATGGATTACATCCATAATAATAGAAATTTTACATGGTTTTATAGATATACTCAATTTTCAGATATCATATTCAATTTTAGAAATGCATATGAATCATCTCCATATTCTTAAATATCATGCATGGTTTCTAAGAGACCATATTTAGTATTGAGACGATGTATTCACATGTTAGTTCTATTTTTCAAATTTTCAAGAAAGGGGGATGATATTGTCACATTTGGGTTGCTCCTTATAAATTGAGTACCCATTTTTTACCTCATGGTGGGTTGATTTATAAACTCATATCAATATCTATTATTTTCAATATGTGTCATATATGAGATCATGCGTCGTATACCTCCATAGCTAAGAGTTAGACATTACAATGTCATATTTGATATCACGGTTTAATTATTTGGAAAGAAGTGGATATTGCATTGTAGTATTCAAGATTGCATCTCCATTATAGTTGGGTTGATTGAAGTCTATGGTATATAGCTTTACTTTTGAATATTCTAGAATGGATCTACCTATATAGCATAGAGTAGCTCAATGGGATAGTAATTTCAATTTTAGTTCTCTCTCTCTAGTTATTAGGGGCATCTTTGGACTAGTTACAATTCAAACTTTGGGGGCATGTACACCCCACAACATTCATATTTTGCATACCATTAGGTGTATTCATTTTTTTCTCTCTTTTAATTTTTAAATGGTTTCAAGTTTTTACATTTATTTATTATTATCAAGGCATTTATATACATATGTTTTCACTTCTCAATATTCACATGAGACAAAGGAATATTCCAATTACAACCATTCACACCCTTAGCTATTATCATGGGTACACATTTTTTTCTATCCATTTAACCCAATATTTTTCATTGCATTTAAAAACTAGATTAAAGGGAGGGCATCTATAGTCACCAATTTTTGGTTTAAGGCACTTGGAAACATCAATTTTGACATCCTTTGAGACATTTGACCGGTGAAAATATTTAGCTCTTTTAACACAAACTTCCCCTTTCTATTACTTCCCATCACCTTGGTCACCTATATTAGGGTAAATTTTAGTGGTGAATCTTCATTAATTCATGAATATTTATATTTTTGAAATTTGCATTTGGCAATTTTGAGGAGTCGTATGGAGCAACATTTCGCCTAAAACTTTTGGGTATAAGTTAATTTTACGAGTTGACTCACCTAGTGTTTAAAATAAATTTCATACTTATGCATGTATATCATCGCTACCTCAAAACACTAATCGAGTACATTCACCAATATATACTAATAAAAATCTAAGCATCTACAAAATTCAAAGGCTCTTACATAAAAGACACCCGACGGATGAGCTCGACCACATAGTCCGGACCCTTTGTAGATCGTAGACGCATGACTTCATACTCCAAATGGTTACATGTATTGAGACCAACGAGATGGACGCCTACATGTAGACGCACGGCTTTATGTAACCGGGTGGCTGCATGCACGACACTGACCGTATAAAAATATGGGTGTCTCGTACATTCGGTTGCTTAGATGCATGTATAGATAGGCATCTATAGATTTAGATTTTATTAGGGTTTGAGCTAGAATATTGAAACTTATCATTCATTTGTTAAGTGGGAAGGCAAGATAATATTCTCTATTATAGCATAGCAAATTCAAGTGAATAAGTACGTGAGTCCGAAGCAAAATGGTTAACATTATTTCTTCATCCATGAAAACACTTTATCTCAGTTGTGTTGTCTTCATTATAGTCTAAAATTAATGTAATGTCGGATATGTCATGCATAGTTTAGATTCATGTTTATTTTCTCTACGAAGTCTTATATCATTTGATATGGTGACTAGATGTTACCCCCATTCATATTTGAGAAGTTTCAATTACATATTTATTTGTTTATTGTCACCCAGTAGTATATATGCAGTCACCCGGTAGTATATGTAGACGAGCGTCTGCATGCACATCCGCCTAGTTGCATATGTAGATAGGCGTCTAAATGCATGTAGACACTGTTGCATACACAGACAGAATTTGTATGTGTAGGCGTCTTGTTGAGTTGTGGAGCTCAACTACTTTGGATTAGCATGTAATGTGAAACTTGCTGGAAAACATAGTAACCATCATCGGTTAGGAGGGACCAACATCGGTCAAGAAAGGAGGAACCGACATCGGTTAGGGCTAACCGGCATCGGTTACCTATGCGGGAGTGTTTTATTTAACTCTCGGGAATTAGATCTATTTTTAGCATTAAAGTAGATCTATTAATTGTAATTACATGGCTAAGTGCCCTAAGTTTGTATACGCCTATATAAGCATGAAAGCTAGGGTTTAGAAGTAAGAATTAAGAATAACTTGCAAAAGTTGATGATTATTGTGAGAGAGAGAATTCTTGGAGAAGAAGAAAAAGCTTGAGAGAAAGAAAGTACTGTACATCTGAGAGGTGTGGAAGATTGTAAATCTTCAATTGTATATCTTGTCAAATCTTTGGATAATAGATTGGCTTGTTTCTTGGTGAACGTAGCCTACACTGGGTGAACCACGTTAAATCTGGTGTTGATTTATATCTCTTGTGTTGTATTTCTTCTAGTATAATATCTGATTTTATTTGCATGTATTCTTTGATTTGATATATTATATGTACAATCGGTGTGCTAACCCCAACACGCAAATCTATCATCTATTGATTTCATACGATGAATTTTTTTGCATTTGTAGACGTTTGTTTATTGGGCTTCCAAACAACTCGATGCATCTATGCCTTTTTGTTGTTTCTCCCCGTAACCATCCCCGACATGCCTTTTCTCAAATAAATTATTTGCATGCATCACTATATACATTTTTCTTATGTTCTCCATCAACACGAAATCCATTTTTACAAATTCACCAAAAAAATCCAAGTTGGATTTTGGTAAGGGGTCTTAAAATTTTCCACGACCTATATCTACCAAACTTATAGACTCGTGATCATTTCCATTTTTCTCATGGTCATCCTTAAACTTTTGTAAATATTTATGATGTTTATTGTTCCCTAAATTTTGACCTAAGGGACAATAATGATACCCCTAGACATAAATGGTGTTGTCATGTCCCCCAAGGTGAAGTTGTCCTTTATAAGGGTTACTATCACTTTCCAAATTTGGCCATTCTTCTTTAATCAACCTAGGCTTTATTTTCATGTTAGTTTGTATGGAAAATTAATGAAAAATCTCATTTATATACAAATGACTTGTAAGGTAATAATCATCTTAGATCGTCATGGAACACTTTCCTTACGTCATAGGCACCTTGGAGATCATTATATAAAAGGATTATATACATCCCAAATCTCTTAAGAGTGGTGTTATTGCATAACACCTCCATTTTCAAAATGGTTACCTTTTAAAATAGGGACCCTCTTTGCTTTGAAATAGATAGGTAATACTTTAATATCCACCTTTGATCTTTTTAATGTGTCCCTTTTTGCTTGAATCATTATTTAGTACCCTCATTTTGAAGTTGCTTAGTATTCCTACTAATTAGATTAATTATTTATACTTTGTATTCATTTGGTACTTGCACTTTAAAATTTCGTACTCGCACTTT
This sequence comes from Taxus wallichiana var. yunnanensis, assembly GCA_018340775.1. NCBI lineage: Eukaryota > Viridiplantae > Streptophyta > Pinopsida > Cupressales > Taxaceae > Taxus > Taxus wallichiana. Next base: position 109,279,360 of record CM031238.1, read on the forward strand.
AGGTTTGTGAGGACTCACACTTGATGATTTCATATTCCTCACACTCACACTTCAAATTTTTCTCACATTTGAAGCTTATACATTACTTGCATTTGAGAAAACTTAAAGTTTTCACTATTTCATTAACTCAAAAGGATTTTACTAACTTTGAGTTTGTTCTTTCCTCATAGTCAAAGGTGCAAGAACTTGTACTTCAAGTGCGAGAATATTATAAACACATCTCGCAGATATAAGTATTAAAAACTCGCACTTCATAAGTGTGATAATTCAAAGGTTACTCTTCAAAGATGCAAGTATTCAAAAAACTTCCATGAAAGGAAAGAACTTGAAGCTCACACCTCGCACTTTGCAAATGGGAAAAGGAATAAAGTTAAAAGATTCAAAGGGCATGTCATCATATAAAGTCAACGGGATAAACGTACTTATGCTCAAGGCATCTTACAGGGAATTTGAGTGGTGTCCAGAGGTCAAAACAGGGGGCTAGTGAAAGCTGACAACTAGGATCAAGCTTAGCTTGCACAGGTGTAAGGCCTAAATTAAAAAGACAAATCAATTCAAAAATAAACATTACCTGAGCTGAAAAACATAGTCATGTGTTATGCGCCATTAATATAGGGAACGCCAAATCAAGGTTGATAAATTGTGCAATCTAAAAATAAAGTGATAACAAGGCAAGTGTCAAAGCACCATTTTCAAAAACATTTGTAGAACACGAATTTAGTGTTTGTTCTAAGGATTTGATCTCCTAGAGCCTAAGAGATCCCTTCACAAGCGATTACGAAATAAAACCGATATATGGTAGGAGACACAAGACCTTCAAATGTGGATGTTTTCCTATACTCCTACAAAGATCAAAAGATGGTAAGGATACAATTTTTTATCCTGCAAGTGTTAGAACATGAATTCCCTCATTACTATGTTGTTTTCTCAAAATTCAAAGATAAAGTACCTTGGTAAATACCATCAATGAGGCCAACATGCCTATTGAACAAGTTCAAAGATCTACAAACATTAGGGCCCTTAAGAGGCTAGGATTCCACCATATTGTGGCTAAACCAGAGGTATTTTTGTGCCCTAATTTACTTTCTCCTATGTTTACCCTTACCACGGCCAAGGAATGACTTTTGTTATCAAAAGGAGAAAAGAATAAAGTAGCTTTCATTTATAGCATTGTGTTCAAAGTATTTTATAAGTTGCCCAATGCTACTATTGTTTACAATCCCACGACTTTTAAGTCATGGACGGCTACCCATGATTTTAAAACCATTATACATAATTGGGTCAAGGGCCCAGTGGATAACCTAGATGATGAAAGTATAGGTAATATTTTCATCCAAATATGTAGGCCTGGTGTGAGGATTAGAATGACCTTGATGAACAAATTATATTGCAATCCTTCTACCTCAAAATTAGATGTCACCCAAGTCCCCTTCTTTCCTAATTATTCATGAAGGAAAATCCCTACCCTTGACCAGTCATGTCATCAAACCTATTCTCATGCAAAAATGTCTTTTCATTCAAACCAAGCATTTCTATATGGTGTCATATTTATCGACGCTATATGTGGAATCCTAGTGTCCCCATAATTTCATCCAAAGACGGAAACCAGAGTGCATTCATGAAATAAATGAAGAATACGTAGACCTTTATGCCCACATATTCAAGGCTCACATAGAGGATATCCATAATGCTTTCTACCCCAGTGTATACATGATACTCATGGAAAAGACTATGCCAAGAATCTATGTAGAGATATTACAAGTTTGCATGGAAAATAGGGAATGTATTCTTTTATCCCGAGTATATTATGATCATGATAGATGGTCTATTGACTCCTACATTACAGCTCCCTTACTATGTGCCTGAAAAACTAGTTGAACAAGAGGTAGACTTCCAAATTATCAATGGAGTGGAAAACAAATGCAAGGAAAAGAAACTAAGGACCCACCCATCTCTGCTATATTAAAAATTGGATTTAGGGAATTCAAGAGATGATCATACCTCGAGCTATAACAATCCACAAGCATTCCTTCAATATTCCGGACAACCCACCCAGAAAGTATGATCTTAGAAAGAATGTGGCTAAGCACCTAGAATCCATCGAAGAGAAATCAGCCTCACATACGCTCATAAGGTGGATGTGCATGATCGCATGGATTAGCTAGGAGGATGATAAGATCGCCTAAAATAACATGCAAATGACAAAACAACTACCCCTCCAAGATGGAAAATTAGAAAAGAATTCACTAGAAGAGGCACCCCTGTGTATCTGGAATTGAAAAGGTAACCAAGTGAAGCAGGAGGTGTTGTAAAAGTACAAGAAGTTGTCCCTCCAAAGCAATTATAGGGTCCCCATTGGTGATGTATGGTGTATCTTCATCTAAGGAGATATAAGAGGTTGCTGGAAGCATAAAGGGAAGCCACTCTTGAAGTGGAATCAAGACGTAAGGCCCGACCATTACAGCATACCTTTTGCCCATATACCTTTACTTGGACCTAAGCATGGATGGATTGGGCAAACATTGGTTTCTCAAAAAGAACAAGGTGATTGGATTACATAGGAGGACCCCAGGATCAAGATTGAGTTTAATCAAATGGTGGGGAATTTGAGGAAATTGAAAAGGAATAAGATGGAAACCAATCAAGCTCTTATCCGGCATGAGACCTCTCGAGGAATTTTCACCCTCACAAAGAAAATGAAAATGAAAAGGTCAAAAGTGTCTAAGTATGAAGAGGACCTTGTTTCATTTATTCAAGCTAGGATATAAATGGTCTAGAGTATGCGCAGCCAAAATGTAGGAACTAGAAACACAAGGCAAGGCCATTTTTCCTAAAAACTTTGCTAATGAAGTAGAGCAGGCCTTATTATCTCTCTTCAAGGTGATAAAGGAAGTCATCGAGCCAAGAAGAAAGGGCAAGCTTTCTCGAAAATGCTAAAGAAGTTGTCATGGATGGACACCCTACAACAAATGGTTTAGGTCATTATCATAGTAGTAGAAGAGGAAGATTTCAATAAAGAATCTAATGAAGAAGAATTTGCAAACCATCTCAAACAATTCATGGTTAAGGGTAAGTGCACCAATTGGGGGTAAAAAGGGGGTCTTTACACTTTTTCTCAAGAAAAAAACTTCAACTTGTACGATGTTTTTTGAAAAGTTACACTGAATGTTGTAGAAATATGAATTTTGAGTCTAGTTTCTAAGATACTAAATTTTATTGAAAACGGATAAGTTTAAGTGGGTCAAACAACTAAAATACCAACAGATGCTCATGTTTTTGTTAAAAACATAATAGAGTGACTTTCGTGCCCCCCACCATTTTTTGAGCACCATTTAGTATTTTTGAAAACCCTTTGGTAGAAAGATAGCTAGGAGCATCTAGTTTGGGCTCCATTTTTTTAGATTTTTTTAGCGAATATTTTTTATTTATGATTTTTCTAGTACATAAATTTTATGTTTTGAAAATAACGAGCTCCGACCGTGCCCCCCACCTAACTACCTCAAAAATATCAAAATTAGATTTTTTTTTTTGAATATGTATAGAATTATGCCTAGTTTGGGCTAGTATAATTTTTTTAAAATTTCGATCACCCAAAAAAAGATACACCATGAAAGATAGACATATTTACACTTCAAAAAATAGCTATAAAAAGGCATAGTTAGAAAATAAATAATATGGAAACCTTATATTAGTCAAAAAATTGAAAAATATATTTTTAGAAAGAAGAGACTTTGCTCTACGTCGTGGTATAATTTTTTTAAAATGGATCGATTGTTTTATTTTGATTTATCATAGAGGAAGTGGCATTTTTACATTTTCTTGTAAAACACATTGTTTGTTGTGTGTTTTAGTAGGTCCATGCCTCTCAAGCTCGGGGATCCAAACCGATCCCAAGCCTCGAGGCATGGCTTGGGAAAAGAGAAAACGAAAATGTAAAATAAGTATGTTCGCATGTAGTATAAACATTATGTATGCTTTTGACATGCTTCTTTATTTACATAAATAAATATATATTTAAGTTATACTTTAAATTTATTTATGTAAATATAAGAAATTAGGTCACTCTGCACCTTATGGAATTAGTCTCACAGCTCCATGAGTCATGGTTTAGGAGATAGTTTTTAAAGTATAATCTAGTCAGTACATAGGTAATTTTTCAGATTTCAACATTCAACTTCTAAATCTTTTAGCATTTAACTTCTACAATCGAAACCCTAAAC